>JASVER010000054.1:0-310460 GCA_030449065.1 Oceanodroma leucorhoa | reverse complement strand
GACAATGTGTGCTCGCAGCCCAGAAGGCCAACCGTATCCTGGGCTTCATCAAAAGAAGCGTGGCCAGCAGGTCGAGGGAGGTGATTCTGCCCCTCTACCCTGCTTTGGTGAGACCCCACCTGCAGTACCGCCTCCAGCTCTGGAGTCCTCAGCACAGGAAAGACATGGGCCTGTTGGATCATGTCCGGAGGAGGGCCACAAAAATGATCAGGGGAATGGAACACCTCTCCTGTGAAGAATGTCTGAGAGAGCTGGGATTGTTCAGCCTGGAGAAGAGAAGGCTTCGGGGAGACCTTACTGCAGCCTTTCAGTATTTAAAGGGGGCTTATAAGAAGGATGGTGGCAGACTTTTTAACAGGGCCTGTTGCAAAGGGAAAAGTGGGAAYGGTCTTAAACTAAAAGAGGGTAGATTCAGACTAGCTATAAGGATAAATGTTTTACAATGAGGATGGTGAAACACTGGAACAGATTGCCCAGAGAAGTGGTAGATGCCCCATCCCTTGAAACATTCAAGGTCAGGCTGGATGGGGCTTTGAGCAACCTGATCTAGTTGAAGATGTCCCTGCCCACGGCAGGGGAGTTTGACTAGATGACCTTTAATGGTCCCTTCCAACGCAACTATTCTATGATTCTATGATAAAACACACCATGACTTGTTCATTATTATTTTTATTAATTAAGTTCTTAGTTATGCAGAGGAATTTGCATGTTATTATTTATTAATATATGTTTGCATTACATCTGCAGCTTGARGTTCTGTGGTGCAAAGCTCTGTCTGAACAGACAACCTTGGAATGATCCCACCCACCCCCAACAAGTTAAAAGTCACAAGAGAGAAGACAGGCAAAACTCAGAAGAAAACGAAAGTACAAATCTACAAATGGGAAACTGTGTCTGACAGAGTTGCTTAAAGGCAGCTAAGACATTGACACAGGACATATTTTGGAGCCAGACAGATATTCCTYGAGGATATTCTCAATGATTTAAGCACAGGACCATTTCTTCCTCTCTTCTGCCCTTCTTCATGGCATGCCAGCTGGCTTCCTCGATGAAGAATCTAGCTATCTTACGCTAGCTTGCAGGAGTGGGGACAACTACTCTCTTTGGTTCTTTCTGAAATAAAT
Source organism: Oceanodroma leucorhoa (assembly GCA_030449065.1). Lineage (NCBI taxonomy): Eukaryota > Metazoa > Chordata > Aves > Procellariiformes > Oceanodroma > Oceanodroma leucorhoa. Next base: position 309,336 of record JASVER010000054.1, on the reverse strand, counting down.
TCCTGTTTTTGGCAAATTATTACAAATATCTTGTCTCTGTTTATTAATCACAAGTAAGGCAGAATGATTTCTCCCTGCACAAGACACTTACCTACCTATTTACACTCTTCCTTAGGTCGTGGTGAAAAATAGCACTTTTAGGAGGCAGTTTATCACAACTAATTTAGATCTCTACATTAGAATGAGATAAATTGAATCTTTCTTTACGTACACTACAGAAACAGTCTAGCTAGGGTATCTAGCACAGAAATAGAGTTTACAGATGAATCTCACACTCACAATTAGTAGATTGCAAAGTTAGTTACAAGTCTACTAGCCTGATATTCATAAAAAGTGGTTGGCTATTTCAGCCAAGGTCTCTTGGCTCTTACTTCTGGAACATAAACCTTCTCTTTGCTATTTCAGGTAGACTGCTCAGCCAACACACTCAGTAACTGTCAACCATAGACTTCATTTAAGATCAGGTACATGACATGGATTTCTTATATGGTGATTAGTAAACGTAGCTCTTTATGGTAGTGACAAAGCCTCGTACAGTAAGGTCATCTCTGCAGCAGCTTAAATCAAAATAACAGTTTCCAAWTACTTAACAATCCATTTCCATGCAGCTATCATGCGTTTTTAGTTGCTTAATTATCTTATACATGCATTCAACATCATTCAAGTTATTATCACTATATGAACAGCACACATTTGTTCATGTCCCATATTATCAAATGTTAGATGTGATTATTTCCATGTCATCYTTCTACAGTAACACAGACTGTGTTAATTTTGTTAACCCAATGGACAACAGAAATCTTCCTTAGTCTACTGTTTATCGTATTATCAAATAACCATCACTTCAGTGACACAGCTACGTTAAGGAGGTTTCTTGATTTTTAGACCTGCACAGTATTGCTTCAACCTACAATAATATTATCAAGTTCAACATAACAAAAAGCCCCACAACAGGCAAAATGTCAGAACAAGAATACCTAACATTTGTATTTGTTGTTGCTCATAGAAGTTGACTGTACCAGTGGCTTTGAAAATCTGCTCTCTTCTCCTCGTTTCTGATGTTGATGTTGATATTAATGTTCAGAATAATTTTAGGAATCTATGTCCAAAACCTCGATTCAGAACATTCCATCATAAAAATGTGGGACTCAGGAGTAGTGTGCAGACCTACCAGTAGTCAAATCTTTGTCAGTTATATACCGCTTGGTCACCTTTAAGCCATCTAACAAAAGTGCATGCCAGAGCCATCGAAAAAGAAAGGAAGGGTTTTTCTACTGTTCTAGATACAGCACCATGTGTGAAGTGGATCTTTTTTTAAGTTGACAACACTAGTCCCTATGCACAGATGAGGCACTTTCCCATCTCTCTTACCTCCACAGCCCAATTCAGTAAGTATTCTCCAAGACTGGCTTATTGATAGGACGTCCTGCATAGCAACAATCAGAGGATATAAACTTATGTTACAACAGGACAGTGACAATAAGATGCATGAAAAATGTAGACATATATTTGGTTGTTTCTCTCTTCCCATAAGAAAAAAAAATTGAGACATCTGAGGTTTTGCTTTATGGCTACTTTTTTTCTTCCACCAGAAAAAAATTCCTAATGAAAAGGAAAGTCTGTTTTAAATTTTCTTTGGTATTAAATTCCCAATGAACAACATGTCTGTGTCAGCAGAATCTAACGGCATCTTATGGATATCGATAGGGAGTTGGAGCAGGAAATTTATCAGCTTTTACCCTACTCCCTAGCCCAGGTATCCCAGACAGAATAGTTATCATTTTTACCACCTAAAAACCTATTACCCAAAACTTCTGAAACTTTCAAATTTCAAACAAATTCAGGGAGCAAAACTTTCACAAGCTCGTATAATCCTGGAACAGCAATGGCTCTCTGCTACTTACAGCAGAGTTTGACAAGTACAAGCCATTACCAGAAGAATTCTTGTGGCTGTTGAATGTTAGAGTAATGGATAAGTTTAATTACCTAGGTAACATGAAATAGACGGGGGGGGGAAAGAACTTTATTGTGTGGAAGACAACTTCATAACACACAGAATACAAACTCAAGCTTGAAAGGATGACCTCTTCCATCTGCAGTTCACTGACAGCATGGAATGTTTTGATAATGAAGTAAAATAAAACTTGAGTCCAATAATTTTATGCCTTATACTTGGCAAGATTCATGTCCAGAGAAAGAAAAAAAAAAATAGTTATTTAAAGGAGAATTACAAAATTAGCAGATGAAAGGTATAAGAATCTGTCATTATTCAAAGACAGGAGGAACTCAAATGAARCAGGTATTTACCTCAGGGGAAAAAAAAGAACAAAGCAAACCACTGCCAGCCATTAAAATGATTGCTGAAGGGTTGCAGCAGCTCGACCCTGCCCAAATTAGTCAGTGAGGAAAGCATCCCCAGAGAAAAAAAAACCTATGAAAGGTAAATCCCATATAAAAGGGAGGAAATAATACAGAATGTGGGGAGCTGAGGGGAGTATAGCAGCTGTAGGTTTGCTGCAGATATGGTATTATAAAGCAAGTGTCATGCTTGCATTTTAATACAATATTTCTAATGTTCGAAGTCATGACATAATCGGAACTACTAGAAAGTGCCAGTTATGTTTCACAGAGGCTCACAGCAAGACCTCAGGTATTGAAAATGCCCAAGACTAATGGTGTCATAGGACCCTGCCCTGAGAGAGCATTAGGCTGGGAGCCATTGAAGCGTCCCAGCACATCCATCTCCCTCCCAACTCATTTTTCATACAAAAGAAATTYGGGGTTGCAGAACAAAAGTGAACTACACTGCAGTTTCACAAAGTTTCAGGTCTGGATTTTTAGGGGACCAGGACCCTGGAGACTCTAGTGATAAGAAGATCAATTTACATGTAGCATAAAAACAACAGATCTCTGTAAGACTACTTGGTCTCTGATGGAGCAGTTAAAAGCTCAGTTAAAACTGACATTCCTGGAAAAAGAGACGAAAACAGAAAGATTTAAAAAGTAATGATTCATTTTGCGTCTGCAAGCCATGGTTACCTTCAGAAGAGAAGACAGAGGAAATTTGCTGATGACAGCTGGTCTTGAAGCACTTAATGTTTGTAGTATTGTGCAGTTAATTCAGGTAGATGAGGCTCAGGCAGAGGAGGCTAACTGCAGAGATATAATATTGAGATTTGAGAAGTGTTGCTCATTACATAAAAATGAAACACATCAGCAATGCATTTCTAAGCAGAGAGCACAAAAAAATGAAAACATAGAAGTGCTCATGTGTGAAGAGCTAATGTAGCAATTCAGGGACAAACTGAATCCTTGATAATATCAGATCATGATTGGAATCTGGAACAAAACAGCCTAGAGGAGAAATTAATGTAAGATTCAGATTTAACTCTTGACCAGAGATTAGAATTTGTCTAGCAAAGAGAGTTACAMAGACCAAACAAACCCATGGACTGCAGACAGTCCTCTGAGACTTGCAGACATGATAGAGAATCCAGAATACTGCAAGAAAGGACACCTGAGGCAGAAAAGCATCCAGAGGTCAAAGTAAGAATCTATTGAAACCAGAACATGATGCTCTACATGCTGTGGTAAACAGCTGGAGTCAGCTGAAACAACTGAGCCCCAGGATATGGCAAAACCAGAACTAATAGACTTACTGCCATCTGACAGCAGCCTTCCTTATTTCTCACAGGAAACACTGTCCCCACTCCTGCATTGTCCCAGGACTGCATGCAGGGCATCTCTAAGATTAAATCACACATTCCTATTTAATTGTAATTAGCATCTGGGTCACAGAGATTTTAAATTTTGCATTATGCTACATTATATGTTAACTACTGGGCTACTGTCATTAAGTTTGGCTACAAARAGAGGAAAGAGGAGAATGTGTCTTTAAGAAGCCCTGATACAAGCTATTTAAAACTAGATATTAATATAATCTCAATGTATAAGAAGGCTAAGCAGTGACAATTTACTCATTGAAAGATCCCAGATTTAACTGCCCTACAGTCAGTGAGATAAGTAATGCTCAGCCCACATCCTGGTCCCGTTGAGTTAATGAATATAGATGCAGATAACTAGACTAAACTAGTACTCACAGTCCAAGGAAAATCCTGCCTTTAAAATTTTTGTTCAGACATCTTCCCTTGTTTCTGGGACCTGCACTTTGTGGTTAAGCTAAGGTCTGTGAAGAAAGGTGGAGCATGGGCACACGCCAAGAGATAAGAAGGCTACAACATTGAGTATATCTTTCTCACAGATATCAGCATCTGACAGTAAGGGGTACTTAGATCGGCAAAAGAGCTAGACAGAGACCAGATGATAAGTTGTGAAAGACCAGGCAAGACAGGCACTGACAAAAGTTCCTTTAGATAGTCCAGGAGGACTGCATCCATACATCATTTCAAAAAATGAACACTTTTCTTAAGGAATAATTTCATGAAGGATATCTTCGATGGTCGAAAAGGCTGTGTCCTCATTGCTTGCTTTTTTTTTTCCCCCCCAGCTCATTTCTCTGAGTACGCTTTAACAGATATAATCAAAAAATATCTTTATAATGAAATGGGTACCTGAGTAAACTTATACTTAGAAGTTTTAAAGGCCTTCCTTCAAGCCTGTGTGCTTTCTTGAAGCTTGAGATCTGTCAACTTTTGTATGGTATGATGAGRAATATCATGTAGAATAATGAGGCATTCTCAAATTAAAAGTTACAACACATCCAGCATAAAACCTCATACAAGACAYACACAGTATTATAAATATTCTTAAGCAGTATAAACTCATATAGTCAAACTGTTTGTCTCTCATATCATTGATATACTTTGATATACATTTACTGTGATATACTGTGATACCCGATTAATTTTTCAAGTCTATTGTTTCAGTGTAATATTTTGAGAAAGAAGCAGCATTTAAAAATATGACCACTCTACCTAGATGTTAATTTGTTTCTACAAAAAAGAGAAAGCCATTATAACGAAGACAAGACCATATATGAAAAGTAAATATATCATCATGGTTATACGTATCAAATATACGATGCATGAGGAAAAAATATTCTCTATGCAAAAGAGACATTCTGCTCTATAATTTCAAACTGAGTACATTTTTATCTTTCATTTTGGATAGCTTTTATCATATTCACACTTTTCTACTTTGCTCAGAAATAATGAACGACTTCAAAAGGTTATATTTTTAGTTGAAAAGACTTTCAACTGAATTTTAATTTTTTTAAAAAAAGAAAGAAATAAAGAACTGCAGAAAAGGGGAAAATGTATGGCAAAGTTACAACACAACATCTCCTCCTGCCTGCAGTGAATGTTTGTTTTCTAGTATGGTGTAAATGGCACAAAGGTATACAAGTTCAGTTTTGTTATCTGTGAAAATTGTATAGAAATATAGTTAATACCACATAATAGAAAAAGAACCAGTACCAGCTAGATTTGTCAGCTAGCACAAAGAAGCAAAATAACACTTAGTAGCTGTCTCAGTAGAGCTGACAGAGTGTGTCAAACGCTAAGAAGCAGTCTTCTTCCCCATAAGCAATTTTCATACAGTTGAATCCACAATGCTAAAGTCAGTTTACAGTTGCTTTTAGTTTTGTTTTCATTATTGAAACAGACCATTTTTACACTGCCTTGGTCTCTCTTATAAATTATTCCTACAAACACTTACATGTGAGTAACTTTTTGTGAGTCATTCTCTTAGTAAAGCTCTATACATACATACATAATTATTTGCAAGATCAGGCCACTGAACTGTGTGTAGAACACAGCAAACATTATCCTCTGCTCACAGACAGAAACTGAGCATACCACAGAGAGCTAGAATAGCTTGTCATTTGTGAAGAATAATGCCTCAAATCCATATACAATATAATGAAAATCCTCTTAATATTGCTAAGCACAGTAAGTCTGTTTACATACTTCCATATATATTTGAAGTACTATGTATACAAAGCCCCTGAATACCTTCCAGCTCCTAAGCAGCATAATCCTGATCACAAGATAGATTGTTTGCAGAATACTAGTGTTATAAGTCGGCATGGCTTATAGTGAATTGTTCACAGCCAATTCGAGATCTAAAATGACAGTRGTTAAAAATTAAACAGTTAATAATCAACAACTGCCTGAAATACTATTTTGAAGTGAACATTTGTATGCTATTCACTCAATTTAAAGCACCTGGGACTAAGAAAAGAATACTTTTTCAAACAGTTGAACTTTTGCCAGTGTACTGGCTTGCCTTGTTTATCAAATGTTTTGCTGATTTATGGATTCTTTTAATACRAGGTTTTTTATTGTATGGGTATATCATAATAGAAAACTGAAAGCTGACTAAAGCTTGCAGAACCCTTGAAAGAGGTCTGTCTAAAAGTAAGCTGTTGTATAAAACAAAACTAGTAGAATTTTCCTACCRGCTGAATCACATGCAAGCAACCAGAAGGAAGGCTGAACAGAGACAAATTTGAATGAGGGATGTGAAGTCAATGAAGAAAATTATGCTCTTTGACCAAGAAGCCAAGATATCAYTATAATAAAGATGACACTGTAAGTCATAACAAGTAGACCTAAATTGCATATAACTCTGCAAATTTTCATATCGCATCTCCCATTGGGTTACAGAAACAACATTCTTGGGGTCAGAAGGGTGTAATCAGGACATGATGTGGTCCACTGAGTTCAAGCAGAAAAATATTRCAGACCTGTTGCTGTAAATTGTAACTGGCAATAAAAGCAGCAGACCTGTCCGGACTAGAGAAGAAATTACCTATAAAAGTCTACTAAGATGTCTGGAAAAAACAGAACCACATTTTTCAAAGTAAAGGAAATACAGTGAAATATGTCCTACAAGTATCTTCAGGAATGTGTTTGGAATGTCAAACCATTGCACTTTTTGGCAATTAATTATTTAGTAAGCAACAACTAACAATAAATGAACATGGAATACGTGATACTGAAGTTGTTTGTGAATTGTAGCTCTCTGGTGACATCACAGTACCAAAATGTTTCCCATAAGAGCAATCAGCTGTTTAGTGGTGTTTCTAGACTGTGGCTTTCTAGATAAATAGCATTTGGGTTAAAATTCTCCTTTTGTACTGATGACCTGCACAAGCCTACACAAACCCTATACTTCGAGCACTTCATTAGTGCATTGGCTTCAAGCAGAGACACTGTGTCTTGAACTTCACTCCTGTAGTATTGAATTAAAACAAGAGATTCTTTGCAGTGTTTCCTTAAAATAAACCAAAGGTATCAATTAGCCATGGACATAAACCAATGTCACCACYTGCCAGATATTTCTATGCAACTTTTTAATCACTGCTATAATTAGTGATGCTTTCTTTTGTCTACTGGGCAGTTCAATTAGCACACRCTGCAAAGGAAATACTGCACTTTCACTTGCAAGACGTCATTTTTATACTTGATTAAAATTTTGTGTAATGTGGAAGAAATATATTTTTTATCTTCTAGTTTCTATGTTAAGGATAGTTTTTCAGAAGAGAAGGTTGTTTGCTTTGTTTAAACAAACCCTTGATCAAAGGTGTTTATCTTGTGTTTTCAGAAGAGCAGCATTGTGGACTAAAGCAATGAATATATAAAGAGAGGCAAATTCAAGAAATAAACTCTGTGACAGCAGCATACTGATAGGCAGGCAGTTTGAGATACTGAGAAATGTTTTGACTCTGCATCTAAARATAGATATTTATATTTATGATAAACGTATGTCTGATTCATCTAGGGATATATTTCCTCCAGCAAAAAGGGGCTAAACCCTTTTGAGAGTTGCTTCACTTCATAGATTTTAGGATATGGTTCAACTTGATGTACAATGAGTGAATCCATTCCCCTGTCCTGAGATAACAAAAATGTTCTCCTACACAATGTGAAGCAGAATTACTGGAACTGTTTCTAATAGCATAGAGGTCTATCTTTCAGTTTATTTGGCTCATGACCTTCTAGCTATGGCTGAAGTAAAAAATGCCAGAAGAGATRGTGGGTTTAAGTCAGCAAATGTAGCTATTCCAAAATATCACTCATTTCACAAAATGCACTGAACGATATTAGAAGTAAAAAAAAAAAATCACGCTCTTCTGCTTTCTATCAAGGATTCAGTAGAAGTGACATTCATTAAAGTTTGTAATTCTCAACAGTTTTGAGATTCACAATTCTGAAGTGATATAGTACAGAACTCATTACAGTACATGCTTATATATTGTATTATAATACATTGTGTTACATTTGTTGTATATGCGTATAGATATGTTTGCTTTCTGTTTCATAACTGAATAATGCTATTGCAGTATTACAGATCTGAATGATTTTTTCTGCTAYAGTCATGATAGTTGCTGTAAATGTGAATTTTTATAGTGGTGTTTTATCTAAACACATGTGCATTTATATAGCCACTTTATTTAAGTTACTCCTGGGGTAAGTATACAACATTAAAAAGAGTATTCAAAATAGAAGAGGGTTATCTATTCTTGTTAGGAAAAAGCTAGTCTGCTGCAGGTAATTTTTGTAACATTGATATAGGCTAGAGGCATTCTGCTGATTTGGAAGTAGAAAGCATATCTCACTATTTAACCAATGACCCAGCCAGCCCTGTTGGATATCCTGTAAAACTTTCAAAAACTTATGTTATAATTTCTGGTTATCATCTATCCTGAAGCCAAAAGCACCTGTGATTAAGGAAGACTTGTGGCTTTTACTGAATTTAAAATAAAGTTAAAATCTAGAAATCGGTGACAGAAACAGTCACTGTTCCAGATGTTGAAAGGTAATTGCATTAGAATAATGCACACATATTTCTGTTTGGTAATTACTGTACTCCCCTGAAAAGTCTATTGTGCAAAGKTAATTGTACTGGAGAGTTTCAAAGATGTGCTTTTATTTCCACAGCTACTGTGTTTTATAAAGTGCAGTGCTGATGATATCAGTTTAATTTATTACAAGGGGATGAAGGTATATTTATAAAATATTATATACATGCCAACATCTGATCTATGAGTGATACACTGGGATCTTTTAATGGAAAGGTAAAAAGAATGAGTATACAGATGTTCACTGGGACTATACAGTGTGGGTGCCACTGGCCTAAATAAGCCGTGGTTTTTGACTCGGGGACCCTACTGAGCCTTGCTTGTGAGTCTGGCATATAAGCAGCAGCACCCTCAGATGAGTGGCAGTAGGCCTTGGACTTGCAGCCTGAAGAGTTACAATCTCACAGGCATGACCAGAGCTGTAGAAGTTTCTCTTCTACTACCTTCTACCATAACATCAAATAAGTAATGATGAGATGGTCTAAGTCAGTCTATACAATTGAGGCTTTGAAACCCTGGATGGAAACACCTATAGTCTAGATTTAGGATGCTCAGGTTTTGACCTGTGAGTGAAATGGGACACAAACCATGCTTAAGCTTAGGCTCAGACTAAGGCTGGCCATGCGCTGCAGAGACATTTACAGTCTATGTGTATATTAGGGGACATGAGATCTCTTCTGAATTCCCAGGTCTGGATGTTCCCCTGAACTGGYCCCAGTGCCCTGATGGCTTGAGACCCATGCAGACCCCCACCTCCAATCCACTACCCTTCACTGTCATAATGAGAACTTCAAGTTCTAATTTCCACAGGACACAAAAAATAAGTGAGTGGAGAAATGGGAGCTGTGGCAAGATCTAAACAGGACTAAGTATCCCATTGCCATGTGTCCCAATGCACTCCAGTAACTAGGTTTAGATTAGCTGTAGTGTCCTTGCATTGTAGTCAACTCTGTTGATTAAACCCCCATTGAGGCTATGAGCAAGCTGTCACTTCTGAAACTGCCATCAGACTCTGGTGTTATCCAAAACTAACAGCTTAGAAGCCCCAGGAGCAGAGAGCAATTAAGCATTGCTGAAATTCACCTTTGGATATTCTCCCGAGTTGTGTCAAATTCAGATTGCCTCAACCTGTATATACAAATCCAGAGACCATATTTTCTCTCTGATATGTTGAGGAGAATTTTTAAACCATAGCAAAAAGAGGAGATACTGTTCTTCTAGGTATAGCTTTAACTGTCCTTATAATGGCTTATTTCCTTTTAGATGAGGTTGCTTTCTCAGTTGCTGTTGGATATAAAAGTAGAAAAAAAGAAAAAAAAAAGACACTGTGTTTTCGAACTTCTCACCAATCTGCTACTGATGTTGCAGTTATTTAGGAGTTTCAAAGTTTATATCAAAGCCATCAAGCATATCTTGTGATATCAAAAACATATATTGGAATAGGGAGAGAGAGAAKTATAACAAGTTTACTTTGCTTTTACTTTCAGTGCACATTATTCCTTGCTTCAGTACATGGTTAACAGCACTTAGTAAATATCTTTGCAAATCCCAGTGATTTTGTGAATTTTAGCACACATGATTTTCCACTGCATATTTTTAATATTTTTTACTATTTATTTTCTYTTTTTTTTTTTTTGTGATTAAAAAAGCGCATTTCATCCCCTCAACAACCAGACTTGAATTTCAAGTGACCAGTCATATAACATGTATAGTATATGGTAATTATAGTTAGTTATCCAGAGAAATATAGGTATCTTGATTGCACAGTGACATGAGAGATTAGAAATTAGTAGCTGTTTGGGTAAATATAATGACCTGGATTCTCCTATTACTTTAGGCAYGCTACAGTGTAAGTATCTACATCTGTTTCCTTTTATAGCCAATAAGAGAGAAACAGTGGTTTAGGGTGCAATACAACAGACCTRTTTTAGACATCTACCTCAGCATAGTGCTTTGCACTGCTCCTTAGAAGCGCTCATTTCTCCTGGGTGATTCACTTGCACATTTCTGCATGTAATATCAGCTGTATTTCACTTCCAGGTATTCCTCAAGCAGTGTGTCCAAAGCAAAGCAGCCATAAACTGTAAAGCAGACATCCCCAGAATAATCACCCTTTTCCCAAGTAGTACAGAAGCATACAATGTCTCCATAATTTTCTAAGCATCAGGGCAATGGCTAGGTGAAACAGATATGACTAGTCTATGACTAGACTAATAGTATTTTGTTCACCGGGGATCAGAGGACTTTGTAACAACTTGTTTTGGTTTTTAGCCATCCAAAACYTAGTCTGTCTATATATATTTACATTATACAACTGGTAAACTTTTTAACCTGCCATACAAGAACACCAAGTATTATGGTCTACAGGATGGGAACACTCCTCRTACATTTCTATTTCTGCCTTCACAGATCTTGAAACCGTGTTAACACAACAGGGAGGGGATCTTGTTAAACTCACTCTATATAAAAGCCTGAAGCAAAGAAAGAGATCTGAGTCCWTCCCTTTCAGGCTCAAAAAAACCCTTCTAAACCTAGAGAATTCCCAATCTATAAATGTCTATTAGACAATCCTACCAAATTGGGCAATTGTGGCACCCTTTTCATTACCACGGGGGAGAATCTTGTTTCATTCTTTGAAAGAGGAGCTGTAAGTAAGCAGCTTACCTCTAGGTGGGGTACTGTGTCAGGGATCATAAGTGGCTGGAGGCATCTTCTGATGAGCTTTCAGTCAGCCAGCAGACTTCAGAGATGGTCAGGCTGTTAGATATACATCTGTCATCAGTGGTTCCCATGCTTACATCAGGATAGCTCCTCGGGCGGCCCAGAGGTTTCCTGGATTCAATTCTGAGTTGCTTAGGTTTCTCCAGGTCCTATGTGGGAAGAAATAAATCTAGCTTTGAGCTCTGAATCCCATTGTGTACCTGGGAAGAGACGTTAAAGTGGAAATTTATCAAATCSTTATTTTTGATCTAGCTCATTCTTTCTCTTTCTGTGGCTCAATACACTCTAAATTATTCCTTGCAACAGCCTCAACAGAAGATAATTATTGAGTCATGTAAAAACTTATTTGCATCATGTGAGAATATCTGAATGATTGGGCAATCCAGACAGAAGCTGCCTCTATTCGTGGTTAGTCAGGTCTTCTTAAAATTGGATAATGCAGTGGATGTCCTTGGCAGAAGRCCCCAACTGTTTGAATTATGAGAAATTATGTAAATAAAAAAAAAACTATCAGCGTGTTGGGTTGTTGCTTTTTTTTTTTTTTTTTTCCTTAGGAAGGACTGCTTTAAGCTCCTCATTGCAAAGGAAGGTAAAAARGCTGCCTGCCATCTGGAATTCCACATGTCACTTTCCTACAGGTAAAAGGACTAAATACACTTATTCTTTAGCTATTAAGGTAGATGCAGCTTTCCAGTCTTTTATGAAGGGTGCAGGAGGACGGGGATGTCRTCAATACCAAACCTGGACTCAGTCTTTGAAACAGGAGATTAGAACCCAAATTGAAAAAATATGTACTACCATGTGACATAAGTCTTAAGAAATAGGATGAGATCCGCAGGTCCTGAAGGAACTGTCAGATGAAGTTGCTAAGCCACTATCCATCGTATTTGAGAAGTCATGGCAGTCTGGTGGTTCCCGCCAACCAGAAAAGGGGAAACACAACCCCCATTTTTAAAAAGGAAAAAAAGGAAGACCTGGGGAACTACAGGCCAGTCAGGCTCACCTCTGTGCCTGGGAAAATCATGGAACAGATCCTCCTGGAAGCTATGCTAAGGCAYATRGAGGACAGGGAGGTGTACTGYGTCCAGCTCTGGGGTCCTCAGCACAACAAAGACATGGACCTGTTGGAGTGGGTCCAGAGGAGGGCCACAAAAATGATCAGGGGGATGGAACACCTCTCCTATGAAGAAAGGCYGAGGGATTTGGGTTTATTCAGCCTGGAGAAGAGAAGGCTCCTGGGACATCCTACTGCAGCCTTTCGATACTTAAAGGGAGCTTATAAGAAAGATGGGGACAGACTTTTTAGCAGRGCCTGTTGCAACAGGACAAGGGGGAATGGTTTTAAACTAAAAYAGGGTAGATTTAGACTAGGTCTAAGGAAGAAATATTTTACAATGAGGGTGGTGAAACACTGGAAGAGGTTTCCCAGAGAGATGGTAGATGCCCCCATCCCTGGAAACATTCAAGGTCAGGCTGGATGGGCTCTGAGCAAGCTGATCTAGTTGAAGATGTCCCTGCCCATGGCAGGGTGGTTGGATTAGATGACCTTTAAAGGTCCCTTCCAATCCAAACTATTCTATGATTTTATGATTCTATGATTCTATCCTGAAGATCACAATGATCCCTTACAAAGATGAGGTAAGGGGAATAAAACTGATGGACAAAAGAAGCAAATAATGAAATTTGCTAAGGGCAATTCTGTAGAGAAATGTCTTGGAAGAAAAAAGAAAAATCAGAACAAAATAGGTGGRTTTTGGTTGTTGTTTTTGTTTATTTATGTATTTATGTATGTGATAAAACAGAACAATAGATGTCTGTGGAACTGGAGCAAAAACATGTAGTGGTCCACGGTGTTAAAAGGTCAACTATAGTCTAAAACGAAAGGAGAAACGGACAAGAATGTTGTTAGCTGGGTGAAGGAAAGCAATTTCTTTACGATCACTAAAACTCTGCTGAAATTAAAATCAGTTGAGCTATTGTTGTGAGCAATGATTAGAGAGATGAGAACAGCTATTGGCTGCTGATTGGAGAGGTGGCAAATGAGGCAGGAGTGATGAAAGGAAATGCTTTTATTGGTAACTGGAGAAATGAGATGCTCTTTTTTTTTTTTTTTCCAAGCCTCTGATGAGAAAATAAAGGTCAGATATTAGGAAGCACAGTTTCTCCTGAAGACTTTGTAAGAAGGGAGCTGGAGTATGGGATTTTAGAATGCCAGATGTTATGAACTTTTTTCAGTGCACTAAGCAAAGGTAGGACAGCTGGGCCAAATGACAGCAGTTAGAARCAGATTGGGAGGGTAGACTTTTTGTTTAGAACATTAGGTAAATGATATGAAAGGCTGCAGAAGTAAATAAATACAGAAACTGTATAGGAGAAAATGGAGAAAGTACTACTCTTAGGGAAACTGCTACAGGTAGAGATGACATTATTGCTACTTCAGATAGTAGTATATTATATTAACAGAATAAAACTGCTTTGTTATCTCAAAAGAAACTTGGGAAAGAAAAGGATATTCTTTTAAGTTGAGGTAACAATGTCATGGGATATATAACAAGGACTGTTAGTGGCCTCAAAAATTAAAGATAAGTAGGAGTTTGATTCTGTATTTCAGGGGGATGCTTAGTAGAGCATCACAGACATATCCATACTGTATAGGGAGCAAAGATAATGCCAGCAATAACTTTCACGTATTTTCTCTAATATCAATGTCATTTCTACATTTTTCAACAGTACTTACTCTTACATTTTTCAACAGTACTTACTCTTACATTTTTCAACAGTAATTACTCTTACTGTCAATCTGTGGTTGTTCATCAGTAATACATATTYGCTAAATTAAAAAAAATAATAAATTAAATGTCCATTTCAGTATCTGTTCCAAATTTCACCATGAACACATAGAATCATAGAATGGTTTGGCTGCAATAAGGTCTCCCTGGAGCCTTCTCTTCTCCAGGCTGAATAACCCCAACTCTCTCAGCCTTTCTTCACAGGAGAAGTGTTCCAGCCTTCTGTCCACTTTCATGGCCCTCCTCTAGACCTGCTCTAACAGGTCTTGCTTTTACTGGGGACCCCAGTACTGGATGCAGTACTCCAGGTAGGGTCTCAAGAGAMCTGAGTAGAGGGGGAGAATCACTTCCCTTGGCCTGCTGGCCAYGCTTCTTTTGATGCAGCCCAGGATACAGTTGGCTTTCTGGGCTGCAAGCGCACGTAGTCAGCTTATGATCAATTTTTCATCCACCAGTATCCCCAAGTCCTTCTCCACAAGGCTGCTCTCAGTCCATTCATCCCCTAGTCTGTACTGGTAGTGCTGATCACCCTGACCCAGGTGCAGGACCTTGCACTTGGCCTTGTTGAACCTCATGAGGTTCACATGGGCCCACTCCTCAAGCCTGTCAAGGTCCCTCTGGATGGCATCCCTGTACCTACAGAACTCACATTTATATGTCACCTTTTTTATAGGCATTTTATAAAGGAAAAAAAAAAAATAATCTGCTCAAAATATATTTGCGACCTCAAATAAAATACTTAATATCCTTACAGAAGAAAAAGAAACCTACCTAGAGGTTCTTCACTGCTAAACCTGTGTCCTCATTTAGACTTAAAAAACAGAATGTATGCTTTATTAGTAACAGTGGCTATACCAAAAAAAAAAAAAGATATCGAGTCATTCTGTCAAATATTTAATAAAATGGCATGAGTTCTTCATAATTAGAACAGATGAAAGGCAAAGAAAACCATTTAAAACTGACTTTTTGACAGAACAAGAGATTTAGGATAGAAAATGTTGAAAGACAAAGGGAAATGCAACACAAAGCACCTGGTGCTTCATACATTTCATGTAGGTGAATCTCATTGTCAACTCAACCCAAAATAAAGTAAGTTTCATGTACCTAAAACACAGTGGCAATGTTTCTTTTTCCTTTATTACCCCACTCTACCGATTAGTGGGGTACCACAGTCAAGCTCAGGGTGATTCAGTCAGGAAACGCTACAGAATGAATTTTGAGAATTGTAGTCCAGATGAGGAGTGCTTGCCRTGGAGTAATTGAAAGCCTATTGGGAACAAAGTACTGTTCCCATGACTTAAGACACAAACAAAGTAATATGAATACAACCTGAGAGTAAATCTTTCATTTTTMTTTTTCCAGCAGAAAAAAAAATAATTAGCAAACCACAATATTTTCTGCAAAATTTTCTTTCCTTTTTTTTTTTTTAATTTAAACAAAAATCCTTGATCTATGTATGACTTATATGTGACATGAAATTTATTACATTTTTTKGAAAATTTCCATGGTAATAAGACAGTGATGGAACACCAGGTTAGGAATATGCACTCCACTTAGTCCAATCTCCTAACTAAACACAAAAGGTCAACTAACATAGGAAAGTTTTCATACTCCACCTAGACAGCCTTTTTGGCCAAAACATGAAATTAYCTCCTAATTTTACAATTTATCTACTATTTTGATTTGACATATTGGGGTTATTTTAAATTTCATWAAGGGAAGGAAATTGCAGGCATTAGTAACTGTAATGCTTTGCAAATGTATGAAAGGGTACAAAATGGCACAATATACTGCTTTCAATATTTTCTACACATATAAACTGGCCATGCAGTGTGCTGACCTACCCAGATGCTCCCCAATCCTGAAATAATAATTCTAAGTAGACTTGCATAAGAATGGAAAAGAGGCAATGTAAATMATTTTTATTCCCATTCGCACCATTTTTCTTAGTTGTTGCAATGTCCCATCCAGATTGAGGTGACACATCCTAGGGAATTACTGCAGCATGATAACAGGTTATGTCAGCTGATTCCTTTCTTAATTCATAGCTCATCATGTTGTGGGTTTTATTAGGATAACCCTAAAGAACTTTGGTGAAATGGAGGCCTGTGAAATAGAAGAATCTTTATCTTTCTTCTCCCATACGATATATTCCAGAGGTAACCGGTTGGATTTATTCACATGGTGTGTGAGGCAATCTGTAGAGAGAGAGTCCTCTGTCATCTTTGATAGGTTATGTGGTCCAAATTGAATATCAAACGGCCTATTGGCATCATCGATCGTGAAAAAGGTATCTTCTCTCCTCTATTTAGAGCCTTAATTTCT
This sequence comes from Oceanodroma leucorhoa, assembly GCA_030449065.1. Taxonomy (NCBI): domain Eukaryota; kingdom Metazoa; phylum Chordata; class Aves; order Procellariiformes; genus Oceanodroma; species Oceanodroma leucorhoa. The sequence goes on along the minus strand of JASVER010000054.1, from coordinate 292,677 downwards.
TCTGGATAATAAAAGAGAAACACTTAACATCCTTCCCTACAAATTCTGTCTTTAAGTTCGTAAGTCTACACAGACTAAGCAGAGTGGATTTTGCTACATCAGGAAAAAGGTGAATTCTTTGACCTTGAAACATTACTTGTGGGTTTTTTTGCTTGGGTTTTTTTCATGGGTTTTTTTTTTTCTTCTTTCTTTCTTTCTTGTTTGCCTTCAGAGAGAATAGTGTCACTTTGTGAAAACACTACAAAAGAAATCATTTCAGGGGGCATCTTGTCATTTACAAGTAGAAGGATTCACACCTATTTTAGCTGCAGGTCAGAGTATCTTTTTTGAAACGCCTAACACATTAAATACAAAAGTACCTTTCCATAAATTACCTAYGAGAATACTACATGCACCTCTTCAACATCAGCAGCACGTAATCTGAAAMCTTTCCTGCTTTCAAAATAATTTCCTAGTTATTCAGTTTAAAAGGAAAGTGACATATATGGCAACACTTATTTTTACATTAGTGCAATTTTCCTTGAAAGCAATGAAAGTTATGCCCAGCTACACCAAGGCTGAATTTGACCCATAGTCTTTAGTAACATTGTTTCTTAAAATACTCTCCTCAGCAACCAGAGATCCTGAAATCATTATTCTTAGATTTCTACATTTGTTTTTTAAAGCAACAGATGCAGTATAATTGAAATTTACTGATTTAAGCAAAAACTCATTCACTTTTTTCTGTTTTTCAACATGACMGTTCATATGTGCTTTCAGCAAAACTTTGTCAAAATTAAGCATCTTTTTACCTGCAGAAGAGGTCTTAAACTGGGCAGAAAGAAAGGGGAATACTTTATTAATGAAGTCRTCTCCTGTCAGTTCTTATTAACCCTCATCTGTAGGCAAGGCTTGTACAGGGCTGTTGAGCAATCAAGGATTTCCTGGACAAGCCAGTCTTTTTGTGGAGCTATAGAACTGATACATTTCTCCCAAATATGGATGAACACTGTCTCTGCTTTRACAATGGTTTTTGTTATCTCTTCCTGCTACTATTCACGTGAAGCTCAAGATGTACAAACGCAGAAGTTTTACTAGCTTTTACTTCCAGATGCTGCATGGCATCTGTACTATATTTTCACTACAGTGCCTGGAATCATGGTATTTGTGAGCCACCCTGCTTTAAAAAGGGAAAACATAAGCACTTGCTTTGTAAACTTCGCTCTATCCAATTTGAAAAGCAGGAAAGACAGTAATCCTTAGCTTTCCACTAGGGAACAAGTGAACAGCCCCCTGCTCCAGCGGTACTAATAATGACAGACAAGTTGACAGTGTCATCCTGTTTTTTATCATGCCCCAGCTCTACTGTTTTAATTCCTTCTAGTGCAAATGGCCAGAAAAACATTTTTGACACTTGCACCCCTCGCAAAGTAGCAGTTTTGTTCACTGGGATAAGAATTCACAAACATAGTTCAGGTGCCTTGTGCTCTTTGCACTACCTGTCACTGTCAGTAGAACAAATAGAAACAAGGAAGACTTATAAAAACAAGATGAAGATTTACGGTATGTGGATAATAAGGGTGAGCTAAAGCCAGAACTTTTCACTTTTACAACAGGATTGAAGTGTACTTTTGTTGGTTCTCAGAATGATTAAAACACAAGTGAGAGAAGAGTGAGTCTGGATGTCTCCCAAATTTTGGTGTTAGAGCAAGAGAGGAGTCACATAACCTCCCCATAAGGGAGTTTGTTCCTGTCTCTGCTGTTTGTTCCCTGTGCTGTAAGCCACCATTCTCCCCAGTCAAGCTAGGAGTCGGGCCAGGTCATWGAAATTACCTTAGTGGAAAAATAACCCTTCAAAAAGAACAAGCAGGGAGGACTGAAGGAGGGGCTAGGAGCAATTTCCGCAAGCATTACTACTGAAGAACATGAAGTTACAACTTAAAACAAAATAGGAGAAGATCATCTTCTAATCAAGTCCACAAAGAAAAAACAGGTGTATATTTGTATATCTGCAAGCCCAACATGAGGCTGAAGCAACTCTGTTGATCTCCAGCTGTCTACTGTCATTGGGAATGTATACAGATAGAGAATCTTTACTCATACCAAAACAAATCCTAGTTATTAAAGTGAGATGGCAAAATCCTTCCCTAGAAAATACAGATGTGATATGAAAATACAGAAAGTACAGATGCAATTTCCCAGTTTTCCAAATATATACCCACTGATATTAGGGATTTTATCTTAAGCAGGGAATGTAAGTAAACGTGTAATGACTCAGCTTAAGCCTAAGTGAAGGGACTTTTTTTTTTCTATTTCCCTTATGGTTGTTTAAACTATTTCCTTTTCCTCTTTTCCCTTAGACCTGATACTGCTAAAGCCTAGGATAGGTATTATTTTGTGGGATGGTTAAAAGACTCCTACAGTCCTTAGGCACACAGTTAAAAATGYAATGGAATTTCTCCAAAACTGTTGAGTTTCTTCCACGTTATGCACCTCACTGACATATTCCTGGGGATCAACYTTTTTCTGCTTTGGTACACAAATAATTGCATTATCACTTCATTATCAGGCAAAGGAGCAGCTAACGGTTTAAAGTTTGGGGTCAAGTGAAATCTATCTGTGGCTTTGTGGGTAATTAGGTTAGGTTACAAGAGTCAAGTGAATATTCATTAGTTGCAGGATGAATACTCAGCATGTAGTAGAAATTTGCATTTCTACATGCTTCCAAAGCTAATTCATGAGTAGTATTGACATAAAATCATAGAATCATAGAATGGTTTGGGTTGGAAGGGACCTGTACAGGTCACCTAGTCCAACCCCCCTGCCGTGGGCAGGGACATCTTCAACTAGATCAGGTTGTTCAGAGCCCCGTTCAACCTGACCTTGAATATTTCCAGGGCATCTACATAGCAATCACATTATGGCCACTGTTTTGTTCCAGACAAAGGGATATTGATTTATAATAATCCTTAAAGTATACCATCAAAACTTTCTAAAGGAGTGACTCCTTTAGAAATCTGATAGAATTAACCCTGCTTTCTGCTTCTGTTATTGCTGACTTCTCTCTACAGTTTTTAAAAAGGACTTACATGAAGTAGTAGAAGTTATAATAATTGACATAATTTTATTAAGTAACATCGTTCCATTTTGTACTGTGCTTGACTGACATATTCATGTCTACAATATTTATATCTCAACAGTGAATCATAAGACTTTTAAAAGTCTGAAAAGGATTGCCCAGAACATTACATAATATGTAACTGGAGCTTAGATACATAAGTTCTATCAAAAATTTCATTGCACTTGCTTAATATCAGACATTCCTCATTTTTTTCAACCATTATCAAGACATTCCTCATCTCTTTCAACCATTATCTGCTTACCCAGATTTCATTAGTACAACCCCTGTGTTATATAGCAAAATTTCACTCCTATACATACTTTCTTATTGAAAGAATTAGGCAAGGAACCACCAAACGGTATAGAGATGGCTACATAAAACTAATTTGAGGTGATTGCATAGATAAGAAAAGTATTCTTTTTTCAGGAGCTAAAAATAGATTCATCAGCAACTGTAGTAGTTACTGACTTAGGCAGCCTCTCATCTTTGAGTTCCAGTCATTTCTATGGGCTCTCTAACCCTTCACATATCCCAARCCAAGGTAGTAAGTAAAGTCTTTTTAGTGCTGAATAGACAGGTAGAGCTGCTTTCTATTCTTCTTACCAATCCATAAAATAGAATGAAAAATTCAATAAAGCTAGACCTTTCTCCATTGCTTTGGAGAGTAACAAAATACAGCAGGTGCTCGTGCTTCCCATTTTTTAATATGAGTTCCAATTTAAATGTTCAGGAACATTCTAGTGCTAAGTACACAGCAAACTATTTCTAAATTTGAACGAACATGTAACAAACATACAAATGCCATTTGAAAATTTGAACTGACTGAAATCAATGAAGGGCTAATCATTGAATTCCATGAGACCAGAATTTTGCCAATTACATTTGCCTTCAGTTTAACAGCAAAGAATTAATARAATTCCATCAAATATGCAGGTCAAATTTCTTCAAAGATTTGATCAAAGTTTGTTTTTTTAAAAAGCTATCACATCTCACTTTAAGACATAGGTGTTCTTGCCTAATATTTTCCTGCATATATTTTATTCCAGGCCCCTTTTATTTGTCTTTTCAGATTTGCATTACTGACAGCAATAATGCCAGCACAAATATTTTTGGGAAAAGTTTTTTTATCTGGATGGCCAAAAATGTTCACTCAGCCACTCTGTCTGCATCTCCACAGAAGATCCAGATGTCAAAAGTTATTTGAGGTAGAAAGACAAAAGAGGATTGAGAAGGTAAGTTATTTTTTAATTGTGCATATAAATTCCATTAAGTGAGCACCTTGCATGAGCAATAGTAAGTGAAGGAGAGCGAAGGACATTTGGGTCCTTTCACTAAGGAAAATAGGTATTTGCAAAATACCTGATTCACACACTGTGGAGGAAGTTGTTAACTATATATCCCTCTGGAAATGGTGATGTTTGGGAGTATCTATGATTTTGACAACATACCTGGTTATGGACAAGATCCTATGTCCATTTGGCCTGTGTCCTGTGACTAGAAAGTTAGAAATAAATACAGGTATAAGGGAGAAATTTTTTACAATGAGGGCAGTGAAACACTGGAGCAGGTTTCCCAGAGAGGTGGTAGATGCCCCATCCCTGGAAACATTCAAGGTCAGGCTGGATGGGGCCTTGAGCAACCTGATCTAGTTGAAGATGTCCCTGCCCACAGCAGGGGGGTTGGACTAGATGACCTTTAAAGGTCCCTTCCAACCCAAACTATTCTATGATTCCATGAAATAAAGTGCCTTGGCAACAGACACAGCAAATTTCAGCAACTTGGCATCAACCAACTGCTTGCAAAATATGCTAGGAAACCATTACATTTATTGTATATTTTTTCTTTCCCACCATTGGGAAAGAACCCAGAACCTTTCTAAAACTGACTTAATGTAAGTTTTCTAATGCAGAGGTAGTGAAGAAATTAAGTTACCTTATAAGTTCCTTCATTGACTTATTTATCACTCTAAAGCTTTATCATCGTCTCATAAGACAATTTATTATTCCAAAGTTTTCATCATACTCTGCTTCAGCTACCGAAAATCAAGTTATCCGCTGTACAACTTGCTGGCCAGATATACAGCCCAATTAGCAAATTTTAACATGTATATCAGTTCTTGTAAACACTCATCACTTTAGTATCTAAGTACCCTGAAAGTAATTATTTATTCTCAGAAGTTATCAACCCAATCTATAGAAGCAGTACTGCCACCATTATACTGACATACTAATACAGAGAGAAAATTCACCTAAAACTCACCCTGGGTCACAGAGACAACCTACTGCACAGCAGTTTACTCCCCAGACAACCTTATTCTCATTGGGCAATCTCAATTTTTTTTCAAAGAATCAATCCCCATAAATATAAATGTGGCCAAAGCACAAGRTGATTTTTATTTTTTTTTTTGCTCAACTTTATTTTCATTCTGTTCCCCAAATGCAGCCCAGATCAGGGTGAGAAGAGTAGTCATTTTTTGGTATCTGAATCAAGCTTCCAAAGAGTCCTTATTAAGAGAATGGTTTCTTCTAAACCATCCACTTCCCATGCAGATGCCCAAGAAAGCCAGTGTAGAAACCCTGTTGGAGAGGAAGCCRGTCAGCAGCTCCTCAGGCTTCCTACTGGAGTTAATAACTCGAGACAGCATGTGCAGATGTCGTGAGAGAACTACACAGCTTGGATACATAGTGAGGCATGAGAAATCTGGTATTCTCAAAGCAGCTAAAAAGCCTAGGGTGTGTTATTCCCCTTATGGCCAATTAGAACACTTTTAGGGGATAAAATAGAGATTTTAAACTAATTTTAAATTATTTATTAAAAACAATATTTGAACTTTCATGAACTTTTTTTATACCCTGTCTGATTTTGAAAAACTTTTCCTCAAATCTCACTTTAATTTTACACTGGTGAAATACAGTGGAGCTTCTTCTTTTTACATTGGTGTAACTGATATCAGCATCAGGCCCATTGTCTTCATTGTAAGCAAGTCATAAATGGCCATTCTTCATGGTCATATAAAATGATACATAGATATTGGTAGAAAAAGAGGTCTCTTGGCACAATCATTACTTTTTCCATTTTCTGTAGACAAACAAACCCATAAAACAGAACTGACAGATGTTATAAGCCAAGAAAATGAAAGAGAAAACCCCACAGTACAGAAGAACTAAAGAAATTCCAAATAAAATCATACTGTGACAACCTCCTGGAATACACTTGTTTGTATTCCAAGATTTGGAAAACATAAAACCCATAGGAAAAGGTTACTTCAGTTACTGTCCTTGCTAGATCAGGGTGCTGCCAGGTGTAGCAAAAAGATCCTGAGACAAGGGGCTAAGGGAGATGTTGGTAGCAAAATCCCCGATGGCTCCAGTATCCAGATAATAGATAATGCTCTATTGTGTAAGTCTAACACTTTGCTAACTACTGGGTGAGTCCAGTGCTTTGCCGGCTATCTGCAAGACCAGTTCCTGATAAGAACCAGAGATTCGCCTTAAGAAACCGACCCTGAAATTTGGATAAGAGCCAAGGACCAACTGAGTCTGCGCAAGAACAAAAGGTTACTAGCGGTGATGAAGAGGAACCACTAGCCTTCATCCCCACGACCCCCGACGACCACCACCAGACTGCAGTGCGCAAGCGCAGATGGGAGGGGAACTCATTTTAATACAAAGCGGGGACAGGTCATGYGTATGTATAGGYRTATTGCGAAACTTTATGCATATGCAACACTTTGCTGTATATGTTTGGATGAGTGYCGCACTGGGGCGCGCACGACTTTGGTGGGACTAMCCCCCGTGCTGCCCAGCGCTGAATAAACRTACCTACTTTACAGTCTTACAGATTGTGGAGTCCGTTTTCCGCACGTCAATCCCAGAACACTTATTTGGGTTATGCAATAAAGTTTCCTTCTATTTGAAATACATCAGGTTTGTAGACATCAGTCCATATTAATGTCTTAGGTTGTGTGGTTTTGTTTTTTTTTAAACACTGATTTTCTGATTTTTGCAATAGCTTACTATGTGTTTTAATTACACTCACCGCTCTCAACATCCAAAATAAAAATKTACACTTTTCCACACAATGTACCACAGCATGTTGTGATTTAAAATTGATTTTAAAATAACTAAAAGTCTCAGAAACTGAAAGTTTTATTCTTTGTTGAAACAACGATCTCAAATTCAGCCTCAGCCACATCTGACTGTAGTTGAAAACCTCTGAAGTATCAACACTCAGGCTGAAGCCACCCTCAACTCAGAGGAAAAAAAATGCAGTTCTTTGAAAATAAGCTTTTTCACAGACTTATGCACAGGCCAGGGAGATTTACCAGATTCTCTGATTTGAGAGTGTTTTCAAATGTAGAGATTTCAAAGGCCTCACTTAATAGATACTATGGCTCAGGCTGAAGTTGAAAGTGCTGGTTTCAACATTGCTGGAGGTTTTAGGAATGTAGGAATTAATAATGGATTGCACTGAATAAAACAAAAACACCACACAARAATTCTCACACTGACAAAGAGTTTTTCATACTTTTCCTCTATGCTGGGGCACGTGTAGCTAAAGGAGACAAATGTAACTCATATTCCCAACAACGAATTAGTGTCTCATAACTTAATGGCTTTCAGTAGTTAAAGCTGKATTCTGCTCTAAGCTCTGCAGTTCTATAATTTTCTGACTCTGAACATATTCACATTCCACCACTGAATCTTATATTTTGAAAGGGAAATACATGTACATACATATGTACATACATTTCTATTTGCCTGTGTTTGTGCACATCTCTCTTCTCCAGTCCTTCTGTCTACTTAGCTGTTTGAGTAGTAACAGTAATTGGAAACCGATAACATAGAAATATAATTGCAAATACAGAACTAACCAAGCAGGCTGTCTCATTCTTCTGCAACTGCTCATTGAAGCACAAAACAGACATAAAGCCCTCCCAAGTAAAATGCATGCAGTGCTATTGTAAGGTTCAATTAATGTTTTTTTAAGTGGCTTAGGATGTTGAATGAATTGTAGATAAGCACAGGAGAAATGGTGCATACATGTTTATATGTGTTTAAAATGTGTCTCTATAGCTTTTAGAATTGATATGTTCTGGATGCTTTGCAATACTTGAGCAACACAAAGGAGCCATAAACCTGACTTAACCAACCAGTTAAGCTCCATTAACGGGTACTTTGTATCCTTGTAGTGGATACCTTGGGTCATCAGATTAATTCAAAGCAGTTGGAGTAAAGGAGGGAAGGTAACCATGAAGTAGGTGAGATCCCTTAGAGCTTGATCCACAGCCAATTGACATCAGTAATAAAATTCCCATTTGTCTTAAACTGCAGATCATAATTAGTCTAATTTAATGGATTGCATCAGCATTTCCCTTTGCACTTTAGTCTAAAGTCCTGACCTGAAAAACTATTTGTTAGCCCTTTTTCTATTTAACAACCAGGAACTTCTGTGTGACTGTTCCATGGCAYAAGTTGTCCTGAATGTGTTTATTTTTCCCTGAAATTACTAAAACAGGCAGMATTAGCTACAGTGATTTTTAAAGGTAAATATAAAACTATACTCGTGCTRTTGATGGCATTTCTGCAATAAAATTCTGAGCCATATCATTGTTTGCTTTCAATGACTGATGTTGCCTGAGTAATTCTCTGTTGCTGATGATACACCTTGACTGATTTGGGTTTTGTGGCAGTTTCAATGACAAATGCCTAATCTCTCCACTCTAGTTTATGTTCTTTCTTATTCTCTCTATGTCTCATGGCTGCGACAATGTCCTTTGCACAGGTCTGCCAAAAGCTTAGTGAAGCTGACACTGTTCTCCCTTCCTCTTCATCTTACTAATCACTGGAATCCAGAAAGCTTCTTCAGAATAGCGTAAATATTTTAAGAGATAAGCAAGCAGAAATTACGAGACTCTTATTCTGGTCAAGTTTCCATAAACTTCAAAGATCCCGAAGGTGGTTTTTGCCGGGGAATTTTAAAGATAATACCCAGGCTCTAAAACCTCATGTCAAATGTGTTTTTGTTACAACACCTTAATTCCCCTCAGCCTTTTCACTTTCTTCCTGCTGTTTTGATATCCTATATGTCTGCACTGAAATTGAAGCTGCCAAGCATGGTTTTCTATAGCATTTGTTAACATAGCTACACCAGCTCTTATCTTTAAAACTTCATTAGGAAGATAAATCCAATCTTCGTAATGTTACCAATTTGAAGATTTTTTAATATATAAAGTTAAAGACACAAGACACTGTAGATGTGAGTAAATGCTACAGAAAAACCAGATTACTCGCTGGCAGTGTTAGCTTTCAAAAACAGTGGGGTTTTGGTTTAGTTCTGGGCAGTTGCTCAGCTGTCAATCAAAAATCTTGTTATATATGAATCTGATGTCAGATCAATATTTGACAAGATTTTTGACTGGCAGAACAAATTGTTAGACATGGATGTAGTGCCACATCCATGTATAACAAGGCCCATGTAGAACAGCTGTCAGTGATAGAATCCTGTCATTCATATATTATCATAACAGTTAGAGCAGCTCCCTGAGACCTCATGCATTAAGTAACTACATCAGAGACTGAATTTCATCTGTAACCCTAACCAAAACTCATTAAAATTACAGGTTTCAATTGAAGAAGTCAAGAACCCTGGAGTGTGTGTGCTTTTTGGTTCACTATCACTAAAATTGTTGGGGTTTTTTTCTCCCCTATGATCTCTGCAATATGGCAATATTAATGTTCTACTTTCCTCCTATTAAAGACATGGAAATGTACRGGATTTATGTTATTGTGCTTAACCAGTGAAACGGTCTACAAATTACACTGACAGCTGGTAGAATAGGAGGGGTGTTAGCAAGAACTGAAAGGAAGAGGAAAGGAACATGTGTACGTTACACACTTTTAAATCCCAAGGAAGATCACCATGAAAGCATGCACAAAGCATGTTTAAAATTCATCAGCTGTACAAAAGCATTAAGTTATGTCATATTGACTTGGAGTTCTAGTTTATTCTCTAGATTCACCTCTAAAGGCACCAATTTGGTGGACTGATTTCTGAAAAGATGCCAGAGGTATAGCTTTGAAGCATTGTCTGGTAGCAATGTCCAGTTATATAGCAGATTATGGTGGGTGCAAAGCAGTTCAGAATCTTGGTCTGCACAGAGCTGCAAGTTTTTCAACTGAAAAGCAATGGGAGATTCTGGAGGAAGCACAACATTTCAGAAAGGCATTCACCATGAAGAGAGGAGCTGAGCTATAAAGAAACAGGCATACCTAGAACTATAAAATAGAAGAAGTGAAGTTTGGTARAGTGATAAATTTGCCTAAATATAGCTTATTTCATATTATCTGAGATACTCTAAAGCACCTGAGGTATAAATGTGGAGCTGAGAGCCAGAACACATGGGAAWCCCGAGCCTTTCTGATGCAACATCTGGAGATTAGGAGGAGTACCCTATCTATCTAGGATGGCTCTAGATTATTATAGTGAGCCAGGTGAATCACACCCTGACTGCTTTCATTTGTCTACCTGAGACTTTTCCACACTACCAATTACCGTGGCAACTTATCACGGACTGTCTCCTTTCCCTGAACACAGACCATAAAGTGCCAATATCAAATCCAGACTTAGTCCAAACTGCTGACATTTACATCATACTATTAATATCTAAAACCTAGAGTGACACTGTATTCAAGAAGGGTGCTTTCCCAGTATGTGTGCATCCCACATAGAGCCATAGAATCATAAAATCAGTAAGGTTGGGAAGGACCTCTAAGATCATCAAGTCCAACCATCAACCCAACACCACCATGCCCACTAAACCATGTCCTGAAGCGCCACATCTACACATTTTTTGAACGCCTCCAGTGATGGTGACTCCACCATTTCCCTAGGCAGCCTGTTCCAATGCTTGACAACCCTTTCAGTGAAAAAATTTTTCCTAATRTCCAATCTAAACCTMCYCTGGYGCAACTTGAGGCCATTTCCTCTYGTCCTATCRCTTGTTACTTGGGAGAAGAKACCAAYACCYRCCTYKCTACARCCTCCTTTCAGGTAGTTGTAGAGAGCGATAAGGTCTCCCCTCAGCCTCCTCTTCTCCAGGCTAAACAACCCCAGCTCCCTCAGCCAATCCTCATAAGACTTGTTCTCTAGACCCTTCACCAGCCTCGTTGCCCTTCTCTGGACAYGCTCCAGCACCTCAAYGTCCTTCTKGTAGTGAGGGGCCCAAAACTGAACACAGTATTTGAGGTGCGGCCTCACCAGTGCCGAGTACAGGGGCACGATCACCTCCCTACTCCTGCTGGCCACACTATTTCTGACACAGACCAGGATGCCGTTGGCCTTCTTGGCCACCTGGGCACACTGCCGGCTCATGTTCAGCCGGCCGTCAACCAGCACCCCCAGGTCCTTTTCCRCCAGGCAGCTTTCCAGCCACTCTTCCCCAAGCCTGTAGCGTTGCCTGTGGGTTGTTGTGACCCAAGTGTAGCACCCGGCACTTGGCCTTGTTGAACCTCATACAATTGGCCTTGTCCCATCGATCGAGCCTGTCCAGATCCTTCTTCAGAGCCTTCCTACCCTCAGGCAGATCAACACTGCCACCCAACTTGGTGTCGTCTGCAAACTTACTGAGGGTGCACTCGATCCCCTCGTCCAGGTCATTCATAAAGATATTAAACAAGGCCGGCCCCAAAACTGAGCCTTGGGGAACACCGCTCGTGATCGGCCGCCAACTGGATTTAACTCTGTTCACCACAACTCTTTGGGCTCGGCTGTCCAGCCAGTTTTTTACCCAGCGAAGAGTACACCCATCTAAGCCATGAGCCTCCAGCTTCTCTAGAAGAATGCTGTGGGAGACAGTGTCAAAGGCCTTACTAAAGTCCAAGTAGACCACATCCACAGCCTTCCCCTCATCCACTAGGTGGGTCACCCTGTTGTAGAAGGACATCAGGTTGGTTGAGCAGGACCTGCCCTTCATGAACACATGCTGGCTGGGCCCAATCCTCTGATTGTCCTGCACCTACTTTGTGAGCATCCTCAAGATGAACCATTCCACATATAGAATCCTTTTTTACCCTTAATGTTTTATTAGGTACTGTAGCCTTAAATCTGGTAGCGTTAAATTAGGTATCCTTAAACCTATYACTGAGACAGGACTAGTTATTTCATATTCCAGGTATTTTTGAAAATCCCAAAAAGAACTATTTTTTTCCGCTAGTGAAGTGCACTAACTTTTGGACTGAAAAAAAGAGGGAAATCTTTACCAAYTCACAACAATACTACAAACTCAGATTTGGATGAGAAACGAAGTATGCTTTACCCAAGCAGTATTGTGAAGCATYTTTGAGCGGATAAATATTACTTTTGGTGCTAGAAATAAGACAATTCATAAAAGGTAATACCTCTTCTCTTATAAAGGGTATCATTGTGAAGGTCATGAATTTGAGCTTACATCTGTTCATGTTCTATGTCTTTGTACCAGGTTCAATACCTGAACTCATCTGTGCTTCATTGCATTTAGAAGACAACTGACTACACAGTGTTTCCTCGCACCAAGAGTTTTGATTGAAACTGAATTGGAATATAGTCCTCTTTTTGGTCAACAGCATCAGGATATTCTCTAGAGGACCCCTGAATAACCACTGATCCGGTCAAACTTATAAAGTCCCTCACTGTATGAACAAGCATAGCTATGGAAGACCTACACCAAAACAAAATTTTGAAGGGATGACTTGATCCATGGACATTTGATGACTGAACATTATGATATGACTGAAGGAGCACTAGGCAATGGGAAAAAAAAAAAAGCCCAGATGCATTTGTTCTCAGATCTCTCTATCTTTAAAACAAAAAGGGCAGGGAATTAACTGGGTAAACAYAATTTCACTTAAAAGAGTCCTACATTTCTTTGCAGGATTACTTTACAGTAGTAGCACACTCACAGTTTTGCTTTACCCATATTTCTGAATACTATACAGTTTAACACATTCATTTTATTACCCTACTAAATTGTGGAAGATACATTGACAAACCTGTTTTCAGTTACCATACCTTGTACTTCTTCTGTTTGCTGACAGTATATTCTATTTTAGTAGTTGGTTATGAATTGCCTTAAGTCATCTGAGCTGCATGATCCAAAGATGTTCATATTTCTTTCCTTCCCTGATGGCAAAGAACTACTTTCCTTTCACAGTCTTTTTTTAAAAATTATAATTAGTCTAGAGCCTTGCCTCTACACTCATTCATCATTCTCTCCTATTAGTCTTATCACTCCGCAGGGCTTGAGAGAATTGGCTAGTAACATCACCAGTAACTCAAGTTTGAAATAAGGCTATCAAAACAGATAGGCTTATATGCCAACTCTTTGGACAAAGTGTAATTGTAAAGAATGGGACAAAGTGGTAATGAGAGGAAAAGCTTCCATCTCTGGGAATCCTGCTGTTCTTCTCTCACTTTTCTATACTTCTACAGRCAATTTTCTGTTGTTCAACAAGTAGAAGGTAAAAGCAATGATAAGAAATTTCAGCTAATYGTTTAATTTATGTCAATGTTGTCCTGTGTCGGTTATTATACTAAATATTCATGACAACATTTTGAAGTAAGCATTGTGTTTACAGTTCTAAGCTCTGATGACTTTAAAGAGCCTCCTCTGCAAATGAACAGTTACTGTCCATTTCTTTTTTTTCCATAGAAGTTATTCTGTTGTCATGATCTGCAACTTTTAATACCACCAAAGAACAAGACAGTAGGAATGAGGAGATTAGAAAGTTTTTCTCTCTGATCTAGTAGTAAAGAAAATAAAAGAAGCAAATTGCTACTAAATATATTATTATTTTGTGCTGCTTTTTAACATGTTCTAGAGTGCATTAAGGGTGCCTTTAAGCAACTGAAGCTCTATTAATGAACATGATGATAATTATAAAATCACAGGTGTTTGCAAACAAATAAGCTTTTACTAAACTAATGTAAGGTCTTAGGAAATCAGCTTTCAGATCACAAAACAACCTCAGATCTTCTGAAATTCAAGCAATTTAATCTAACAGGAATTTCCACTTCTTAGTTGTTTGATTATGAGTAATTAAAGGATCTGAAACTTCTTTGAAGGCTGAAGGAATACCCATAGTTGCAGAAAATGAATGTGTCAGCTTATCCAACATGTTCATAGCCTATATCTTCCAGATAGCCACAGAAGGATCAAGAAATGGATTTTCTTCTTTACATTTTAAAGTCACATTTTTAGACATCTGTAGTTATATTCAGAGAAAGGGATTGACATAACTTAAAATATGTAAAATTTAAATGGTTAAATTTAAGCTAGATTTCCCTTAGAAGTAGTAAAGAGAGCTGTCATTTCTAAGGTGTGAATCTTCTGAGCAAATGCAGACAAGCTAAGATAAATGCACCTTAAAAGTAATTATTTCTCTCTGTTGACTCTACAGAGATCCTAAGCTGACTGGCCAAGATGACCAAATGAATTCTTCCCAGAATCAGAGCAYCATAATGCACTAAAAACTAAAAGCTTCATCCCCACAGGATCACATAAGATGTTAGAATTAGGTACTTAAGCTTATCATAGTCAGTACTAAGAGAAAGGCACATCTTATGTTCAGCTGATCAAGACAATTCCCAGAAACAATCACTTGTGAACAAGACATGTGTGAACACYTGCCCTTTTGTAGGATGCAAACACCTCATTCAGTGTTCCTCATTAGATTTGAGTTATACTTTCATCCAAACTATAGACTTTGGGGTTTTTTTTCTGGACTCTGACAGTCATTCCTACATTCACAATAGCTCATCCTCAGCAGACTCATTCAGAGGTTTCCCACACACTTGAAAATATTTAATGAAGTGGAAATATGAGCTTGAGGAGGTCTATAACTCATGTATCTTGCTCAGTGGTGACTGCTCCAGCCACTCAGTTACTATGCAGAAATTAGGCAGAAGTAAGCACTGCCAGCTGTGTTTTGAAAAACTGGATTGCTGTGTTGTCTCTGTGTGCCAGGCCTGTTCTTTGTCCGTCAGACCTGCTCCAGGAACTTAGGCGTTTAGGCATCTTCTCTAATAAGAAGCTGAATAACAGTAGACCTTAGAAGGAAGCTAAACATTTAGTTCTACCTAACAATGCATCTCTGTGTATGCATGGAAACCACAGGTTAGTTCACATGGGTGATACCTATTCAACAAAACAAAACAAGCCCAGAACTGTTCTCTGACATTGAGTCCAGTAAAGCATAGGAATATTAGCTAAAATCTTCAATCATCTGAAAGAGGATGCTTGACTCCAGACTGCCTATTGGGAAAGGTGCCCAGCCTCTCCTAACTCCTAAACAAGACTGCGAATTAAATGGGACAGTGATAATTTAATACCATTGAGGTACAATTTTATTTAAACAATAATAATTAATTAATAATAAGTAATTTAAACAAATATATTTTGGCCATATACTAATATCAACACAACCTGAAGGAAATTGTTGTTGTAACATGGGCACTTGTGTAATTAGGTGGTTCCTAAAAGCAATTTTACGAGCTGTTCTTTTGCRTTTAAAAATAGGCTGTTTGAATCACTTTCCTGGACAGCAAACCATCTCCTCCATAATTTGAAAAAATCTTCAGATTTTACCAGTAAACTTAAATTTCTGAATTTGATTCATCCAACCGGAATGGAGATATTAAGGCACACTTATCAGGCAGCATGAGACTGAAGAATAGCCAAGAAGGACTTTTTAAAAGGCATTTATGAGCTTAAGTCTTATTGAAAGTCAATTGTTCTTTGACTGCTAAGTCATTCCATTTGGCAATAGCACAGATGAAAGTGGTTTTTAACCCTACTTCTCTTTGAGGAAGAGAATGTAGAAAAAGCAAGGAGACATCAGTGGGTGTAGAGGAAGATGAACGAAAAGTTGAGATTAGAGGACTCAGTATTATGTTAGAGTCTATCTGTGAAGTATAGAAAACCTTAATTAACAGCAGTCATTTGCAGCAGCCCATAAAGCATAGTTTTACAGGAGTATGAGACAATTGTGTTAGTCTTTGTTATTCCCTATTCTGTGCCTGTCTTATTTACTTAGATTTACTTATTTACTCTTTGGAACTGACATTGTCTTTACCATGAAGAACATGAATAACAATATTTTTATACAAGAGCTTTCCAGGACAATAAAGTGTGCATTGGTTTGATTAGATATTAAAGACAAAAAGCACTATTTAAAGTAATCTGAATACATGTATTTATTTTAGATCTCTCATCCATCACTATCAGGGAAGCTTTCAAACACATGAAAAATCATTTTTTACATTTCCCAGTTACATCTTCAGTCAATTTTATTTTGTCATTTACACCCAAAAAAGATTATAATGGGTGGTGTTACTCCAAACCCTCTTTATGGCAGGACAGAGATCTGGGATATTTTATACCACTCAAAATGAACAATATCCAGCTGGGAAGGATTTCCAMGTTACAGAATCTGAGACATCACCCCTCAAAACCTGAGGAATTTGTGATAAGCTAGGTCTTTCAAAAATATATAAATGATGTTGGAGGTCTTTCCAGCCCTGAAGTAGGAAGACATAACAATAACCTAAAATATCTTTGTTTCTTCTTTCAGCCTCAGGTTGAGTATTTTAAGGAACTTCCTACAAACATTGCACTGAATTTCTTCTGAGAATTCTGGGAAGATAAAGATAGGGAGATTTTTTTTTTTTTTTTATAATTATGAAATACAGTGTATAAAGTAAATCTTTACCAGAGTTGCGTAAAACCTTGGAGAAGGAATGACAATGCCACCCTTATTCCCTTATCTTCAGTGTTGTAAACATTTCTCAGAAATAATATTCCACATCTGACATGGGGAATAGCAACATATCCAAGTGGAACTCATCCAAATCTACTTCACTAGGCTCTCATAAGAGCTTTAATGACTTCCACTTATACAAATGGACTGCTTAATGCAGAAGAAATTATTGCTAGTATGAATGAAAAGGAGCCTTTGACAGGCACAGCCATTCACAGATTCACCAAATTACTAACAAAAATCACCTTTGTATCTGCTTTCTTATGAGAATTACTRATGTTGCTGGAGACAGAACAAATTAGCAGGTCATGAGGAGAGAATTTCAAGCTCCAATAAATAAATTAGGTTAGCCCTAATATCCTGTTGGTCTCCAGTCTTTTCCTTATCTGTTTTTCTTGTGTAGCAAAGAACTGTTGGCATCAAGAGACTCGGCAACGAGTGTTTTATTGAGGATTTTCTCCTTACCTTTCTTACCTTCAAATAGTCTTTATCAATAATCTCCAAGCCAGGGGTCAGGTAACTTCACTGGAGGTAAGAAGAAAATAAAATAGACAGGAAAAGAAAGGAGAACAAACCTTCCTAAAATATGTACTCTTTTYATACTTTATTTCAAACAGTCTTTAAGGCCTATTAACTGGGAAGAGGTGTGGGCAGCAAATGAAGGAGGGAGAGAATGAGAAAAAGAGAGTGAGGAGAAGAAGAAACAGGGGAGAGAAAGGTGCCAAGTCAAARTGAGAGGGAAGGAGAAAAGGAAGAAAGAAAGGAAAGAAGGAAGGGAAAGGAAAAGAAAGACAAAGAAAGGAAGAAAGAAAGAGAAAGACAGAAAGAGAGAGAGAAAGATGGAGAGAAAAAGAAAGAGAATAGGCAGATTTAGCACAAAACGATAGTGCAATTGTAAGGGCCCCAGGCACATAAGATTTTTTATCAAGTTAAAAAATYGCAGTTAAACATGGAAAATTCAAATTAAATATTTAATGAAAAGAATATTACTTTGCTGACTGAAACAAACTAGACAGCACAGCTAAAAATCAAAGCCCTGCTGCCTACTTATGCTTTTGTTATTGCCTTAAGACTACCCACAGAGAGCTCTGCTGAACTCAGGCTTCACAGGTTTTATCTTTAACTGTGAATTTCCATCCTCTGGTAATTGAAGGCCAGCCAGTAGAGTTCTTTCAATGTTGCTTTCTAGGTGAATCTTTCTGAGGCCAAAGTTGATTTTAATGGAAAATACAATCCTATTTCTGCAGTTGAAAACAAAATGTTGTAGATAGAAGAGCACCTTCTTAAGCATGATCAGAACACATGGAAAGCAGCCAACCCAACGATCCACATGCRCCTGTTAAAACTGCTGAAGTAGAATAGAAGATAAGCAGAGGAGCACAGCAGAGTATGGAAAATCAGCAGGCTACCAAAGAGGTTGAAAAATACAGGCATTTTTTTCTTCGTCTTTTTTTTTTTTTTTTTATTCTCTCTCAAGTACTAACAGTAACTTCAGGGAGAAAAATAATAAACTGCATCTAAAGATTTATTAGATTCCACTCAGCTGGATATTTTACCTGAGGCAACGTGTTGGTCGTGTGTTTTGAACGAGGCTATGATTTGACATAACAGTTGGGATTGTCCCATAACATCCCCTTTCTGATATACTTTTTTTTTTAGAACAACTGTCTTGACATATGAAACTAACAGCTCTCATTCCAGGCAGCATTAATTCCTGCCGTATCCTATACTAGTGGGACTAAAGACACTGCTCTGTGTTCAGAGAACATCTAGCACAACTAAGCCCTGAGTCTCATCAGAGACTGGGAATTTTGCTGTTCAAATAGTAAACACAGAAGCAACAAGTTGATGTGCTGAAAGAGCAAATTAACTCCTTAAGTACTTGGATATACGCAAGTCTGCTGGAAATAACCACAAGCAAAGCGGCTTTTGTTCTTTTAATAGAAGACATATAAATGTATCCAGAAACTGTTTCTAATGGGCGTCATCTTTCTTTGTGAGGAATTAGGTTTGAAAGACCTTCCTCTCCATCCTTTTTTCTCATTCCTTTTTTTTTTTATAAATTAACCTAAATTTAAAGAGGTTTTAAACCATACTCTTGTATCTCTTCTCTCCATCCTACTCTTGGCCTTTGAAGTGGTTATGGGTAATAACATGACAACTATTGCGTTTCTGTCTCATTTTACACTTTTTACCCTCCCAAAATACTACTAAATCTACTAAACATCTAAACATTACTTACTATTTTTAATGAGGAAAATTAAATTGAAAGGCATTTAAAAGGAAATAGAAATTATTTTAATTTTGAAATGGTTGCCCAAAAATAAATGTTCAACAACTGCAATTTAAAGCAATTAGGAGAAGAGGCAAGTATACCCAGGTAATTGTTTTGAATGCACCTATTAATTTTGATTAAAATCATATATTTCTTAAATATTTATTCCTTAAAAACAAAATTATTTCCCCTTACTAGAAATTCTGAATAAGCAGCTGTAAAAACCATGGTTGTATCCATCCTAGTAAGAAAAACTGGGTCAGTGCATTAGTTCAAACAGTGGCCTTCAGTCATTCTTATTCTTTAACTATAAGCATCCTCCTGGCTATGCTGACTCTCCCAGTCAATGTTCAGGCAGAGGGAAGGGAACAGCACATGCCAGTTATGATTTACATTGTGGATCTGGATAGGATCTCTGTTTTGCCTTGTGGTTCTAAGTAGCATAAGTAGTGCCATGCCATTCGGTCTCTGCTTTACTTACTAAGAGGCAATAAATGTTCCTGCACTGTCAAAACCAGATACCAGTCCCCTACTCTCCTGTCATCCTCACTGCACAAATGTTAATTCATCCAATCACCACCTACCAAATCAGCTAGTTCCCTTTGGAACAGGATTTGGGGTGGGTTCTGAGAGACTGGTTTGCTCCAGGAACAGCTTCCAGAAAGTACAGTGGAACAAGCTTTGAATTGCTCCCCACCAAAAAGTCCTCTGGCACTATGCCAGAAGGTTTATACCCTCAAATAATCTCATATTTCATGTGCCATATCATAAGGTATGCATAACTTGCATCAGTTTCATGGCATAAAGAAACATGTTCTGCAATCTGAAGCATAACCTCTATACCTCCTACTCACCCATGCTTACACACAAGCACACATACATACATGTGGAAGTTTTATCTTAGGTTCAAAGAAGCCAAGGACCAAGTGTTTCATAGAAAGTGCACACCAGTCTGCTCAAGAAAAGGTGAAATGTGAACGGATTGGATACATCACTGAGCATCATTTGGTGTAGAAGTCAGGAATCACTCCTTGAGGCTAATGGTTTTAATATTGTAGTTGTAGCCCATGACCCCTCTTGGACTTCCTGCTGTCACAACAGGTAAGGATCCCACGGCAGTGGGTGGTTTTATGCTCYCTTTTTCTGAAAAGAAGGCTTAGTTTATCAAAGCAAGCAAAAAATTGTGTGTCAGATGGAAACTAGTTTAATTCACTACTGRTCCAAATTCAAACTACAGTCTTAGCATGAATTGATAAGTGATAAGCAATGAGAATGAACAAGATCATGAAAGTATTATTAAATTTTTTTCTGTAAGCAGAGAGTTAGATCAGTGTTGGATATTTTTAAAATACTGTCAGGAAGATTATGACCCATTATCAGTCTTCTGAGAATTGAACTTCTCACAGCTTTCCTAATATAGAGCATAATGTGATAATGCAATCTAACCCATCACCAGCTGCTTCACTGAGACAACAAGTAGCTTCATAAACAGAAGAACTAATGAAGCCGGGCCATTAATGAATTTGTGTCTCAATTTTATTTGAATTTTTAACTTCTACTACAGCTATAGGGCCTAGACCTGATCTTTGTTAGACTTGTTAGACTTATTAAACTTTTTAGGGAAATAAACTTTCATCAAAGAGTGGAATTTCTGATGCTTATTAATGCACAATCTTTGACTAACTATTTTCCCATAGATTAGGACAGTTACAGTGCCTGTCTCCTTTATGCTAAATATGTGTTAAGAGAAGTTGCAATCTTTTATAGTTTACCTCAGGGACAGCCTAAGTAGAGACTCTTTCTTCAACCCAGCTGTTTGTGAAAAAAGGTCTTTTTTTTTCTGTAAAATCTTCTTAAAATAGGCCAAGAGGCTCATAAGTTATTAGGGCAGAATGKATATTATCCCCTTGTCCTATCTCTTTATTCCTCCCCCCTCACTCATGTAAAGAGCTGGATCCCACAAGATTCAGTTAGGATATATGGAAAAAAAAAATAATGATTCTTCTCATTCTTCTCTTCTGTATCTCACAAATCCATGAAAGTGTGCTAAAGATTTCAGTCAAGGGGGGGGGGGGGGGGAAAGTACGAAAAGCATTTATGGAATGCTTGTGTTAGACAATACCTTCAGAAAATAGTAAATATCTTAACTATGCTATCCAAAATAATATAAAAGTATTGATCCAGCCCTTTATAAGACCATGAAATAGAGTTTGTACATATATACACACAAAAATGAATTATCTTAGGGGACACTATAAACATGAGCATGAGAATCCAGAGACTTTAAAGCTTTCTATCCAGTTCCCCAGTTCACAAAGGAACTTGGAGATGAAAACATGACCTTGGGAAAGGAGATCAGATATTGCGGTGGAAGGAAGCCTAAGAAGGATTAAATCAACCCCACTAAAGTGCTTCAGCTGAAATGCTAAAATGGATTAGCAGAGACCCGCAACCAACACGTTTTGTTCTGTATCCTACCTAAACTGCTTTAGCTTCATCTTATATGCCAGTGACTTTTTTTAAATCCATGATTTGTCTTCTAAAAACTGTCACAGTACAGTGAATAAACCCACTCTTTTGATTACACTTAAACTAGCAAAAAATGTATGAAGTTAATCAACTCATTGGTCTCTCTGGTATGACCACTCCCACCTATGGGCAGTCTTCTCCAAGGCTGTGAAATCCCATGCACTGCTATGATAGTATATAAATGAGACTTACGTGCCTTACTGTGTCCATTGCTCCAACTCATTGCAGACAAGAGTGCTTTGCACTCCTCCATTCACATCATTTGTTCAGTGTGCATCTCCTATGACGTTTCTGCCTTTCAGAGACTTTATGAATCTTCAGATGAACATTTTCTTTCACACCAAGAGTGATTGGTGACCCTTAATTTTTTGCTTTCCTTTTCACTCCTTCTTGTACATGTTCTTTWTCCCTCTCTCTGTCTCTAAAATTCCTTATATTTTATCTTTCCATATTATGTTCATGATTTCTTCTCTGCCCAGCTGGTATTCTTTGTACCCTTCATTGTCCATTCTCAKTACTATCAGAAATTTTAACAGTTCTTAGATTGTACTTTCCATCATTTTCTTTGCAAGGGAGATTTCCACCTCCATTCTGTCTTCTATCTTGGGACATATCAATCTGTTCAATTCTACTGAGAGACAGGGCAGATCAAAGGTGAAGGGTTTGCTCAAACTGTCAGGGTACTGACTATCTGGAACCTTTGCTCAGTTTTTTTTTTAATTGATGCATCATTTGGAGGTATTGGGTTCTGCCCACACAGAGAAAAAGTAATGCCATCAAGCTGAGAGGAAGAAACCCCTTTGCTCTCAGACCATAAAAATGCACTTCAAGTGTGTTAAATAAATTYATCTAACCAGGTGCTTACTCTTCCTTCGGACTCCATAAACAGAAGTGCATAATCTTACCTAGAAGTGTGTAAACTTATGCAGTTTTGGAAAAGTGAGATTAAAAAAGCACAGACCTCAGTGAAGAGCAAGAACAGAGGGAGAAAGACTTAATACAATTCATACAGTGCTAAACTTTTTGCAAACAGAAAATCAAACAATGAGATCAGATTTAGGGATCCTGACACAATAATCAAGAGTATATGTGGGAAAAATAGTAAAAATTATTGAGACAGAAAAAAATATAGCTGTTTTATCTAGACTCTTTGACAATCAAAATTCACATTAAGAAATATGGCACCTGTCTTTCCTTCCTGTCTGTTTGTGTGACTTTTCCTTTATCTCCTCAGGACAACTATACTAAGTACTAAAGGCATTTTCAAACTGTATCACACAACATCTCTGTGAGGGGCAGAAAAATACCATTCCAGACCCAGAGAAGCAGAGAGATAAGAAACAGTACTGAATACAGTCTTCCTGGTTCTTCAAGTTGGTGATAGATACACCTTTCTTCCCTCTCCCTCTTGAATGATCCTAATAAACATCAACATGTTACTTTTTTTCTTTAAGATTGGGGATCAGGCTGAGGGCAGTTAAGGTGACATAAGCCTGGAAAAAATAATGAGTTAGGCAGTCATATTATAGTGATGTATGTTAAGACTGAGAACTAAACATACTGCAATAAGTATTCATATTCTGAATAGAAACTGTCTACAATGTAAGCACAAAYGTGGCTGTGCATTATATAGATGTATCTAATCTGGGTTTACACTTGCTACCTTCAGTATTAATGTCTAGCTGTGGCCATACAGTTCAAGGGACACACAAATACTTCTCCCATGTACCATCTGTGTTCTGCATCCCTTTGCTGAGCTCTGTATTGTCACAGTTATCCCACTGGCAGCATGGGTGAGAGCTAGGCTGCAAAAAGGCTGATCTTGTCTGTATGAGTTGCTGTCACACTAGTGAACACATCCTGTAATCTTATTATCTTTGCCATCTCAGCAGTGACTCCAAACTGAGACAAAGCTCAAAACTGTTACACTGGTTCCCTTCTAAGTACAAGCTCCCCCTTGCCTACAGAAATAACAGGAAGATGGGATTCTAGCTCACAGCATTCAACTTTTGTTAAGAAAAAAAAGGATCAAAATGGCCCTGATTAGTGTAACAAACCTCTACCTTCTTACAATTTTAGTCAATGAAAATTAAATTAATGTGAAATTAAATCAAGATAATAAAAATCAGGCCCAAATTATTTTGGTGTTAAAATAGCAAACTTGGAAACATACTCAAACATCAGTACTCTGAGTCTAATACTTCTAGGATTGTACTTATTAGAGAAAAATGGTTCATAGTGATACAAAGCAAAAAAGGCAGGCAACATGGTAATGAACATCGTCACACCTTATTTTCTTGTAAAATGCAAGGGAAGAACTTCTCACCTCCTACTAGGGTACCCAAAACGCATGACCTCTAACACACAGTTAGAAAACTAACTGGTTTTAAACAACATGAGGAGTGAATATTCAAATCCAATCCATTCCCTGGAGTCGCAGTGACCAAGAGAATGTCTGGAGAAGACCCCTCTCTGTTCATAGTTTCCATTTTGGAATATTTGCTTTGATCATTCTGTTTAAAACCAAGTAGACAGATGGAAGCAAAAGGCAAACAAAAGGCAGATGGAAGAGGCATTCATGGTAACTTCTCCCTTTACACAAAAAAAGTTAAAAAAATGTGAGACTGGTTATGTACCCTTTTTGGATTGGTGGAGTACATACTGATATCTTTTGCCTTTCCACAAGTTCACAGGCTGCTTCCAGTGAGGAAATGAATTTTATGCTCTGATTATTGAAGCTGTTCATCTTTGGGGAAAAAAAAAWTATGTTTCATTGAACTACAAAGACGGAGTAACACACTTCAGCCTATTATTAGTGCACTAGGCTGGGARGAGAGTCACGGGTTCTAATCCTTGCTCCCTGGACTGGGTGTGTATTTTAACCTATGTGCATTTAATGTAGAAGGTACAGCTGTAGGCAGCACTGGGATTTGTAGCATTCATTCTGGGAGTATGAAATCTCTRAAAAAAATTCCCTAATTATAAGGAAGCTTCTGAATTACAGGGGAACTCACAGCAAGGATTAAATTCTGTTCTCCTTATTGTGCAATTTAGCTGGGTGAAGACAAAGAAAGAAAGAGTAAAAAAACTACAAGAATCTAATTCACGGGTCTAAATTCTTAAGCAGAATAAAAACAATTTATTTCAGACAGATAACTGGTTCATCATTTTCAATACTGAATGTTAAATGCTTCACCCGCCTCCTTTGGGGTTTTGTCCCGGCAGATATGTCATTGCCTATAATTAGACATTAGAAAGAGCTGTCTACCACTCCTAGGTCAGATTCTGAATCCTTACCTCACTTGTCAGACCAATACATTTATTTTTAAGAAATGGACTGGAAAATTTCTGCTCCTAGTTCTGTGGGTCTCGTTCTCTCTCTCTCAGAATTTGAATTTGTCTGAAGAAGGTTGACATAATCATGAATAATTCCCACTGAGAGAACTACTGACACTCATTATGGTTTTCTATTCTGAGACTACTTCCTTTTTCTTTTATTGTTAAAAAATGTACTTTTTTGTCCTGAGAAATGCTAATTTGATTGGTGTATTCAAGAAAGGGTCACCGATAATTGCTCATAGAAGATCCATCTCTCACAAATGAGTGTTACCTGAGAGATTTTTCTGTTGTGTAAATGTGCAGCATGACATTGAATCTTATTTGTGATTGGATATAGCCAACTGTTATGAAACTTTTTTTAAATTTTTGTTGAAAAAATCTCCCAGAGGTTACGGATTTTTAGGTACAGTGAACTTTGACAGATTTGTGGTTGTAAAGGACTGTATTTCYCTTTTTGATGAAGGGAGACTCTAAGGGTTAAGCATGAGGGACTCAGAAATCAACCTGTGCAGAAGAATGATGGGGAGTAGCAGAAACAGTAGCTCATGCTATAACACACGAGAAACTCAGTGTGGTCAGAGCAACATAACTTCTTTCTGTTCATATAGCCTTTCCTATCAGCAGACACTATTTTCATTACAAATTAGTGTTMGTTTTGAGGTGCACTTGCCGTTTTCCTCAATGTGCACAGGAAAAACTAGCTACTGGCAGTTTGGGTAACAGCCAAAGGACACACAAATGAGAAGAATAATCAAATATGCTATCATTCTAATGACAGTGAATACAGAATGCTTCTACAGTACAGACGAGTTAACTTTCTGGAAAGCTTCAGAAAATGCAATCAATTTAACCTTATCAGGAACTAATACATGCATCCACTGCGGCTACACCTGTACTAGTAAATTAAACATGATCAGGAATATTCTCTGGCATGGAGGGCAACTGGCATGAAATGGTCCACAAACCACATCATTAAACTTGCATGTTCCCCAAAATAGGGTATCCATACCCTAACTGCATATTGGAATTTGGGTCCCTGGCTCGTGACTCCCCCTATCTAAAAACAGTCAGCACAGGCCAAAACTGTACCAAGACTTTTTCAATTCTTGAGCCGGACAGTCAAGTTTCTCTACTCAGGAATATTTTCCTGGAATAGCTTAATTTACTGGTATAGATGTACCCAATTGGACAAAAGCTCTGAAGTGGTCTTGGTGGCAGAAGCAACAAGCTGATTTTTTTTTTTTATTTTATGCCACTGTTTAGATAATTTCTGGAYGAGGCTCAATGTTTAATGCAGCTTTCACTTCTCCTTCCTGTTSATGCCATCTAGGTAGTCAGTTCCTGGCAACAGTCCCCTGTGAACCTCTCATATGGCCCAGAACAGTTTAAGTAATGACTCACTGGGGCAGCTTCATCAGTCTAAAAGTAATTTTTTACTAAGCAAAAGTCCTCATTGAAGCTCCTAAACCCACATAGTCTACTAACACATAGCACTCTGAGTGTGCAATTCATCCCACTGAAAGGAAGACATCTAAAGTGAGCCAAACMGTAATGTGTCCTAGAAGTAGTGATGGGCTCAGAGGTAGATGTCTGTGATGCAGATATCTAAAATTAAGTGAGATCAGTCCTACTCAGATTATTTCTATAGCAGAGGCATTGCTGGGGAGAATGAGTAACCGCTTGTGATATCCATCTACCTGCCACCACAGTTGGCATGCAGAAGCTTTAGCCAAACCCATAATTAGGGCTTGAAAAAGCAGAAAASGTTACCAGAAACAGAGTACTCAAAGACAGGCAATAGAATCATAGAMTCATAGAATTGTTAAGGTTGGAAAAGACCTYTAARATCATCGAGTCCAACCATCAACCCAGCGCCCATGCCCATTAAACCATGTCCTGAARCACCACATCCACACATTTTTTGAACRCCTCCAGGGATGGTGACTCCACCACTTCCCTGGGCAGCCTGTTCCAATGCTTGACAACCCTTTCGGTGAAGACATTTTTCCTAATATCCAATCTAAACCTCCCCTGGCACAACTTGAGGCCATTTCCTCTYGTCCTATCGCTTGTTACTTGGGAGAAGAGACCAACACCCACCTCKCTACAGCCTCCTTTCAGGTAGTTGTAGAGAGCRATAAGGTCTCCCCTCAGTCTCCTCCAGGCTAAACAACCCCAGTTCCCTCAGCYGATCCTCATAAGAGCTGTTCTCCAGACCCTTCACCAGCCTCGTCACCCTTCTCTGGACACGCTCCAGCACCTCAGTGTCCCTCTTGTAGTGAGGGGCCCAAAACTGAACACAGTATTCAAGGTGCAGCCTCACCAGTGCCGAGTACAGGGGCAYGATCACCTCCCYCYGCCTACTGGCCACACTAYTYCTGAYACAGKCCAGGATGCCGTTGGCCTTCTTGGCCACCTGGACACAYTGCCGGCTCATGTTCAACCGGCCGTCGACCAGCACCCCCAGGTCCTTTTCCKCYGGGCAGCTTTCCAGCCACTCTTCCCCAAGCCTGTAGCGTTGCCTGGGGTTGTTGTGACCCAAGTGCAGGAYCCAGCACTTGGCCTTGTTGAACCTCATRCAATTGGCCTCGGCCCATCGATCCAGTCTGTCCAGATCCCTCTGCAGAGCCAGAGCAGGGGATGTCACTTCGCAATCCACTAGATGTAAAGAATGACACCAGTTTATACCCATCAATGCTGACCYACACATAGGTACCTTATAGTGCTGTCTATGTCATTGCAACATGCTATTTCTTGTAGAATTACACTGCTAACAACAAAACCAGCAAATCAAAACCAATGGAYGTAAGAGTTTGTCTGTCCGTTATTTTTTTCTGAAATATCTCTGATSCTTCTTGGTTTATTTTGCATGGGCTTTCTTCAGTGTATTGGGTTTGCGTGGCAAGGTTTTGGTAGCAGGGGGGCCACAGGRGTGGATTCTGTGAGAAGCTGCTTAAAGCTTCCCCCATGWCTGATAGAGCCAATGCCAGCCGGCTCTAAGATGGACTCGCCACTGGCCAAGGCTGAGCCAACCAGCAATGGTGGTAACGCCTCTGGGATAACATATTTAAGAAGGGGAAAATGTTGCTGCACAACAGCAACTGCAGCCAGAGAGAGGAGTGAGAATATGTGAGAGAAAAAACTCTGCAGACACCCAGGTCAGTGAAGAAGGAGGGGAGGAGGTACCGCAGGCGCCGGAACAGAGATTCCCCTGCAGCCTGTGATGAAGACCATGGTGAGGCAGGCTGTCCCCCTGCAGCCCATGGAGGTCCATAGTGGAGCAGATATCCACCTGCAGCCCGTGGAGGACCCCACGTCGGAGCAGGTGGATGCGCTCGATGGAGGCTGTGACCCCGTGGGAAGCCCGTGCTGGAGCAGGCTCCTGGCAGGACCTGTGACCCCATGGAGAGAGGAACCCACACTGGAGCAGGTTTGCTGGTAGGACTTGTGACCCCGTGGGGGACCCACACTGGAGCAGTTTGTGAAGAACTGCAGCCCGTGGGAAGGACCCACGTTGGAGAAGTTCGTGTAGGACTGTCTCCCATGGGAAGGACCCAATGCTGGAGYAGGGGAAGAGTGYGAGGAGTCCTCCCCATGAGGAGGAAGGAGCAGCAGAGACGATGTGTGAYGAACTGACACCAACTCCCATTCCCCATCCCCCTGCACTGCTTGGGTGGAGGAGGTAGAGGATTTGGGAGTAAAGTTAAGCTTGGGAAGAAGGAAGGGGTGGGGGGAAGGTATTTTAAGATTTGGTTTTATTTTCTCATTATCCTACTCTGATTTTGATTAGTAATAAATTAAGCTGATTTCCCCAAGTCCAGTCTGTTTTGCCCATGATGATAATTGGTGAGTGATCTCTCCCTGTCCTTATCTCAATCCRTGAGCCTTTCGTTATATATTCTCTCCCCTGTCCAGYTGAGGAGGGGAGTGATAGAGTGGCTTTGGTGGGCACCTGGCRTCCAGCCAGGGTCAACCTATCACATTCAGGTAGAACCATAGATCAACAATCCTCCATTGTCTCTGAAAATCTATTGATTTAATAACTGAGTATGGAAAGGATAATACCATTTAAGGGATTTACTTATTTGTCAAAATGACTAACTTCTCTATAAATAACAAGATAACAAAGATTTCAGGAGGCTGTACTGGCATCATGATAGTAGCTATTATATGTTATCCTACTTTCAGTGTGTAATTACTCAGGGAAAAGAGAGCAGAGCAATGCTCCACTGATGTATAGTAGCAGAAAAGCAAACAAAGAGATGTGTGATGATACCATAAACCACRAGGTTAAACTAGTTCACCGATTCTTTCCTAACTGCAAGTGGGATAGCCCAAAGCAGTAACATCATGTCATTCAAACCTTAATTATTCACATTTTCACTCTAAAAATATCACCTGCTTTAACTTCTTGTAGGAAACAATCATTTTTCATTACATAATAAAGAGCAAATGTGATTCACTGTATGCCATCAGTAGTTTGAAACACCTTTATAAGCTTAATAGAAATAATAGGAAYAGAGTGATTACAGTTCTCAGTAGTGCAAAACAATTGTTTCAGGAAAGTGAGCATACCTGGAATTGATGAACTAGCAAGTTTATTCCTTAAAATAATTAATGATGGATTTCAAATTAAATCCATCAGCYGTGAAAATCTTAAGTCATTCACCACTGAGTGCATCATACATCAGGTCTCAGCAGAGGGAAAAAGCACTCTCATATTACAGAAGTGCTGCAAATATCCCTCTCTTTTACTGGTCTCACATGAGACAGTCCTGCTGTCTTCTATCTCTTTTTTTTCCTTGCTTAGTGATCTTGCAAGGAAGTACATTAGGAGGATGGCATCACTGGAGCCATCTCAACCAACTGATTGTCCACTGTTGGTTACCATAGCTACTAGGCTGTTAGGAAATGTGACACAAAAGGCACTAACTAGATCTTCTAAAGAAAGTGGCAGCCTTAGCTGCGTTTATGCAATGGCCAGTCTTTTCAGTCTGTCATGCATGCTCTGAGAATGCACTTTATGTTTAATCCTTCAGGGAGCTAGAAGGAAGAATATGAAKATGTGGGCTTCATCTCAACTAACTTCGGATGTCATCATCTGAGATATTTGTTTTGATGCCCTGTACAGTTAATGGAGAGAAAGAGACACTTTTGTGGCATGACTCATCTCACCTATTTTGGTTCAGTTTAGTTTAGGATGAGATTAATCCCACCCTAGAATTGTCCACAYTATTCCACTGATCATGTAGAGAATCTGTCATGATTAGTTCAGGAGTTGACTCTGCACTAAAGATGACTAAAGCTAATTGAAACCAAACTTTGTTATGTTGTCTAAATCCCATTCAGGTGGTACTGTGCTGATCAGCCAGGTCAAGGTGCTCTTAGGCACACGCAAAGGCATGGRCTCAGTGTCTGTTCAGTGTCAAAGATAATAAAACTGTGTATATATAAAGTTTACATGTCGCAAGTCTCAGGCAACAGCTGACCCTGACTTTCCAGATCCTGGTTTCTGGTATCTACTTTCTGCCTAAGTCCCATTTAATCAGTCAGTTGCTGACTTTTCTTCCAGATCTAGAATGCCATGACTATCGTGTCATACTCGAAATCCTAAGAGAAAGTCTTCAAAAGACAGATGGAAATGTTCTAATCTTCTCTGTGGACTACGAATGTTAAAGTAACTTCAAATCAATCAATCAAGATACAACTGAAGGTAATACAGTGCTGAATAAATGAGGGAAACGGTACAACACCTGATCGCTGAGCCTTCAGCTAACAAGAATAACAGGAGAATATGGTTTATCCCTGTCACAAACCTCTGTAAAAGAGAAAAGGATCTGACATACACTTATTAGTTTTTTACAGCAAACCAGAGGAGAATTGGAAGTAAGGGCCTTAATCCAAGTGCCAAATGTAATCCTACATTACACTGTAACTCAAATCCCCATTCTATATATATTGTATAAGACTGTCTGCTGGAAAAACAGCTTCTGTAGCAGAGGAAAAAGGTAGTGACAGGCTCAAGGCAATGTTACTCAGCATAATCTCACTGTTTCTCTAACATTACTTAGTGTCCACAAAGAAGTAATTTTAGGCCTAACCCATCTGCTTCTGTTAATTTAACAACAAAAGCTCAGGATCTTTTGTCATAAGTTTAGAAAAATATACTCAGACTGGCTCTTACAAAGAAGATGGAGTGTGAAGCACATATCCTTGAATCTCTTTTCTTTGCCTGAGAATGGGAATACAGTTCCCCCAGGAAAGCCAGGCGATTTTCAGACCTAGTATTTCAGTAAGCACTTTTTCCCCATCATGCYGGACAAGCTTGCTTTACCATCCGAGTATTATTCCCTGTTACTGTGTGGTTTTCGTGTGCTTCCAAGGAATTCATTGATTTCTTCTTTTTTTCTTACAGAAAAACGACACTGGGCAGCTAGTTAGAAAATGTCATGCAACTATCTGTTGGCTGCTAATTTAGAGGAGAATAAAAGATGAAGGTATATCACAAAGCCCCTGTACTTACAATCAGGTAAGACATCCTCTAAGTATTTTTTATTCCAGCAGGTTGTTCTTTTTCCTGAGTTAACAGAACAAAGAAGGGTTATTTTTTTTTATTTTATTTTATTGTAAATTGCAAAGTCCAATCCATAAATGGATGAGTTAAGATAGCTGGAGTTCTAGAAATTAGATATAATTCTTGCTTTTAATGAGTCATAATTTTTAAAGGAATAGCGTGTCTGTAGCTGTAATGGACTAGTTCTYGAACTTATCCTATAGGCCTTCTAATTTACGGCTTACATTCTTTTTTCACACCTGGAAAAAAATGATCTGACCTCTAAAAAGCACATTTCCAGTACATCCCATAAAACAGCAGGAAAGAATGCAGATTGAGAATGCAGTTCCAGCACCTTGCTCTTTAAAAAGCTTTTAAAGCCTGTCTTATTCATTCATCTTTTAACAAAGATGAATGCACATGACAGTTTTTATCCTCATCTGCCTGGTAAGGCAAGAATAATGTTAAATCAATGCCAAAGTGATCAGGGATGAGATCAAGATCAAGTTTCTGATCAGCCCACGATGGATTATTCTGTCTTAAATATTAAAAAGAAATTATTTTAGGAAAAAAAAATCACTGGAAAAATAGAAATATGTCCCTGAATCAGCTAATGCATCTCACTGCTAGCATCAACCAAATTTTACTCACTGATGAAATGACACCTGGAGATAAAAAAGCTAAACATAAACTTAGTGGAAGATATGACCACTGTGGAATTAAAAGAGAATTAAACTTCTTGAATACAAAACAGTAACTGAGGAGTTCAGATACCCATGAGAAAGACAATAGGGGGGAAAACAAACATTCTAAGATAATGAATATGTATAGCTGCAGAGTGCCAACCCTTACATTGTTGTGAATGTCTTACATTTGCGACAAAAGATTAGTGGAAATAGATAGTAGCACACACATCTTCAGCAAGTTCTTTAGACTTTAAATCTCCCATTGATTTCAATGGTTTTTTCAAGACCTTACAGTAGCTGGGCAATCATCCCCAGGGGATCTTTGATGTCCATTTGAGAAAATAGCAAAGTAATATTTTCTGAGAAAATCTGTGTCTTCAACTAACTCTGACACTGATGGTTCATGCACAAGGAGTGAGTCCTTCTTCCTGCCTTATTTGAGGAAGCCAGTACACATAATTCAACTGGCTTGTCACATAGTATCTAAACTCACTTGGAGGCATAGGGCTTCTGTGAGCATGAAAATGTCTTCACAATTTTTGAATATTCCATGTAATTGTGATTTATTTCTCATGAACAGTGGAGGAGCTAATCACCAATAGAGAATGGAGTTGGTCTTCAGGTCCTGAACTCTAAAGCAAATGAAGCTACTGAAATGCATGAAGACAAGGAAGTTTCCTAGCTGAGGGTCTCCCTTGCATCAGCAGAACTCTCTTCTGCTAATACTCAGAAACAGCATGTTAGCACATACAAATATTTATACACTTGTGTAGATCCAGATACATATTCTTTGACTGACTTTTTTCTCCTTTATATCACTCTATTGTCTCCTCCTRAGTTCTTGAATTTCATGAATCATACATGTTCTCTTTTTCTTTTCAGAAAACCTTGCATGTATTCTTCTCTCAGTAATAATCCTAGAAGCCCCGCTGCAATCAGCAATCTGTCCAAGAGTAATCGGGATAGAAAGGCCACATTTTTTAACAATATTATACAGAGCTGCAGAACATCTCCTGGTGCTGGGAGACTATCATTTATACGATCAATTTTTTTAATAAGACCCTGGCACAATTCTAGACTGGGGTCCTGCTAGCACTCTCCCAAACCATTCCTGGACATGAATTGAGGGTTAATGTACTCCGAGGACCATTCCCAGCAGACAGACTTCATGCACTCCCTGTTCTGGAAGCTAAGACTAACATCAGCAGGTGCCATTTCTTATCAGCTGATGTCAGTGCCCAGGAAAGTTTCCAGGCATGTTTAACTTGTACAGATATAGTCAATGCATCCTGCAGTTGATTTATGTGCAGTGCTTGTTACTGTTATAATTTACATTAATTTTAACTGGTGGGACAGTTAACTGACTATCCCAAAATGACTTGGGATAAAATCAGAATATTGAAATGCTTCTGAAATTCTTTGATTTATATGGATTTTAAAGGGTGCCACCAATTAGCTGTGTTAATCATTAGCAGAGTCAAAAAGAAAACTTAGATTCATACAGTTGCCCACAGTACCCACCATCTGCAGGCCTTATCTTTATATGCCGTATCAATGCGAGAACAATGAAATACCATACTCCTCGCACCATTTACCTGAATAAGACTTGCATAAATACCTGTAATATCACTGAAGGTCAYAGTCAAGAATCACAGATTCTCACATTTTTTAGATTTGTCAGTAGAGATACCCAAGGAATATTAAACATCCAAGCCTTTCAACAACAATTATCCTTATTAAATAAAATCCTTATCAGCTGTATCTTTAGTACCAAAGAAATTACAAGCACCAAGACACTTCCATAGCATAAATTCATAGCAGTACCTGATTTCTGCAAGAGAATATTAATCAAGAAAAGTTTTAACTTTATCAACTGCACTAATGAAAAGGCATTTTCCATTACTTATTACACAAAGCTCAATGGGGTGAATAAGAGCAAATCGTAAGCTTCCAGATTTTAGCTGATGTATTATTTCTCCAACTTCACAATACTTTTGAAGTACCTTAGATTTCAAATCAAAGAACATACACTGTAAAGGGGATTTACACAATAAAATTAATATCTGCCTGACTTTTCCATGTGGACATTGCTTGTCTTAAAATATATATTGGTACATTTATGAAACAAGTTCATTTTTAGGTAATGATTATAGAGCTGTTGGTATTCATTAAATAAAGGCATTTTTACAGTGAAAATATGAGCACTTTTTGTAAGAGCAGTGACAAATATTTAATTGGGATTATGTAGAGTGCAGTATAATGATTCAACTATTATAAAAGTAGAAATCAAAAGGAAAAATGCATGCATGTGTGGAAACAGGATTTGGGCCTCACAATTGAAACAAAAAATTTAARCCAAAAATTTGAGCGGATTTCCATTTTACATGA
This sequence comes from Oceanodroma leucorhoa, assembly GCA_030449065.1. Lineage (NCBI taxonomy): Eukaryota > Metazoa > Chordata > Aves > Procellariiformes > Oceanodroma > Oceanodroma leucorhoa. The sequence continues at coordinate 258,014 of JASVER010000054.1, read as the reverse complement.
TTTCTGCCGGACTATAGATCTTCAAAAATGTAACATTCATTTTGTGAATCTGGCTTTTAGAGCAGTTTTAAGGGCACATTATAGTAATGAATSTTTTTAAACCAATGATCTTTCCAAAACAAAAAATAAGACTTCCAGCTCAAACTACTGTCCAGAAAGCTTTATGCCAGACTGTTGTCTGACCTATTATGAGTGCATATTTTACATGCATGACATGCATGTAATATGGCTAAAGGCAAGTTATACAATAGCTTTTTCTGTGTCACAGAATACTTAAGAAAATATCTTGACACCACTAGATGATGATGCAGCAAAACCCATATTCCATGCCACATCTGGAGAAGAACAAGAGTGTCAAATAGGTCTCACTAGTATGCATAGCATACTCCTTCCTGGTGTCTTGTAGTTCTGTCCTATGTTTTGAACATGCATTTTTCTTCTTTGACATAGTTTTTACATTTGATATTTAAACATAAAAGCAGATCAAAGAATATAGTAGTTCAGAAATTAGAGTTTCCACCAAACATAAATGATTATTCAGTAGTAAGGAAAAAAATATCCCATTGCTTTTCCTAACATCTTCTGAAAATTCCCAGGATAAATATAGATCTTCTTCAGCAAGACAGGCAAACCCCTTTCGTAATACATTTCTACTCACAAATATTTKCTATAGCTTTAGCATTGACACGGTGTGTAAAGCAGCCTGGAGACAGGATCAGCAGTGGAGCCCTGGCTAATCTGTGATGTTACCAGTTCCATGGCCAATTTGGGAAAGAGTAAATGTCCTTCAAAGCTTCAGTCAAAAATGGTGTTGGCATTTATCCCACTACCACGGGAGAGGTATGAACATAAAATTTGACTACAATTCTTTATACAATAAGCAGTATCTTGACTATACAGAGAAGGAATTCATAGCTGCAAAATCAGTGTGCTAGAAACAAACTGGAAATATGAAGTGGTAGTGAACTACAGGTGATTCCAAAGCAAGATGTATTGCCAAAGGTGCTGATCTCAAGTATCTTGAAAGCTTTGGAAATGGGCAACTTCTGTGCCTCAGACACCAGACCCAAACCAACTGGCAGCAGAGCATGAGTGTTTGCAAGTCAGCACAAGATTCCTATACCAAGGAGGAGAAGGTAAGGAAAATAAAGCCAGAAAGAGATTCCACTCACTCAGGAAAGCATCTTGCTAAGTGGTACAAGTAAAGATGACTCAGTGTGTCCAATGCAGGTGGGCTTTCAGAGTTTCTTGTCATGGCAAAGAACAGCACAGAAAATCCTTATCTTGTCTGGAGGAGAAGTGGACAAAAAAGTCATGGTAACAGTGTATCTATCTGTGATAACTTTTCACAGGGACAAAAATAACTACTCAATTAACAAAAGTAAACCCATGGGATCTGTGACTTCTCTTAAGACTGTGCTGACCTTGTTTTGGCAAGTCACTGCAAAAGTAATCATTACACCTCCAGTCCTAACAGATATTCTGGCTCGTTTTACAAAGGTTAATAATGCTTTCTACATGGCACTGGCTTTCTCATAGCACAGATTTAACATAGATTACAATCCAGGAAAAAAAAGTTTCTTTAGGACTTTACTTAGAGCTACTCTTTTTTTAAACCATGAAAGAGTTCAAGTCTCCAAATACTCCCTTATATGTTTGATGCTAACCTACTTCCTTCAACTCCTGAACAAATACTAAAAGAATGAGACTGAGCATCATGTCCTGTGCTGTACTGATTAGCTGGAAAACAGCAAAATGTAGTCAGTCTTTTTATCCTGGCCCTAGATGCTGCTGTCAAGTTCTTATTCAAGAATGAAGAAGCAGTAAGAAGGAGAATTATTCAGGAAACACCAGTGTGAATAAAGATTACTTCCACTTCCCCTCTGTTCATTCTGTTCTCTCTTCCTGATTTTTCTTCACATGTTCTTCCCATTTCTTCTAGCTGTTGTCCAGCAAGACCCAATGACATTTATCCACCCCACTACTTAACGTTTGTTTTTTTTTTTCCCATGGGATACTGAGTATTATGATTCCCAGTAAGGAAGAATAGAACCATGGTTTTGTCTCTGCTAAGTAGGATTCCTTTCCCAAAGCTTTATCTATCTGCCTGAAAATTAAGCAGCTGTTGTCAGTGTACCATTTTACCACAGGACGGTTTCAGCAGCCATGCCAGATGTTTGTTTCCCCTCCCCCTAGTACTTATCCCCACTCAAAAGTTTGTACATTCTTAGCACTATCAAGATTTCATGGTTGAGGGACCACACCATAACACGGTCAGTCAAATGATGTGTAATAAAGAGAATTCTATAAAAAAGAAACAACAGAAGAGGCAGTGTGTTATGGTACATGGAAAGTAATGAGCTGCCAGAGCAGCAGAAACAAGGGTGAGGGAAGCTGCCTTCTGTCAAAAAACCAGCACCTCTGAAACTGTACCCTCAGCTACATACCCAGGCTCTATAGGACCAAAGTTGAGACACACATACCTCCTACTGACCACCATCCCAACTATCTCTAGAGGTGTCTACTGACTATACAAATCAACTTGAATAAAAATTTCCAAATTATTTTTTCAAGGCTTTTATTCAAAGAATTTAGAACTCATCATTCCCATTACAATGCAAGAACTGAAAGCCAAGAAAAGACTGGAATTTCATAGAAAGAGTGCTTTGTTATGTGTCTTGCATTTATTCACTATAAGAAAACTAAAAATTTTCTGAGATAAATACCAATTGTGTATCAGTGTCATCAGTACTACTATGTAGTCCCTCTCCTTCACCGCATCAAGGTTTCTCTGAAATAATTATTTTTATAGAAATAAATTTTAAAATAAAAAGTTATTAATTCTCTATTTGCTTGCTTGTTGATTGAATTGTGGGCTTTTGAGTATTCAGATTTCACACTTTTAWTTTTTTTTTCCACATTCAGGAAGAAAGAGAGTAGAAAAACATGTTATATGTATATTTGTTTTTACACAATCATTTGACTAAGTACTAAACAATCACGATAAAACAGTGAGTGGTTGGCCACAGTATGCTGTGCTGATTTAAAGGATATTCAAGTAATATATCTGAGACACAGCAGACTGGGAAATGCAAACAAGAAATAACAATTTCCTTCTGAAAAATGGAACTTCCATCCAGTACAAAATGMTGGGATTCTGAAATACAGTCATAAGCCAAAAACAAGGACAAAACATTGAAATATMTTGGGAGTTAGGGTGTCAAATGTATATATTTAAAACTTTTTTCATTTGAATCCTAACAATATTTTTCTTTAGGCAACGTGAAAGCTCTGCATTGTATAAAAATAAAAGTTGACATTGTTCCATGCCCAACACCTGACCCTCAAAGTAATTCCTTTTCCCCACCATCTCTGCTGGAATTTCCAGCAATATTGCACTGAGTTTTAGTACCAGCCCATAGCTGCTCACTTTTCTTGGTACTGTTCTCAGTACTTCTGCTTCCAAAACTGCAGTACAAAAACACTCACTGGCACCAGAGGATGCCAACACAGGAGTAGTCTTTATTTTCTGGGGCCTTTTCCCCAACCGTTATTCATAATGTGCTCAGGGTGGGACTTACTGTTATATGACATAGCCAGAAAAGAACTGAAATAGAAATAAAGTTGATTTTTAAAAAATAATTCTTTATCTATTTGAAATACAATTCTTAATTTAATTTAACTGAAGCATTTTGACATCTTAATGAAATTCTTTTGAAAAGAAGAATGTGTTCCCATGAATTGCTTATTTTTTCAATCAAGCAACTCTAGAAATACACACTGAATCAACACTTCTAACCTCTGTATTCTTTCTTGAACAAAGAAAACTGCAGGCAATTACAGGTAATGAAAATTCAAAACATTTGTGCCAGAGGAAATCGAAAAATTCAGAAGAGGATTTCCTGATTTGAAAGRCTAATTACAAACATCAGCACCTTGCACAGATAAAACACCATTTTACATCGGCAAGGAAAAATAAATTTTTTTTTGGTAGTGAGATGAAATGGAACAATTGGTTACTCCATTTCCCTAAGGTATCACCAAAACTGTTCCTGAAGTTTGGAGACTGGAGCTAAGAGGCCACAAAACTCAGGAAAGTCCCCTATCAAAGGAACCTGAACATAAAAGCACAAAGAGGTGTGTCAAGCTGTAGATCTCCAAGTTCTCCAGCTTCCGTATCATAGGGTACACCACACAGCAACACTGCCCTGCAGCCAGAGGTCATTGACGGCCTAAGGTTTCCAGCAGCCCCAAAGTTAAAGCTTCCAATGAAAATGTGACTACTTTTGGTGGTGCAAGTTTATATAAAAATAAAAGAGTTTTAGTAAACATTCAATTTTTGGTGGACTGCCCAGTTCTAGTAAAAAAATCCATGTAAAGGAAAGACTGCTGACTAGCTCACCAAACACTGCCAGTTAAAAACCAGAAGGTGAAAATCAGGCATGACTTGGCTTATTTAGAGCTAGATGGAAATGAGAAAGCAGCACAGCTGAAGGCTTTTGTCAGACCTAGTGTACTAGCCACAGATTAATAATTTAATTTCCTTCTGGCTCTCTGTCTCTAAGGAACTGATGAGCTTTTGACACTATTCCTTTACCAGAATGGCAAAACTCCYAGCCCTAGGAGAAGTAGAAGTCAAGAGCTCCTTAAGTTCTAACTCACCTGAATAGTTTCTTTCCCATAATGTATTTTACAGCAAGAAGAGATAAAGTTATTGTCATCTAATGCTATTAAGTCATTTACAGGATTAAAAAGTAATTATGAACAAGTGTTGTTGTATTTGGTGAAAATACCCTGTATCACTTGTGATGTATAATACACCGTACCCTTGATACATATGGAGTTTTGAAAGGTGAACTAAAAATGCAATCATTTATGTAATTAAATGTAGACAGGAACACAAAAACACTGTGGAGGTGGCTATGGTTTGTGATAGGCAGTTTGTATGTCAGCAGAGAGAATAAATTTAAATCATGTTTAATTACCAATTTTTGGAAGTTCTCAGTCACTTTTCATAGAAATTATTATCATATCATATCCTACTAAATAGTATTTTATTAATGCAATGTAAAAAACATACTGTATTAAATATAATTTAAACATTCCTTGTAAAACTCAGCTATTCAGTGACTACACACTGGGCTCTAGGAAAAAAAAAGAAAATGTTTTTACATTAATTACACTGTTTTAATTAAAAGTATTTAGAACTAAGTTGGTTGTTCTTCAATTTCCATGCACAAAAGCCTTTGCATTGTGAAAATCCTGTAATGACCAGACTCCTTGCCTGCTCTGAAGAGGCTGAAGAGCCAAGATTGACAGCTYAAGCTGGGGCTCCCAGAAAGAACATCTAGGGCTACTGACTAGGAGGAAAGCATGGAGCATTTGTAACCATGCATCAAGACAATATTTTAGGGGAGGAGAACATGGAGGTAGAGTGGGGTCGAGAAAACAAATTGGAAAATCACCTACTTGGAGGTGAAAGTAGATGTATAAAAAGCTCCATGAAAGGGAATTTTTAAAAAAGCAGGTAGTCAAAATTCTGCCTTGGAGCTCATGATGTATCACAATGCTGTTTTGGCTTGCAGAGCTCTCCAGCTTTGCATCAGGMAGCTCACACTAGGGAGGCTGTTAATCTGGGAAGCATGGCCCTTTGCAATTCTGGAATCTCAGCTACAGCCTCCCAGGTCAGGCCCTAGGGCAGGTGTCTGGGGTCTGCCAAATTTGCAGCAGGGATGTGGATGGATTGCAGGGCCTGTCAAACAGCATAACGGTTTCCTGATGTGATCTGCAGCATGTTTCCACTCTGCAGTGCAACCACTGTTCTAGCAGAACTCACTTTAAACAATATATCCCACAGAAAATTCTGCAGGATATGTAACTATGGCAAGGACAGTGCTGTGCCTGAAATAAGAAGTGCAGTGAAGCAGACTGATGAGATACATCAGTTCCATCAACTCTTCCTTTCTCAGAGTCCTGCAGGTCTCAATGGTACCAGCCTCTCCTCTTTTGCCACCGCAGCTTCCCAGTCAGGGAATCCAACTGGTAAAACTGGTTTCATCCTATCGTCAACGTTTACTGCACAAAGAGCCATGGGCTCTTCAGGCTGATACCAACCGTTAGAAAATGATCTGGTTTTAATACTTAAATTAAATAATGACTTATTCATTTATGTGAAATTTATTACATTATATTTGAGATATAAGCACTAAATTTACTTAAGTAATGTTTTATTAATTTTTTAAAATTACTTGAAAGAGTAACAAATTCCACTTGCAATTTAAATAATTTAATTCCTTAACTGAGTAATTGTTTTACTTTACATTCAAAAAAGTATAAGAAACTCACTATTATGTCATGCTGGGAAACAGCTTTTACCTTTAAAAAAAAATATCTGTGGTTCAGAAATATTTAAATGTTAAAGTCACTCTGCTGTCATAATCTCCTCAAAACAGGGAATAATTACGTATATAAAATACATATTACTCCATAAACACCAAATTTGAATCATTGTTCAGATCTCAAATTTTATTTAATTTATATGCTATCTTACTAATTAAGTTATATTTTATTTTACTGCAGATAGTGAAAAGTATAACATAGAGAAGCAAAGTGATATCCTTATCTTGGAAAAGCAGAGGGTAGAACTCCGAACTCTGTATTCASACCCTAAATAAAGGCTGCCTACAGGCAAAAACAAAGCAAAAAAGCTGGAGAATATATCTTMTTTCCTTGGGAAAGCTTGTTGCCTTGCATGTTGTTTGGAGAACCTGTCTGCCCCACTCCCCACTCAGCCACCCTCTCCRTGCGCACAGCCACACTCCCATCTTGAAAGCAGGGTCCTGGAAAAGGTACAGCGAAGGGCAACAAGGATGATCAAAGTTATCCTTATGAAGAACAGTTTCCTTAAGAAGAAAGAATCATTCTTCTTGGGACGAATTGAGTTAAACAGGTATTTTCAGCCCAGAACAGAGATGAATTGAGGGGGATATAAATGTTAATGGAGGATAAAATCATGAATGTCATGGAGGAGGTGAATACTGCAGCAGGGTCTGCAGGGACAGCCTCTGTGAGGAGAGGCCGGGGCTGCCCCGAGCAGGACACAGCCRGTTTCAGCCAGCCCCAGCCCACCCACCACAGGGCACGGCTCGGCCCTRCAGCCACGGTGCTGGCACCTCGGGGAAAATGTGCTTCAGAAAGGGTGAAAAACGCTGCACAGCAACTGTGTGAGAGAAGAGTAAGAAAACGTGAGAGAAACAGTCCTGCAGACACCCAGGTCAGTGAAGAAGGATGGGGAGGAGATTCCCCAGGGAACGGAGAAGAGATTCCCTTACAGCCCCTGATGAAGACTATGGTGAAGCAGGTTGTCCCCCTGCAGCCCATGGAGGACCGCCTCAGAGCAGATATCCACACTGCAACTCATGGAGGACCCCACACCAGACCTGCAAGTTTTTTCATCTTATTTTCTCCCCTGTCCTATTAAGGAGRGGGAGTGAGAGAGCAGCTGGGTGGGTGTCTGGCTGCTGGACGAGGTCAAACCGCCAAACTGACTCAGGAAGTCCCTGAATCACTGAACACTGGCATAGAATTACAGAGTTATTTTAATCTGCTGAAGGTATCTCCTGTGGCTCACTGTCAAACCATTGGTCTGATCCGTACAGCCATCCTTCTGGAATATGAGAACAACTCCACATCCTGTCAGTGGTGYTCTTAATGGTGATATGACATGTAGACCTAATATCAGTTGTTAGTAGGTGGAAGAAAAGGTGGCTAGATTTACCTCAGAAGAGGCGAAGTAAGATCCCACAAGTGGTTTATCTTTACAGTGCCTTGCATTAGCATATACACAAAGTCAATTTTTAGAGGGAAGTAGTATTAAAAAAAACCCAAACAATTGTTTTACTTGGCAAAATCATCTATATCTCTCTGCTTGTACATAGACAAAAACGTCTTTTTGAGTTTAACAGTGCTTTCAGTCCAAGCCATTAAGTATGGCTGGAGATATAAACAAGAGCCCACATGCTGCTTTTACTCAGAAGTGTAACCTCAATATTTGAAGTGGGATTACAGACTAAATTACTCAAGCTCTGCTATTTTACCAATACCTTCCAGCAATTCCTCCTGTGTTTTCAGAAGGCCTACATAACTTCTCATTATACAGTGCAAAGAAATCAACAAGAACAAAGACTCACAAGATATACCACTGAAATGCATACTGATACAGATGAAATTAAGAGAGAGGAAGTGCAAATGATAACACAGGCATGGCGAAGTGGCTTGCACATCTTTACTAGCCAGATTAGACTAATGTGGAAATTGCTACARGGAAGTCAAATACTGGGACTCAACACAATGTAAGAATTATACCTACCTTAGTTCTCAAATAACACAGCAAAAGCTTTAACCTATTGACTAGATGTAATTTTCTGCCAAATCCAGAAAGCCAAAAGCTAAAGGCTACCAGGTCTGATCYTGAAGATTTCGACAAATTAAGACAGGCAGAGCTCATTTGCTTAAGAAGCGAGTGTGCACTGGCATAAGAAAAATGGCACTGAAAAGCGGGTTAAATAAAGCCAAATAATGTAAGGTTTGCATTGCAAAGGTAGTTCAAGATGGCAATGTCATGCATACTTTCCAGCCCATTCTTTGAACTTGCAGGTGCATCTTGCCCTGAATGCAAATATCTGCAAGTAAGAAGTTTAGTAAGGTTTAACTTATCAAGAAAAGAAAGCACCCGTCATTTTAGGAGCTATGCTAAAGCAAAATCTGTGTTATATGATTTCCAGAAAAAAATCATCCCAATATAATATAAAATATGAAAACTAGATGGAATTCTATCTTCCACATGTTACGGCATCTGGGCAAAAGAAAACTTTTCCATTCTGCAATGTGATAGGAAGTCAAAGGATTAATGCTAATACCATAACAACAGATACTCATGAAAAATGTGTGCATTATCACTCTGCCCATTCCCCTCAATAAACTCCTAAAACAGCACTCAGGAAAGCACCAGCTTGAAAAGAATGAATGGCATATGTGCTGTGTTCTTGGCTGATAGCACGGTGTCCAGGTAGTGAGACAATGACAAATTCCATCACATGCTGCTGAGAAGGAATTATACACATTGAAGCCAATTAGGACTAGAGTTCCAGCATTTTCTAGCAACCTGCAGATCTTGTGTACATCAATTTTAATTGTGGAYGCCTTTTGCCAGGAGTTCAAAACCAAATGATATGAACATGTYATATGGCATCATTCAACCCTTATCCCCTCAGTAAGTATGGCTCACCATGATTCCAAAATCAAACAAACAATTAACATGTTGAATTTTAAGTCAATTATATCCAACTAATCTCCAATTACCTGTCTACTTTTTCTAGTTTAGTTTGGTGAATTATATAAAATTTAAAGAGCTCTAGGAAAAAGAAGAATTAAGGAGCACTAAGGGGAAGTGTGCTTTTATGTTAAAGTCATTCCTGTGAACACCTGTGAACTGTTGAGTTTAATTGGGCTACATCTGCTCCTGATTTTGTGAGTTGTGACTGATTATCTGTCCTTATACTGTATTGAGTTGTCTCTTCCTTCTTCCTTTCCATATGTCTTTTTGGGGTACAGTTTATACAGAATGACACACCTGAGAAATAAGGGGGAGGTGGTAGTTCTCAAAGAGAGATATTCAAAAGGCAGACAAATTTACAGACTTAGTTGTTATGGTTTCAAAAAGAATAACTCTGGCAAGGATGTGGCCTTATACTGACCTCACAGAGACCAACATGGAGACTCGGCAATAGAAACATAAGGAGAAATGACAGTTTCCAGGTGAAACATTTCTGCCCCACAATGTAAAAGCAAGGCTTTAGTTGCTTTCTTGAAGGGAATTCCATGCACCATCACAGGAGACAGTACAAGGCCATATCATGTCCTGAAATGCACTTTATGTCTGCTCATTTTATGCAACGTGAGTTATATTGATTTGTTGTGGCAAAAGTCCTACTGACTTCCTGGATCAGACTTATAGTGCATCTTTATGAGCCAGAGCAGCAGTAAATCACTATTATCTCAATGGATTTGGAAGCAGAGAAAAAAAGGAGAGGGAATATCACAAGACTGAATATAAGCAAGACTGAGGTAAAGATCAAGATTTCAGTCCAAAACCCCTGTTCTGTTACTGCTAGTCCTATTAAATGTTCTTCTGTTTGAATGAAAAGCTATCATCTGACCTCCCTGTTTTGCTTCTGCTCATCTCAGAACTGTYCCTTTCTGGGATTTCTTGCCTCAGCCCCATTAAAAATGCTTCATTCCTATTAGAGACCCAACCCAATCTGTATTCCCAGAACACACAAGCATTTGGAGAAACAGACAGCTCATGAAATGTTGTCAATTTTATTTAGAGATGAAGATCAAGTTGTATTTACATATAATGTTATAGCCCATTAGGTTGAACACTGTGGTAGGTGGGAAATTCAGGTTCATCATCCTGCTCAACATTAGGCAGTTCAAACTGATGTTCTCAGTATCTCTACAAAGTACCTTCATCAGCAGGATGAGAGCTATACCAGATGTGATATCTCATTTGCTTCTTGAAGTCATGCTATAGATGGACACATCAGAATGATGCTATGAATTTAAACTCTAGCCACTGATGGTCTCCCCAGACCAAGAACTGAAGAACTCATGGAACTCAGGAAACATAAAAAAATATATAAGAAAATCAAAAGTGGGGGTTCATATAAATAATAAGAAAGAGAGTTTGCTTGAATCTCTGTCCACTGAAATTGAGGGGACTTTTACTACTGATATTTAACGCAGCACTGAATGTTTTTAAAAAGCCCGCTTTAACTATCATATCTATTTGAGGAAAAGTGATAGCAAGCCCTCAGGCAGATAGGAAAAGGTAAACATTACTTTATGCATGATTTAAAAAGGCACGTAGTGGGAAAAGAAGTGGGAAACAAAATGTTGTTGCTCTTTCCAAATGACAGCAGACCTAAAGCCTAGAAAGAATTCAAGGGTGGGGTAGAAATTAGTGCTTAAATGTAAAAATATTTTATTAGCMATTTGTTTGCAGAGCATAGATGAGTTAAGTTTGTTTATGTGGAATACAGAAAACCAAAAGCAGGGTATTCTTTTTCTGGAAACCTCAGCTAAAATATTGTTGTCCTCCAGAAGTTTTCTGACCTGTCAGTAAGAACTATCCATCTGCTTAAATAAACTCTTTATTTTTCCTAAGTCCCTCTTCTTTATTTTGAGAAACCTTTAATCTAAAGTTGATCTTTAAAGACTGTATTGCCTTAGTATGTGAGCCATAGCTGTTAAGATGAGCAACAAAGGGTTCTGAATTTTGAGAACAAATTTCCAGAGCAGGAAGGATATGGAAAGAAATGAGGTGGGGGGAAAGAAACCTGCAATGCGTCCAAGGAAGAAAAAGTTTTCTTTCACTTCAAAATATCATTTAATTTTTATTTTTTTTAATTAAAAATACTATTAAGAGCATTCCATAGTTTGTTTATTCTAAAATCATTAATAATATTCAAATCTGGGAAAGAAACCTTCATGCTATGGTCAAGAAGACAGTGGACTGAAATGATTTTAAAGAGAAATTTCAAGCATGTAAAAATATCCACGTTGAGATCCATTACATCTTTTCAGACCCCTTTCTGCTTTTATATTCTCTTTACCAAATTGAGTTAAGGTTGGTTTTTTTACTTTTCTTTCACTTTTTTCTAATTGCCCCAAACCTCAAAAGTTCACTAGCCTGCTGAAATGCAGAACATTTATAGGAAAAACTATGTGTTTAAAATCACATGGACCCCGTAATGACTGGGTATAGGTAATGGAATGTGTCTCTCTGTTTCCACCTATGGACAATATCATATACTAAGTTTATATCTCATTGATTCATTATAGTCTTTACATTAACATAATTTGTCATAACAATGGATTTTCCATAATACAGAGAAAAGATATCAGAAGTTCCCATAGCTGGAAATTTCTCAAGTTAAGTATGATCTGTTCTCAAATGTTAAAATAAAATTTTACATCTTTTCCAAAAATATGAAGAGATTTAATGTAATAAAATGTTCATCTTTGGGGAGGATAAATAAAAAAAAAAAAAAAAACAAGAAAATTACCTTTTCCTTGACTTGTGCACTGGGAAGATGCTGAAAACACTAATTAGTCATTAACACAGCTCAATTTGTAGTCTTAATGCCTCAGAGACAAAAGGCTGTTAACTGTTGTTATTATTTATATAATAGTAGAGTTACAAGTCCTCATTTCAGGCTCCCCTTGTGCTAGGAATTGCAGAAATACATAATAATTTAAAAAAAAAATCCTACCCCAAATAATCTTATAACATAAAATTAGACTGCAATAAATGACATTAGTAAAGCAATGAAAGGGACAGTAGGAGAGCAAAGCTGTGTTTTAGACCATTTTTCCTGAAACCAGTTGCTCACATAAACACTGAATCCACTAATATCTCCAGACAGACAAGTGGATTAGGTCATTCAAAGGTCCTACGGCTCCCTTTCATTCAAATATTTTCCATATTTCAGCAAGTAGAAGAATCTTAAGCAAATGTAAGCAGCATGCTGATTAATTACAACCTGTCATAATAAATAACTGGATCCACTCAAATTCAACAACTCATGTAAAGAAAAAACTCCCAGATGATTTGTGCACATGAAAGAAAAGTTAGTTTCATTTATTTAGTTTTCTATTATTCAGTTGTTTCCCTTCTTGCAGCCTAGGTTATCATCATACAAGTCATATCTCCTGGGGATATATTTTTAGAATTGCTAGTAGAAAAATAACCCTTATGCTTGAAAAGTTTCAGACAAATAAGGAATCCTGACATGTTTGACAATCTGCATGAGACAAAGCTGTACGGTGGAAAACAATACCAAACTGAAAGGAAAATAAAAATAGAATAGCTAATGTGAGGAAGGAGATTGTACAAGTTTCCTACTTTTGATGAAAYGAGAACTTCCTTATTCTTTACAACAAAAATGCCAATTCTGTGGTATTATGAAGCTAAACAAATGGCTTTTAGCTAGCGAATGGACTGTGAAATAAAAAGAGTTAAGAAAAGGAGTGGCTCTTGAGATTGGAATTTGCCTTTGTGTTTGACTGATTTAGTATTACATATGGTATATTCTAAAATTATTTTAATTAAGTTGAGAATATAGTYTACTAGAACTGTTTGGGGATTTTCTGTCAAAGCACAGTATTACCAACCCTGAGGTTCAAAAAAGCAGAGTGAAATCTGCTGCCCACCTCCCAGTTGATAGATCTTTCTTAAGGCCATTTTGTACATTTTTCCCTGATTATTTTTTTTTTTTAAATAACCCTGGGCCATCTTCAGACCATATGGAAGCCACAGTGTTGCTCATTCTCCCAAATATATATGTTAAGCTTGTTATATATGAACAAGCTCTGATTCATTGCAGCATATTGTAAAGCATCACCCAAGCCATCAATTGAGAGGAACCACAAGACTATATCTTCCCCAGGCTCCCCATATTAATTCTGCTCCTGCATCACCAATACCCATCCAAATTGTCATCTCTTCCCCACTTGAGCAGTGAAATATGTACCTCCAATTTCTCTCTGTTTCTTTTTTTCTTTTTCAACTTTTCCTCTGGAAGTTATTCACCCATCTCATCCAATCTAGTATTTCAGAGAAAGAGGAGAGAGAGAACAGATTGTCTCCATCAGGTTCTCTCTTTYCCTTCTTTCTCCTTTGTGAGAATAGCATTAGACAATTTCTCTCCCCCTTCCATTTTCCAAAGTTACCTCTCAAAAGCTGAGGGAGAAAGGAAAATCTTGACTGCTCTTCCAGCAAGGTGTAGAAGCAACCAAGTACTGTGCTTGCCTTAAAATAATGAGTCCTGGCAATAAACTGTCAACAAATTGGTGATTTTTATGTGTTCTAGATGTGTGCAGGTACAGTTCTCAGCCCAACACATCCTCTCATGCATTTTTTTCATCTATCTTCCTCTTTTGTCAAAAGTACTTCCAGCACATCCCTTCCAGCACAAGCTCTTTGCAACCTTAGAGACACTTCTGTGTGGAGCATCTCCTCTAGCAGTACAAAACAATATCCTTCACAATACCATAAAATCTGTTTGTCCCATGAGGCATCAGTTTTAAGAAGTYCCAGGTACAATGTAACACAGATGATATAGTTAATCTTTGATTAACTATACTTACCTTTGATTAACTAAACTTACCTCTTAGGACTTTCTCTGGAGACCTTTGAGCAGGACTTCCTCAGATGCTTTCCACAATGATCATCTCCTCCTCACATCAGGCTTGTTAGTTGCCAGTACCCCCTCAGTTTCTTGTCACCTGAACAACTTTCTCATACCCTTTGGTCTCTACATCCCTTGCTCTTCAGCACTAATTGGTACATAAGACTGTTGTCTTAGCTTTCATTCCTTCTTTTCTTCTGAATTCATCCCTGAWAAAGGTTTCTGCTGCTCTCCTAACCCTAACCCTTTTCCTATCCCTAAGCTCCTTCCACGCATCAGRGGAAGTGTGTTGTTTCTCCAGCTTTGTCCATCTTCATCTCTGAATTGTCCRTAGGCTAACATCTCTGCTCCTTTTTTCAGTTCTGCCCAGAATTCTTGCTGTATCTTATGTCTTACCAGGGRTTTCTCACTAGGCCTCACTGAGCTCCTTGGGTAAACAGTTTATTCAGTGCAGTGAAGGTTTTCCACTGCAGAAAGGGCAAACTGACAGACCTGGTGGTGAGAAAATAAATTGTAATCTCAGTAAAATTACCTGGGTTTCAGTGTGTACCTGTGGTTGGGCTTTAGAAAAGAAAGTAAATTGATTATCATATCTTAATAGAAAAGCTAATTAGTCTAACTGAATAATAGTTATGGCAAGGTATTCTGGTAAAAAGACTAAATTAGAGCAGAAGATAATGGTCATCATAACAGGAAACAGTTGAAAAGCAATTTTATTGTTAAGATCTAAAAAATGATCTGGTAGAACACATTTTCATTAATTTCATTCTGTTTGGTAACATTTTCCACTGGCTAATGAATGATCAGAATACTTGTGAAAAACTGTCAGTTTGACACAAAACATTAAAACATCTCTGCATGTCATCGATAAGATTATCATTGCCTCCTTTTATGAACATAATCTATGCCATTGTAGTATTTTAGTGCATCACAAATGTTGATACATTCATCCTCAGAAATTATTTTATGAATACAGAGTATAGACTTGATGGTCCAAATAAGAGTGAGCCCACCAAGTGTGGAATTTAAGGCAGCCAATATTATTTGCAGGTTTTCTCAAACTTTTCCAATAATTTACACAAAACTAAAGTGACAAAAAGAAGATCTGACATATCTTACAAGTTCTTTTTGTCATTATCCTGTAGGAGGATTGTGCTAAATCACTTTGGAATGGAAAGGATTTGAACCTGACAGTTTCCTTATATTGGATAAGTCCCCTCTTTGCTGTGCTACCACCTGAAAAGTGCATTGGGTAGGGACAAGAACAGAAACTGACACTGTTGCTTCTACTTTCTGAATCTAGACCATTTTTGTCTTAGTTTCTACAAAAAGTACCAAAATAAATCTATCAGTTCAGAAGACACATTTTGCACAGCCCTAAATAATTTGCTGGAGATAAGCCCTGATGTTCCTCTTACTATGATACTTGAATGACAAGAAAATCCTTCTTCTCTAATTCTGCTGAAATATTTTATCCTTCTTTTTGGTCCCTAACACAATAAAGCTTGCCTCTTCTGATTTTAAACTCCTCAGGATGGGAATTATGTCTTCTTTTACACTAGTAAATCCATTGCACAATGGAGTTGTAGTCTTCATGGGTTTCCTGGGGAACTACTATTCTGAAAAACAGTATTAGGGAAATTTCACATGTTTTTCAAGGCAGGAAAAGCTACCACCCTGTGCTTGCTTGCTGGGTCCCCATTCTGGATTGTGGCTAGGACCACTATCTTAAAACTACAATAGCAGTAGTAATAATGAGAGAATTTCAAACTTTTATWTATCTACAAAAATATCATAAGCACAAAAGAAATATTCTTGTACCAAATATGCATATGGAATACAGTATGCATTTCAGGAGAGCGAAATAAAAGAGTACTGGAGCTCAGTTGTGACAGTTGTTTTTACTGCTCATGAGAAGATGATTTTGAATGGGGCTGGTTTAAGAGTCATGTCAAATACAATTAAAGAAAATACTAATTGAAAACAATCAGCCAAATATCTTCACAACAGGTGAATATTATTATTAGGGGCAAATATTATATATAAACACATTACTTTCATCTGATCTGTCATACTAGCTAATAGCGACTAGAAATAATTATAGGCTGAGATGCTTGCGGATAGACAGTGACCTCATTAATCACTGTGATGGAGATACTGGTAGCTCCCTGCAGTGAGTCATTATAGAAGTGCATCAAATAACAAACAATGACAGCTAGCTAGTAGTGAGTGAAGCCTGACAGATGGTCAATAAATTCAGAACTGACACATTTTTGTAACTAAAAGATAGGTCTGAAGTCTTTTGGGGTTCTAACAGTGCTTCTCCTGAGCACCAAATCTGGGTCATAAAAGTTAACATCCAGTTCAAGCCCTTTAAATGTAAGGGAAAGGATAAAAAACAAATCCTCTAAAGAGTAATCAAACTGCAGTATGCACAGATTTCTAAATACCAGTGATACTTACTAGTTCACTACTGTTAGGAATGCTGCATCATTTCTAGTCTGCCACCACACCATGCTGTGCACCACCACAATGCATTTTATGCTAATGTGATGAGACATCACACAGTTTGATATGGTGTGGAACAACACAGTGGTGAAAACTTATGGACCAACGTAATTACTTTCAGATAAGAATTATTAACTCAGCTGGTAGAACTCTGATCTAAATGTGCATGATCTGAGGATAAATAAATAGATTAGATAGATTTACTGAGAACAATTTGCGAGAATGGATATTCCATTGTGTCTGACTCTGCACACAGCTCGATTTCAAGTGCTTCTCCCTATACAATAGTACATATATGTATTAATTGCCCTATTGGCCTTTTTAAGACTGCAGTCTTTATTAATATTTGCTTGCTTTCCTGGTTTTGCCCTTTATAATTAATTAAAACAAACATATTTGGGTGTGTTTGGTTTTTTAAATAGCTGAATTGGCTAACGTTGTGTTAATGAAATAACTCTCTTTGGAAGAGCATTATTGAAGGAGTAATCGCAAAACTGGTAATTAAAAATAGATGTCTAGATCCTCAGCAGGAGTAAAGCACTTTTAAACTCTGGAAGAGAGCTGGTTTTCTTTTCTACAGGATAGTCCCTGGAGTCCTCATGACCCGTTTATGGAGGCAGTTACACTGGACCAGGGAAATACAGCAGAATAAAAATTGCAAAACACGTTTGCAAATAACAGCACTTGCCAGTTAATTTGGCTTATAGTTGCTGGGCTTATTCTTGCAAGCATTGAAGAGAGTAAGATTTTATTCAAAATTCAAAACCTGAAAATGTAGAGAAGGTTTGTGCAGGCACAAATGTTCAAGAGAGCATATGGATATAGGTACTGTGTTTTCAAAAACTGAGTAAAGGAAAAGGAAGGAGGAAGGCTCCTATCTAAGCAAAGGAGGTCAAAGCAAACAATGAGCAGCAGTAGCGGAAGACAGAAGTCAGAGTGAATTGAAACCACCACGAGAATTCAGGAGGGCCCCGTATCCTGGAAGACATTGAGGACCAAGGATGCATCTGGTAATTCTGCTGATACTGCCTGAACACAACTAAGCACTGACAGAATAGATGACCTTTCAGTTTTATTTAGTTTGGAATACTTAACTGAGCAGTAAGATGTTGCTCTCTAAAAGTCAAAAGAAGAGACCTGGCACTAACACATTCAATACGAGACAAAGACCAATGTGCACATTTATGATGCTAAGAATAGAGAATAGCTGGTGACAGCATGACACTAAGTAAAGAGCAGAGTATTCAGTCCATGCCCTTCTTCGGCATATATATAAAAGTGCTCTACTGTTTATAAGAGGGAGAAATGACACAGCAGCTTCCTAAACACTCTGGTGTTTCATTCCAGTTACAGAACTAAGCAGGTGAAGCAAACACACATTTAGCTTCAGCTTTCTTATTAAAAATATGCTTGGTGTGAGTTGCTGGGTCTGAATATGACACAAGAAAATTGAATGAATTATTACAAAGCAGCGGATAAATCTGCTCATGAGTTTCATCAGATATTTTCTAGATCTGGGATCCATAGAAGACGATGTCCTTTGTTGGGCTAAGGGAAGTCACAAAAATATTCCAAATACTCTAAAGTATCCTGTGCCTGTATATTACCTTTATCTGTCATTCTCTATGCTCAAAGAACAATCTGCTCTAACCATGCTTAATGACAAGAATCAAAACTGCAGGATTTTTTCTTCAGGCACAGAAGTTCAGAAAGCTTATTTCATCCCATCAAGGACCAGAAACATTGCTATGTGACATAGGTAACCATTCATACAACTCAGAGAGAAAATTACAAATAACCTGTAGTGAACTGTTCAGGAACAATTGATAAACAGCAATTTGTCCAAGCAAATGATTCATTCACCAATTATGAATAATAACTAATCAGTGAAAATTATGACTTGAACTAGGATAATCCAAAATCAGATAAAAGAATAAATTCACTGAAACCATAATTGTAAGCAGTGAACCAAAAACAGAACCAGGTCTCCTGATAACCACTTATCACCCATTGTCACTAGCCATTGCTGACTTCTACAAAAAAGGAGCCTTTCAAATGTATCTGCTTTTGAAAACCACTTCCTTGCTTCGCATTTTATCATTTTATTTTCTTTTTCCATTTGTTTCATTTGTGGAATGTTTCAATAAGAACTATTTGTTTTTAAAGGAAGCAATATTTCAAAGCTGGAATAGATTAATAGACAGAGAAAAAAAATTAAGTTTCTTATATTTTTTGCTCATTAACAGTAGATTTTTCTTCTTAAAACAGCTATTAAAAAAAAAAAAAAAGAAAAAAGTTGTCATTTTCCCCTTTCTTATTGCCGATTCTAAGCCCAGTAATATTTTCACAGGCTATATTGCAAAACAACTGTAAATGATAGAGTGGTTAAGGATTTCTTCAAGCAGATTGTTATGAAAATGAGGTGACCCCATCCCCTTTTGTCAATAAAAGAGGATATTACCAAAAGGCAGCTTTTGCAATCACATCTGAATTGGTTTTCAAGCTTCACAGAAAGGTCGATTCAAACAGTGACAAACGTCACCTTGGTAGGCACTACTGCCTACCTCCAATTTGGGAAAGCTTTTATTAGCTCACAGTCATGCTGAGGGTCAGCTTTTCAGTGTTCTTTTCTGAGAGACTGAGGCATGAAAGCTCTTGAAATCTCCATTTACTTAATGAAAATAATATTACTGAATGAATGATAATCAAGTGATGTTTTCATTATGCCAAGTAATTTTCTGCCAGCATTTCGATTCTCCTTAGCAACATGTATCTGTGAAGGTTGCAACCTACAGGCCCTTTACAGTAACTCTCTCTCACTCCTGCAAAGGACGTCTTAATCAGTATGGGAGGGTTAGCCATCTGAACGTACCGAAGTTGCTATCTAGAGCTCTCTTTGCTGCTCCGCTCCTAAACAGAAATTTATTTGTAATTTTCTTTTTTGCTACTTGTTTTATTTCTGGAAAGTACCAGGTCTTTTGATGCAGCCATGTTAAGGCAGTAGAGTAGCAATACAGAAGTAGGGTCTCATTTAGTGAGCCCCACTGTCAGGAAGAGACAGGAGTGGGCTCCTCTTCCAGGGAAGGAGGGCCAGGAGCCACGAGCACCAGCAAGATAGGCAGGGCAGTGACCTGGCTGACAAGGGACACGGACCCTGAGCAAGATGAGCAGAGCAAGTCCCATGAGAGTAACCCAGTTCAGCCAACAGTCTAGTAGCCAGGCAAGTCCACCATGATAAGACGGATCCATGGTCAGGGCAGGAGTTCGAGTCAGCAGGTCAGGACCAGGATCAGTGAGGTGCATGGCCAGGTACAACAGCTSAGGCAAGGACCGAGGCTGAGTGCCTCAGTTTAAACACAGCTCCCAAGCAAAGAGAGGCCAGGACACAGCTCTTTTCCCAGCAGTCTGACTCAAGGTCACAGCTGCACCATATCAGAGCTGGCTGGGAGCCTTCCTTTTAGATATCTTCTAGAGAGATACTCATTATCTCTAACACTCATGTGTAATGCATTAGGACCAAAAGAAGGATATATAGGATCCTAGGAATGGGAACGTACTTCTGCAAAAGAGACAGTCAAGATGATGCATAGAGCTAGAGGATACATCAACAAAGCAGAGGATTTGGAGAGTAATGTTCATGACAGAACACTTGAAAAAAACACTGCAGACAAAATAGGACTTTTCATGGTTTTTCATTGATTTTACTGAAAAGAAGTTTTTCATTTCATCTAATGAAAACCCTTCTGAAGCCAAGGGCTTAATTTCATGCATAGGACTTATTAAAGAAGAAGATTTAGTCATAATCATAAGTATTTTATGACACCGTATATTTGCAGGAAGTATTTTGTGTGAAAAAAAAATATTCCTGGAAGAACTTAGAAATCTTTTATGAATTCAAAATAGTGTTTGGCTAATAGTTCTACCCTTGAAAATGTAAGAAAACATTTTTACAAAGGAAAAACATTTAATTTCATCATATTTGTTTCTGGTTTTTGTTTTTAATTATTCATCTGGAAATGTTGCTAAATATAATTTTTAAAAGAAATAGGCAATGATAAGAAAATTTAAAATTAATTTAAGCAAACAGAAATCTTTTGTTCAGAGTGACATAATTTTTTGCAGATGTTTAACACTACAGGAGTAGAGAGGATTGTCTCATGCTTTTCTCTGGAATTTTAAGTTCAGCTAAAAAAAACGGTTATTCACACAGCTCGAGTTAAGACATAAAAATACTTCATGAACACTATTAAATAAGTTTCAACATCTATAAAATCATAACAACTTTCTGTTTCACAGAATGTTTTACAGTTTTAGTCTTAAGAAACAAAAGCTTATGAAGTGCTAGGTATAATAGCAGACTAAGATTTTCCCGTGAATTCAAGAGCTAGTATAAGCCTTCTGACTTTTCCAGTGTATTTCAGTTCTGGAAACATTTTGTGAATTATATTAGTGCTAATCCGCTGTGGGATAACAGGATATAAAAGAATATGAAGAGATGCAATTATGGTTTTCTGTGTACAATTCAATAATTCCAAAATGCAAGTGCTTCTTTTTACAGACCTAGATGTGCCTTACTCCCATAGCTTTAGAGTTCATTATGAGCACAGAGATGTGCCAAAATATAGGGTACATCAACATCACTGATGGCACTGTACTATAACTGTCTACATATCAAAGAATTAATGTAAACTCATTCATTTTTCCAAGATGTCAGGTTAACCTATGAAGCAACCTTCAGCTCCACTACAAAACTACTAGTATATGAGATAATTTACTTCGMGCTTGGTTAGATGCCTTTATGTCACACTAAAATCTGCAGTGTGAGCATATCAACATTCTAGGACTGTTTGGCTGGGCTGATAAAAACTATTAGATCAGGTTAGTATTGGATTAAGTTTATTTAGATAAAGATACAGCAATTTAGCAGCAGGCATGTCACAAAAGACTCATTAAAGACTACCAAATGGTCAGAAAAACTGTGGTGGGGTGCATTGTTTATTTTAGGTCAGGATGTTAAAAAGCATAATAAACACATACATGTTTTGGAGTGCTGGTCCAAGTTTAGCAGGTTTTTCTCACTCATTCCACTTAATCTTGTGAGGCACAGGTTCAAAAAATCATATATGCTACTTTTCCCAGGAATACTAGCAACAAACCCAGAAGTCAAAGAATTAGAGTAACTACTATGACTGACACTCTTAATAGGACACCTCGAATGCACTTTGTCAAGGATTTGGATTAAATACTTAATGGATTAATTAATTAATATTATACCCCAGGGAAGGTATTATTAGCAGAAGCATGGGTGATGTGTCTTAGGGATATGTAATAATTAATAATAAAGGCAAACACAAAATGTCCTTTTATAACTGTAGAAAATAATAGCTGGCAGCAAAGGTAACTCGATGAAACTGCTGTATTACCAACTGTTATTGCCACCATTAGTGTGCACCAGCCCTGTCAGCAACTGCTCAATGCTGGGAGCCAGCCAGACCATTTTGGCCAATCTCTACTCATCAGAGTGCAATGTAATTTAGGAACTACCATATGGCAATAAACATGGCTACACAGATACAGTACAGCCCCTTTATCACAATGTTATTAGGTGCTAAGAACATTTTGTGACAAAAAGAGAGCAGACTGTCTAGGGTTGCCTTGCTGCTGCCTACATATATAAAATACGTTAGCATAATGTTTTGCTTTGCAACCTCAGAGAGATAAGTATCCTTTCTGAAATTTAATAAACAAATATTTCATTACTGTAGTCAGTTTTAATACACAAATCCTTCCACGTGTATGGTTAAAGAACGGATATGAGTCTGAGGGATAAAGCTGAAATGCTTCCAGCCTACATGAAAGCTCACAGACAGTTTCTTACACAGATTGGTCACATTTCCTTCCACAAAAGAGATTGCTTACGCTATTCTCATGTATTTGGGAACACTGAAGAACTTAGGTGGATGTATTTAAAGCAGAAATATGTAAAGCTTGGTAGAATCTTATGCATGTTCTATTCTTTTTTTTTTTTCTTTTTTCTTTTCTGCCATGCATATCTGTTGGGAAGCTACAGTGTGCCTCTAATAACATAAACTGGCCTCTGTTTTCTCTTATCTTTCAGTATTACGCTTAAAGTGCAGTTACCTGCTGAGACAATAAACATGACTTCCCATGACTTTTCAGCAAATGAAGCTCACTTCTGAGGCCCCAGGGTACAGTCAATCCAAAATACAGATATGAAGGCTGGAATTAGAAATTTCAGCTACATTTTGAAGGGGCATTCTTTCATCTATTAATTATATTCCACTTCCCCCTCTCACCAATACTAGCGACTCATCATTTTACATATTTAATGGAACATGACTAAAAATACATCAGAAAATTAATTGGTATTCATACTGTACCAAAGAATTTTCAGAGTTACCGTTTATTTCTTTCAGACAGGCTGCTAAGTCTTGGAAAATCTAGAAACAAAAGGAAAGGACTTACAAAAAAAAATTATTATGACAAGATAGCTGCAGGATATAACAGAAAATCAGTGTTCACTGCATAGCGCAGTTCAATATAGAAAGTAATTTCCCAATCTTTTTCTGTATCTTTGGCTGCCTACTTCCCTGTATGTCATATATCACAAAACAGATTTTGCAAAGTAGATTGCACAGTGACACTGCCAACCTCCCTAGGCCTCATCTTTAAAGTTAAAAAGATATAGAAATGGAGAGGGAGACATATGCTGATTTGTTTTAGTGATACTTTAATTTTGTTGATCCCTCAAAATAAGGAATACAAAAAAGTAGGCTCAAGCAAGCAGAGTATACTATAAGAAAAACTTATTATTCTACTGCAGTTTTCATGCTGGATATATCAGAACTTAAGCATTTATTTATAAAGGTATGTCTTCCCCCTGTATCTGTGAAAGGACATTCTTTTTAAGTATTAAATTTTAAATGTGATGATTGCTAATTAGAAGGACAAAACAAACAAGTTTTGAAAAAAATGTTTGCTTATTTACTCATGGAGAGTTATTGATCCTAAAAGCCTCACTCATCTGCACTAGCGAAAGTAGGATTTATAACTGCCTGTGCTGGAATTAAGACTGAGGGAACATGAAAAATTTTGGGAATTTGCCCATGGTGGATTTTCTGTTTTAGACTGTATCATGAAATGCCTGGGTATACTCACTTTTGCTGAAAAGGCTACTATCATGCATACATCCAAATTAGAGAAAGTAGAAAATATTAATTATTGCACATGGAATATGCTTTGAAAATTGACTAGAAGTGAGAGAAGATTTTGCTCTTCTCTGAAAAGAAATTTGTGGGATGGAATGGGACGGGGTGGGATGGGATGGGATGGCATAGGGTAAGAATGAAGAGAAGCTGCTTGAAAAGGATATGGAAGTTGCATATTCCACTTGGTAGGTAGAAGGAAATAGACCATGAGACTTTGGTTGCCCAGATGTGAGGGTAGAGGGGGTATCTAATTTAATTTTAAAACCGATGAAAATTAAAGAAAGTGTGCAGAGAATGAAGAATTATCTGGTTTACTAAAAGAGTATGATATCAAGATTTTCAATTATCCTGGAAGGTACGATCTCAACCCAATGAACACTGGTGACTGGCAAGAAAAGTTATGCACTGAAATGTAGGCAAGGTAATATTTTTGCTAAATCTGTGCATTTTTTGTGTTACAAAAAAAACCCACCCTTTAGAAACCCTCTTAAGTCAGTCAGTTTGTGTCTTTAATTTACCTACCATGTAATCTTGAAGAGTTAAAACATGCCCTAAATGTCCTTTTTTTTTTTTTTTATCTAAAGCAATAGATACGACACAAAGACTAATGCTTTCAGAAGTGTCTAATTTATAAGGGAATCTAAAGATCAGAAGTCTTCAAAAGAAGTAACTATATAATGAACTATTATTTGGAGAAGAAACTGGAGCTTYACCTTTCTAAGTGCACTAATCCTACCATCTAGCACCATATAGTTGCTCCCTCTTGCATTACTCTATGCAAAGTGGAACAGCTTCAAAAGTAAGAAGTCAKAAGAACCTTGCCCCATAAAACCTCAAGAGCTTGTTGATAAGAGGTATGCAAAGGAGAGATGTTCATACCCTCAGAACCTCCTAGCCAGCAAAGGGCCAGAACTTGAGTCAGGTGCTTTCAGGTGAGTGTCTTGGATACCTGCAGGGCTGTTGGATAAAAGGGAGAAGCGATCACTCTTTGTATAGCATAGCACTATTTTTTGAGAAAGTGCAGATGCATACCTCCAGAAAAAAGCCACTTCGGGCCAAAGTAAAAAAGTTATGTCTATAAGAAATTMATGATTTTAGACACAACCTTTTGTAATAAAAAAATTTAGGAAGAAAGTCCTCAGGAATCATCTCAAATTTATGGGACTCATTTCCAAAACACTTAAGAATTTTCACAGACATTGCTGCTTCTAGCTTACATCCTGTGGTATTTTACCTACAACAAAGTGCACACAAAACCAAGCAAAATACTGGGATGAGACGGGAAATGAAACAGAGCAGGTGATGAGTCTTTTAAAGGCATTTGGAAAATGCTGCTATGATCATGTTACAGAACACAAGCCATATTGATAAACTTCAGATCGGATAGAAACCCAGTAGGGTATTTCAAGAACGCATAGAAAAGGCGCATAGAAAGGTCTCCTTCTGGAACCTGTGAGTGGCTTAACTCGCAAAATGACAAAGCTTTACCTTTGTATTCTAGGATAGTCCTCAGTGGAAACCAGGATACAAATAACACTTTAGGCTATGCTAATTCATACCCTTTTCAGGTATTAGCATGTAAAATATTTGATAGGAAGATGATAATCATATACTTTATATCACTATTATTATTAATTACAGGCCCAATGACGTAGGTTTTTAATCTTTATGATGTAAATTGCCACCAAAAAGAGGTTTTTCTTTGTGGGGAGCCTAGTGCATTATTTCATTTATTGCTAAAATTTATTATGATAATATACCACAAGCTTGCATTTTAATAGGGATAATTAACAAAATGTCAATATAGTTATCTATTCCTAAATTGTTTGGAGGATAATCGCTAGGAAAGTTACATGTCTAAAGTAGGTTGCACAGGAGGATTCTACATAGAAAACAAAGCAATATATTATGTAACATGATTGTTCAGTTTGTCCACTTAAGCATGTAGGACAAAATCTACACTATTATCACAGAACTGTTGAATGCAAAAAAGCATTATTTTTGCCCTAGCAAGTAAAGGTCACCATTCAATTCTCTATTCTTTTTTTTTTTTTTCCCAGTTACATTTCAGTGTCCTCTTTCCTCCTTCTCTCTTTACCACTCAACGTTATGCCTTCTCCATAATCCCGCATATCTCTACATACACTTGAAAAGGTGCTGCAAAGGAAACTGGAAACTAGAAACAAGAAAGCTGATGTAGTGTTTCCAGCCTGCCAAATGTTTATATTTTCAAGAATTTTGTATTAGTATATGAGATTAATTCACCAGTAAATTTTATTAATTGGAAAAGATATTAGATTTGTGAAAATCTCAGAGATTTATATTCACTAGKTTTTTTTAAATTGTTTTTACTTTTGCACATAAAGTCTATGAGGATTTATGGCCATATTTTTTTTTAGATTAGCCCAAAATATTAATGCAAACTTCTGACAAAACTCCCAAACTTTAGGTGATATTCACCCTAAAATATGCATTAATCTATGGTTCCTCCAGGTTGATAAATAGGGTACATGTTGCTTTTTTAAATCATTATTATTATTATTATTATTATTATTATTATTATTATTATTATTATTATTAAATTTTTTTAGAAAGTTTTCATTGGGCTTTATTTCAAAGTCTGCTTAAATAATTTCTGTATTGGCCTCTATGTATATTAAGAGAAAGAGCAAATACATAATTTCTTGTCACTTCTGTACACTTTACAAACTCTTTGTAATGTACAGACAGCATCACTTAAGTGGATGAGACAGAGGTTAAGACTGAGGTGTTTTAGTGAGTTATATGTGACGTTTCCACAGTGTTAACATTTGGCACTAGCTGAGATTTAACTGTGACCTACTTGTATGAATACTGACATTTACCAAATAATTTTACATGATCATATGTTAATGCTGTGAACTGCCTGTGTGAAAATATATTAAAAAAAAAAAAGAAAAGAAAAAAGAAAACAGAAAGTGAGGGAGTGAAAGAGAAAAGTCAGAAAAAAAAGTGACAAATAAAGAACTAATTGAATATCCAATTACAGGCCAAAGACCAACAAGCCCTGACAGGAGGAAAATAAAAACATTTTAATTTTTTTGAAATATGAAGATACAATCTGACATTCTGCAGAACTGGAGACGTGAGAATCCAAGTTTGTCAAGGTAATTCAGTGCTTAAGAAGTCTGGGACTCAGTAACTGTAAAAAAAATGATAGGATTTAGGATTTAAGCAAGTCCAAATGAATCTAACATGAAGTGACTATTCCCAGGGGAAATTTGAATAATTGGAGATATAAGTATCAATTATATAGATAAGATAAAAAGTAAAATAATGTCTTTTGCTGTTTTTCCAACAAAGACAGGAAACATGGAAGTTTGCATTGTAAGCTATGAAATACAATATTGAAGTTTTAAGAAACACAGTGAAAATTAGGTCTCAGAACTTCCTGCCCAATTCCATGGCGTTGCTTGCTTGGGATTCTGCTTGGAGCTGGCATTTGAAATACTGTACTTGAAATACTGTATTTGAAATACCAAATAACTCAGTGGCATGCCTAAATGAGCATTTAATTAATTATTTAGTCATAATTTAGCACCAATTTTGTAAATAAAAAAAGGAATAATATTATGTATGTTACCTTTGGCTAATATGTTCAAGGTCCTCTGCTATGACTAGAAGTCATGACCAGTGCCATTTGAGGGACACTTGTTACACAGTTATGTGTGTATAAATCAGAGCTTCTGTTCACTTCACATATTGCCATCCAAAGGAGGCGTGCTTCTGTGTGCAAAGGCAGGTTTCATGACTATAGTTTTAATATGGCTATTTCTTATAAAATTTAATTTTGCAAACTGCTTTTAAAACCATTTAAATACCCATTAACTCTCAGTGCAGTATATAAATCAGAAAATTGCAGAAAACACTCAGTGTGTGTTTTTAGTTAATCATCCAATGATATTGCATTGCCTACTTTGTATGGCTGCTAGGTCATTAATAAAGAAAAGAAATGAAGCCATAAAGGGACCTCTCTGACACACCCATGTTAATTATCTTCCCACGTGAGTATCTATTTGCATAGATACTTTGAAATTTTTCATACGACTTACAAGTACTATGTTACCATAGTTGATCATGTCTTTGAAGCTTTTCATTAAAGATATTATCATTCCTAATCATTTTCCCAGTCTCAGAATAGAAATTCCTTGCAACTTAACCTTGCTTATACCAAAAAAAAGATCTAAAAATGCAGTTTTATGATTCCCTGTTGACAAAAGTAACAGTTTTTGCAAATAATCATCTTGAAGGAAAGTGAGAATCAAATTGGCTTTAATTGTCAGGGATTGCTTGAGATCACTTCTTTGAAGACTGGTTGTATTCAAATAACTTCGAAAATGAGGGAGTTTTACATGAGGAAATGAAAAAGCATAACAAATAACAGATGTTGTCAGCAGAATGGCATAGATATTACAGACTAAAACTACCACATGTTCCATGGACTGGAAAGCGGGTCGCAATGCTGTCAGTTCCACCAGCAAAATGAACAGAAACCCTAGACATTTTCTACCTTGTAATTTTCAGTTTTTAGAAGAAGTCCCTCTGGGTTTTCAGGGTTAAATCCTTTGGCAGCAACAGATTGTAAATATACCTCAGCCACTAAAGAATAACCATTCTGTAAGTAATATATGCTTTGCTGTTCAGAAGGAGACCCATAGTAATTTTCCATGCAACCAACCTCCATGTAAAGAAAGACAGCGACGTTCACTGTTGTTATATACAGCTGCAGATACTTACTCACATTTCTAGCTTTTGATGCCAAACTACTACATACTGAGGGATGCAGAGGGGTGAGAAATGAACATGTACTTCAGTGATCAGAAACAAAAGGTGTTTCCCTAGGAGCAGAAGAAATGTGAGATCTTGCCTTCCTAAAGCCCTCACATTTTTACCAAGATTATAGGCAGAATTAGTGGATAAAAGAGAACACACTAGATGATAAAAGACATCCTCCCTACAGTTTTCTTTTGCCTGGAGGATGAATTGCTCCAGTGGATGGCCTCCTTGCCTTTCATGATAAGGTCAAGAAACTTGCTGTCACTACCACTGTTATGATTAATGATCCAACTGGTAGTGATAGTAATCAAACCATAGTCTCTGGAGTACAGCCTGGTCATGCTAGTCTCCCAGTGGCTTGAGTCACTACACTGGCAGGGGATCTATCTGCTTCTGCTACAGGCATCTTCTTGTGTCCTTCTTGCAACAACTTTTCATGAAACTGCAGGTGAAACCAGAATGTCATGACTATTAAGAAGAACAAAACATTAAATTACTTTTTTTAAAAACCAAATGACAAAAACCTTTGTAAAAATTGCATAATGAATAATTACAAATAATTAAACTATTAATAATATAATCCTCTTAAAAGCATAGAAATACTAGTTGAGAAGATTAAGTGTATAACAGCTTTCAGTACAATGAAAGTGGTATAAGGGAGGAAGCTGAGTTTCCTTCTGCCTTTCTCCCTTCTCATTTTTTGTAACAGATTTTCATCACATGCATTTTAATTATATTTTAATAAATGTTCATTGAGCATACAAAAATATCTGTGTATAAGGATTAGCAGGTAAAAGGTTAGTATAAAAAATATCACATTGGCTAAACAATGATAAAGATTAAAGGGTTAACTTTTGAAATTGGGATGGTGGCAAAGTCCACTGAAAACCAGAAGGTGAAGAGACAATGCAGAAAAGGAGATGACAGTTGAAAAGAAAGAGACCGATAATAAGATTATACAAAAATAACAATGGAAAAATCTATTAAACCTGCTATATTCTCAGAAAACATTTTCAACTTCCATCTGGTCAAATGCTGTCTAAATTAATTCTTTGAATCACACAGAAGATACAGTACTAGAAATAGAAACTACTTATAAAATTCTTGTATCTAGTCAAGTCCTATTTTCTGTTTCTCAGTATTTGAAGTTGTCTCTCCAGGCCTACCCCATGGCAGGAGTTTTAACACATCATGCTGCCATGAGGGAGACTAGGCTGGAAGGAAACGATGTATATTGGCATTGGTAAGTTGAAAGGGAGCACATGCAAAAAACGATACTGTATTTGTGGGGAGAGCAGGTGAAAGATTACTGGAGGCAGCCTAACAGACTGCAGGCATCCCAGGCTGTCCAGGAATAACTTTTGGTTTTGTTTTGCATGACACAGCTTCAATTTGTAATACATGCAGTCAGCCACAGGTGCAAGTCTTGGCAGGTGAACTTCTCAATTGTATCAGGAGGGAACCCGGCCGGTTTGTAGGAAGGAGTTGAGTGAGCTGGATTAGGCAGGACAATGGGTTTTAGTTGTGGGAAGACAGCTATCTTGCCTTGTTCTAACATACTGGGCTTTAGGATAGATGCTGCTATGCAGGTGTGGTCTGTGTGTAAAAGAGTGCTCAGTGTGGAGAAGTCCATAAACTATGTAACTCCTACTTCAGGGAGCTGTGACCCTGATCCCTTGCCTTGACAGAACCAATTAGCTGCTTACTGTTGTATTTAGTATGCTTTATTTATTTATTTATGATGACAAATAAAATAATAAAAAAAAAAACATTTCTTACCAGGGCTTGGGATAAAATATATGATACTGAAATCTCTAGGTGTAACATTGTCCTCCAAAGGCAGTCAAGGTCCAATAACCAGTCTAGCACAAAAAATTATCTACAAACAGCAAAGGCTTTGATAGCTTTTACTACCATGAAGAAAAAAGTGTGAGATAGATTTCACTCTAATTTTAAGCTCTTTTATTGCAGTTCAGAAAATAATTTTGTTCCCTTTCATAGTKTTTTACACTCATAGTGTTGAACAATCATCTACCAGATAGACATTGACTACCTTGTCATAGAAGGGAAGAATGTATGTTTCACWCTAAATTAATCTTATCAGTAAAACACTCATGGAAAAGAGCTGAATCGCATTTATTTGCTGTTAAACACTAGCTCAGAGAACTACATTTTAATCTCATTATAATATGACCTTCCAAAGTCTATTGCTCTGTTGCTTAGCCCATTTTGGGATGGAGGAGAGAACCGTTGCTTTGTTTTGTTCTTAACTTTAACTGTATTTAAGGCATGCAGAAGAAGATGTACCGAGTCCAGTATTTAGTTTCCCTAGATAAAATGTGGATGTGGATGTGGATGGGGAGGGGAGTGAAGGCAAGAGCAATAATAAGCTTTAATATGGATATGAAAATAGCCTTCATAAAAAAAGGATAAACAACATTGCGGTCTAATTTACCCCCACATAAAATGCAAAATAGAACTCCGTGTGTAATAAAACATTAGTATCTTTATTGCCAACATAATCTTAACTAATCTTTTCTTACATTATTTCTATAGTTACAGTAATTCATCTGCATGAAATTTGACTGAATAAGGTTAGTCTTGCGATTGAAACCACACCGATTTTCCCCTCCTCTCTATTCACAAAATCCTTCATTAGTATTTGCATATGTTCCTAAGTCAGTCCCAGGCAGGATCAGCCTCTAGCCTCCTCAGAATGTCAGCAGCCCAAAACAGTTCTCTTCTGAACATCCCCTTCCTTTGTAAT
This sequence comes from Oceanodroma leucorhoa, assembly GCA_030449065.1. Classification (NCBI taxonomy): domain Eukaryota; kingdom Metazoa; phylum Chordata; class Aves; order Procellariiformes; genus Oceanodroma; species Oceanodroma leucorhoa. Next base: position 226,443 of record JASVER010000054.1, on the reverse strand, counting down.
ACATAAATGCAATCTTCTGGGGCTCTGTAATTATCCAAAATGAGCTTTACTGTTGCAAATTACTTCAGCACCCCTATGATTTATCTGTCATAAACACACTTTCTAATATTTATATTCCTGTTAGAACTTCCACTAATAATGACCTGACAGTACATAAATATTTACATAATAGTACATGGACAAATGCTTGATACACTTATATTAGTTACGTTTCTTGTTCTCCCTATCATATTTGGAAAAAAACCTAAACCTTGGCAATTTGCCGGGTTCACAAATATACCTTTGAAAATGGCTCAGAACATTAACAGAGCTTCATATTTGCCACACTTTTCTTTAAAAGAATGGCATTCCTTCATACTTATGCAGTCTGGGTTATTGCTTCTTCACATTATGCATCATTACTCTGAGTAGGTGTCTTATCAGCAGCTCCAGTTGTTGTGGAGACAATTGGAATTAAGCACTGGAAGCTTTTTATTTATCTTACATGTTTTATTCCTACAAGATTTTCAGCATATAAGCTTCTTTGTTCAGCTCAGAATCGGATACATTGCCAGGCATTGTAAAATTTACATCTTTCTTTTTTTGTATTTGTTCCTAAATTGGATTGAARACAAAGTATAGCTTTAATTAAAGCTCTGCTTAACAATAGACATTTTTTTCCATGCAGTGGAATTTCTGATCAGTTGTGAGGGTTTTGCAAGGCCTAATAGGTGACATTCACCACYAAGCTGCAAGTAGAACTGCAATATACTTACCTGTGCTAAGTGTCTGACTGACAATATTCACACAAAGAAAGCTGTAATAATGCTGTTGAAATACTGACTTAGCCAACAAAAGCCATGGAATTTAAAGTGAAGGTTACTTTAAACTGCATATGATATGTAATAACTTGCAAGTTCAAAGGATAAATGTTGAGGTTTAGAGAAGTAAAAGGAAAGAAAGGGAAGGCAGTGATGGAAGGAAGGAAGGAACGAACGAATGAATGAACGAACAAAGGGAGAGAGGGAGAGAGGGAAAGAGGGATACCTACGGTCTACCATTCTTCATCAAATCTATTTTGCRTAACACAGACACTCACAAAGTTTGGGATTACAGAATTGAAAATAAATGTCAACCTTTCTATCAGTCAAGGTTGATTCTACACGACTTATACTGTAGATGACAAAAGGGTGAAAAACAAAAATCCAACGAAACTTACTGGTCAGATGCATGCATTGTTTGAAAAAAAAAAAAAAAAGTCTGTTAAAAGCTGTTCAATAAATGTTCCCATTCCAAAGACTGACTGAGGCTTTTTTTTCCTTACTTTCCTCAATACTTGTCAGAAGATGTCTGTAGTTCAAACACAAATTTGCYGTTGCCTGATGAAAGTCAAGATACCTGTTGTTTGAAGTAATTCCCAACAATATTGTACTTATTCTAGAGGTGATAAAGTGTGAGAAAAGCATAGGCACTTCCCAGTTCCCACTGAACAATGGACCAATGATTATAACATTCAGTAGGGCTGTCAGGAACATCTAAAGCGCCTGTACAAAATACTTCATTTGTAACATGTTTACATGCCAGTAACTAGTGGATCTGCTTTGAAGAAGTGAGCAATAGGCTTTCCCTGTTTGGGAGAAAAGTGAGAGTGGAAGATCAGCCAGGATTCCCTGCTGGGGTCGGGGAGAGAGWATATGAAAGAAGTTACCCAACCAAGTATTACTACAAATTGGCTAATTTCTAAGTACACTGAATTATACTGTTGAACCTGTCACAGAAAATGTGCCTGTCTATGACTCAGCTTCCTACGAAGGCTGTTCCTATTGCTGAGTCATTCACATGCTAAAATGGAAAATAAAGGGAAAAAGGAGAAAGATGCTGAAATAAAATCTTCCACAAAAGGGAATGAGTTGATATCACTTTGCCCAGGGAAGTGGTGGAGTCACCATCCCTGGAGGTGTTCAAAAAACGTGTGGATGTGGCGCTTCGGGACRTRKTTTAGTGKRCATGGKTRCTGGGYTGATGGTTGGACACGATGATCTTAGAGGTCTTTTCCAACCTTAATGATTCTATGATTGATTCTATGATACAGAAGCCCATGGTAGCGAAGTGCATTCTATTGCATGGAAAAAGTGTAAGATAATTTTTGAAGTATCGAGTGTTTTTCTGGTCTGTAACAACTGCCTGATCCTATCTTTTTTAGTTGGGTTAAATCAAGAGTTGGCACAGATACTACAGTGAAATGGAACATTATAATGCTGCTGTATCAACTGGACAGACTGTTCAACAGAGACATAGCCCCACTTAAGAGCAGGTCAGTGTTAAGGACACTGGGCTGCACAGACACCTCCACAAGACTGAGGGACAGGACACCTTTTCTCTTTCACTATTTCCATGTAAATTTAATGTATTTTACTTTTTCATCTGTGTTTTAACAAAAAATTAAAGAATGTCAACCTTATGCAAGTAAAATGAACTGAGATGTGTGAAATAAGGAGTAAATGTAGCTTTACTACAACTTTTCAGTCCAGAAAAGCCCCAGAATTATTATACAGCAAAGCAATAATATAACTTAGGAAATTAATTTTCGCTTAGCCACAATACAAACAAAACCAACTGTACCTCCAAAAATCAGAAATTACTTCTAAACAAGGACAAAATGTCTAATGTTATTTACAGTATTTTAGATGATTAAAATATGTATATGCTGCTTCTGTGCGTCACTTTTACAATACTATCTTCATTTCTCTGAAAGATTCAGGGTGTTTGTCTCTTCCCCAAAACTCTCTTTCTTTCACCCATCTGTTCTGCTATATTTAGTATAATTCCAAATATGGAAAAAGAAATTTACAGAAGACTAACACGTATCACACTTTTAAGTTTCATGTTGTGTTCAGACAAAACATGTTGTCTTTCTAGCAAGTATGTTTTCAGGTAGGTATTTGTCATGGTTTAACCCCAGCCAGCAACTAAGCACCACACAGCAGCTGACTCACTCCCCCCTGGAGGGATGGGGGAGAGAATCAGAAGAGTAAAAGTGAGAAAATTTGTGGGTTAAAATAAAGAAAGACAGTTTAAGAGGTAAAGCAAAAGCCACACACACAAGCAAAGCAAAACAAGGAATTCATTCACTACTCCCCATGGGCAGGCAGGTGTTCAGCCATCTCCAGGAAAGCAGGGCTCCACCACGCGTAACGGTTACTTGGGAAGACAAATGCCACCACTCCGAACGTCCCCCCCCTTCCTTCTTCTTCCCCCAGATTTATATGCTGAGCATGACATCATATGGTACGGGATCTCCCTTTGGTCAGTTGGGGTCAGCTGTCCCAGCTGTGTCCCCTCCCAGGTTCTTGTGTCCCCCCAGCCTACTGACTGGTGGGGTGGAGTGAGAAGCAGAAAAGGCCTTGACTCTGTGTAAGCACTGCTCAGCAGTAATGAAAACATCCCTGTGTTATCAACACCGTTTCCAGCATAAATCCAAAACATAGCCCCATATTAGCTTCTATGAAGAAAATTAAGTCTCTCCCAGTGAAAACCAGCACATTCTCACCCCTTTATTTCATACCATTTACGTCATGCTCAGGTCTCACACTATCCAGTACATCCTCATTACCCACCACCCCCCTTCCCATCCTTTGATGTAATACACAGATATCATTCCCTCTCTTAGTCTATGGACCCTGTAAAATGTCTGTAAAATGTCCATAAATGTCCACAAAATGTCCATTGAGTTCATTTAGTCCATGACTTTGGGCCCCATCTGTTATGGTGGTCACTCAGGACAGGAGAGGTGGTGTGTTGCATGGAGTTATTGGGCACCAAAGCCAGCTCAGATCGGGGCACTGCTGCACTTGCACTGCTTCTTGTAAGGCTTCTCCTCCACTGGTTCAGGTGGTTCCTCCTATAGTAATTCCTATAACATGCAACTTAAATCATGGGTTACAACAATTTAAAGGTATTTCTATTACAATCTCCATTCCTGGTCCMTTTGGGCCATGTTATAGAGTTTAACATTGCAATGAACTCCTCCCCTTGTCCCTACTCCGGCTTGGACTTATCCACAGACTGCAGTCCCTTAGGGGTGTACCTGCTCCACGTGAAGCCTTATCTAGGAGCCACAGTCTCTCCAGGGGCACACCTGCTGTGGCATAGAATTACCCACAGCCACCTCGCTTCGAGATGCACCTGTTCCAGCATGGCCTTCTCCGTGGGCCACAATGCCTTCAGAGATATACCTGCTCCAGYGTGGCCTTACCCACAGCCACAGTCCCTTCAGATGTAAACCTGCCCCAACATGGCCTTACCCATGGCTGCAGTCCCTCCAGGGTCGTACCTGGCCTGTCATGGGCTTATCCATGGCCACACACTTTGAGGTGCTCCAGCATGACCTCATGCACAGCCACTGATGCTTCAAGGTGTACTTGCTTCAGGATGGACTTATCCACAGCCACAGATGCTTCCAGGTATACCTTCTCCAGCGTGGACTTATCCTTGGGCCACAATCCCTTCAGAGGTATACCTGCTGTGTCACAGACATAACCACAGCCACAGACGCTTCGAGATGTACCTACTCTGGTGTGGACTTATTCACGGCCACAGATGCCTCGGGGTGTCCTGCTCCCACATGGACTCATCCACAGGTCACAGTCCCTTCAACTCCWGTTCACACTGGAGTTCCAGCCTGTCCAGTACAGCAGCACGGAAACAGCAGCCATGCCCTGGCCATCTGCCAGCCCAGGCRCATGGTCATGGCTGTTACCAGAATGTTCCCAGGCACAGCACAGTAAGATGATCAGCAGTACAGCAGTACAACAAGCAGTGAAAGCAAAAAAGAACCACTAACGAGCACTAGACTCTAATATACAGTAAGGCAAGCAAGCCCCATAGCAAGCACAGAAGCCTGCCAATTAATAGCTAAACAGCAGTAATACCTATARATTTGATCTAGCACATTCTAATCAAATCTGTCGTTATCTTGAACCCTTCAAGCCCCACATTGGGCACCAAAAAGAACTGTTGTCAGCCAGCCAGAAGAAAATTAACTCTATCCCAGCCAAAACCAGCACAGTATTGCAGAAATACCTAAGCAATCAAGGTCTAGGAAACAGATAAAAATAAGAATTGCAATATTAGATTAGACTCATCTAGTCCTGTATCTTTTCCTCTGCAATGGCTTACACCAAAGTAAAAAACTCAAACAGTAGACGGATGTCATATAATCTGCCCCACTTATATATTCTTGAATTTCAAATAGCTACAGATTGTTTTAAATCCTGAAATAGGTGAATACAGTGGCCACCAATCTCATATAGATACACAAGAGCAAACAAAAAAAACCCCAATTTTTTTTCTCTGATGGGGCTTTTCATTGGTCAAATGCAGTGAGAAAAGATATCGGATTACATTATAGATAAATCAGATGCCAAACGTAATTCCTGAAATGGAGATTATTTTTAGATTGTATGACAGAAAAAAAAATATGGCTCTAAAATGGGTAATCTTCTATTTCACTAAATGTGCTCCCTGACTGAGACCTTGTACGCCACGCTTCAGCCTGAAGCAAATTGTTATAGCCAAGCTATTAACTTCTAAAAATAGGGGGATGTAATGGAAACATTAAGAAACCCACTATTGGGCACAACCACAGTCCAGGGGAAGATGAAACAACACTCCTTTATTTTTCCTTCTTTACCTCATCACATTAGTGTAGTTTGTGGCACTGAACTGTGTCTATGCCAAATGTGTTTTGTTTAGCTACTTTCCTTCTAAACAACAGCTTATGATGCTGATATTTAATATCTCTCTCCCTCTCTCTTTTGTTTTTAAAGAAACTTAATAGCAGCCAAATACTTCAGGTCAGGCACTTGCCATTTGTGACTCAGTACTTAAAAAAGGTGTTACTTCCTGGGGGAGAGAACAGGCAGACTGGAGTATTGAAGGAGTGATCTGAAATTAAAATGCTTTGCAAAAGGAGGTTTTTGCATTTTCACCTGAACCCTTTTGAGAAACAGAATAGTAGAGTGAACATTTTGTAACAAAATGTGCAGCAGTGATTTACTTTTCTGTCATGAACTGTGCATTCTCTGTGTTTTATTGCAGTGTACAACATTTCTCATCATCTGCTATTTATTTTACATTCAGCACTGCAAAACCAAAGAAGCACTGACTCACGAGTCAGCAGGTGGGTACCCCTCTTCAGAGACATTCCATGCTTTTTTGCCAAACCATTTAGCACATCTGTAGCCTTCACTAAATCATTTTTAAAAGTAATATCGGTAATAAGAGTCAGAGAGCCTTGAAAGGTATGTGTGGTATGTGTTCTGCAAACAGCCTCTCAACAAAAATCCCCAGAGCTAGGAACAACAGTAAAAATCATCTCAAAGGAGCAGTAGAGAGTGGAGAAAATGGATCTTGGTATAGAGGACATGCTATTTATGGAGGTCAATCTGCATCAGCGACACAACATTTCAGGGCTATTCAGCTATAAACACATTCTCACGAGTCGTGCAGGGTTTTAAGGAAGAGATCAAAAGATGAGCACATAAAATGAGTGAGTATGAGTGCTTCTGTCCCAAACCCTAACAGATTGCTTTTCTACTCCGCGCACAGTAGGGTGCACTGCAACTGGGGCAAAGGCAAACTGGAAAACAGGCTTTAGCACTTCAGAAGAACTAACTAAATCGGTACACTCAAGTCCCAGAAAATGCATTTGCAATGCAGTAATTTTCAGAAGTGTCAAGAGACTTAGAAGCTCTCTAGTGCCTATGCTCCTGAGTCACCTGGACAGTCCAAAAGTCACTCCTAGTACTCCTGCTGGGCAGAGTCCTAACTCTGCAAACATTTCACTGCAGGTAGATACCTGTCTGGATACAGACAACCTGTTAAAAACAAGCTAAAGTCTCTTGGAGTGTATGTGGCACAGGAGGTTTGCCCTTATGCACAAGCCTGCAGAACTACACAATTCAGAATTGCTTAGATCAATAGGTGACTTCTTAGAGTATTTTGCTTGCTTGTGGGGACAAGAGATTAGATTTTCAGAGCTTAAATGCCTAACTCTATTTGAATCCCACTTCTAAATCTATCTCAATCCTTTCGGTAACACTTTGGTTATTTGACAGGCAGGGTAATCACTTGTCATGCCAGACTCTCCCGTGTGTTTTTCAGAAACCTTTTTGGTTTCTGATACAGCATTTTCTGGACATTTTCTAGCTTGTATGAGTGCTGTTCTCCAATTGCTACCATACTATGCTTCCAATCATCTGGTCATCTCAGCAAGACTGCCTCATTCGCTTGCCCAGGAGCAGAATGCCACACAGACACAGACCAGAAACAGCATGTGACAGTTGTAAAACATCTTCTCTTGATTTCTGCTAATACAGTTTAGACAATATATGGAACAGTCCCAAAAAAAGTTTCCATTTCTGTTCAACCTCAAGAATATGAATGTTCATCTGTCTCCAGACCCTTTCATGTTTTAGTCCCTGTTGGCACCAGGAAGTTCCAGGGAATCTGATAATGGAAAATCGCTTCTTGTATGTGACATGGAATTTGCAAAGTTTATCAAAATATTTGTTATTTCCTATTTGAAGGAATACTGTCCAGAGCTCAAAATACTGCAACTGTTGGCCTGGATACTGGATTTCCATAAATATACAGTCCTCCAGGTTTCAAAAAGGTTATATCATACAGAAAAAGCCATCTGACTTTCTACAATTTCAAATGTTGAAATTACTTTGATTTCTTTAGCATTTTTTGGGCACTTTGTGTAGGGCTGCCTCTTACCTGCTAGTCCTGTGAGGTCCAAAAAGCAAGGCAGATGCAACAAAGCAACTAAGTATTTTGATGGGTTGAACACTGAAATACCAGATCTGCTTCATGAGCTGGAATGTAATGAATATGAGATAAGAGACATGGAGTCCACAAAATAGTGTGGAAGACAAAGTGTTGCAAAATAGAGAATAAACATGAGAAAAAAAATCCAGAAATGCTGGAGGGACACCAAAAAAAGAATGAGAAAGGAAAATGGAGAAACTAGAAAATCCAAGGAATTTTAATGTAAAGGAAAAATTCCGCTGATTTTTAAATAAATTTTAACCTGGAAAACTTCATGCAAATTAAACAATATGCTCCAAATTCACCAGTGACATGATKCCACAAGGCCAATTATAACAAATAGGTGTAAATCAGTTCAGTTAACTGGAAGTAATGGATACAACAGAGGTAATTTAATACGCCAAAATATAAATAGAAAATTTGTTTTAATAATAACAGTAATTGATAGGCATTTCCTTAGGAGGGATGGGTAGGTAAAAATAAAAAAAATCAAAACAATAAACCACTTTGTAGATACATTTTCAGACAAACCAGAACTACCTGCTACGTACGCACAAGAGAGCACTGCAGCTTTATGGGGCACAAGCATTCACCTAAGATGCCATGTTAGCATACAGGACATTGGCCCTAGTTAGTGCAGAGAGAATTCTTGTCATGTCCTTTTCCTCCTTGACTCCACTCATGCATGGTGGCCAAGAAGATACAGGAGAGCTCCATTTGTGTGCTGTTATTGTTTGCAATCGTGACAATAAAAGAGTTCACTTCCTGGCAACTGATTCTGCTCTGCAAGCACAACAGTAAAAATTTGTTTAAGGGAAGAAAGAAATGCTCTGAAGAGGATCCTGGAGTAATACAATCATGAGAGAAATAAAAGACCCTTGAGACAAGAATTTCCTTCTGTTGGTTTGAAGAGGAAACAGTATTATTTTAAACATTTTACTTGGAATGGAGAAGAGATGACAAACTCAGAAAATTTCAGCCTTACCTGCAGCTGAACAGCCAGTATTAGCAGTGATTTTACTGTACAGGACTGTAATGACTGTGTTAGCCATTATTAGACATATTTTGTTATTTCACGTCCTCAGGTTGTCCCATTAAGCAGCTACCACTCCTCACTACATCCTGCTTCTTTAATATTGGCTGTGTTTTTTAGACATAGTCTATGTCTCTTCAAAACCTTGCAGCTTGTACCATCATTTACGCCTCTACAAACTGAGTGGTGCACATGCAAAAAATACCCCCAGACTGTCCTGACAAGATACACTTTTTTTTTTCACTGTCATGATCTATACGGAAAAGATATCAGGCAAGTACAATCATCTCAGTGTCACTGAGCATATTAGCTGCTTTCAGTGAATCCTGAAGGGGAATGGATCCCTTAAGTCTATTTGTAAACTGATTCTGGTGCACAAAGCAGTAGCCCAAGTATGAAATGAGTGTGCTTCCCATTTGGACACAAGACCTTTAGGAGCAACAGAGGCTTTCTTTCCCTTTCCAGACAGTTCGTTGATTTGATCAGATGAGGTTTTCAGAACGTGACTTCAGAGCACAAATACCATTGAAAGCCAATTAGACCTTTGTTTCTATTCCATTTAGATATTTTTGAAAATCCCTACTGTCTGAGATAAGTTCATATAAAAATTTAAAAGTGTTTTATTGTGACTTAATGTGTCTAAACAGACTACCTAGAAGTTGCTGAGCCTCATATTCCCCACTCAGATACTATCTTGTGTTGGAAGTGCCTCATATCCTTATGGTACCTACATTTCTAATATACAGTCACACAGATACCTATGTAGGTACCTATACGTTGTCATATGTATTTGACCAAACACTGATATTGCAGAGTGGCTTAGAGCCCTAGATCTCCCCTACACTCAGGAAGACTTCTTATCAATCCCCTGGGGGAACAGTCTGATAGTCTATTGAATCTAATGAATCAATTGGCCAAAAAGGAGAACGAGAAAAGAAATTATTGATTTCTGGCTTGGTGATTCAAACTCTCATCTGGGATCTAGGAAATCAGATTCTTTGGTGGATTGCAGGTTTGGGTTTTGGTGGTTTTGGTTGGGTTTTGGGTGGGTTTTTTTCCATATGCAATTATTTATTAAAAAAATATAATAGCTTGGAGAGGGAATAATGAAATTATTCATTCCCCCTAGAATGTTGGTTTGTGTTTTTTGKTTTTTTTTTTTTCCCTGGGCTGTAGGAAGCCTGGATTTATGTTTCGGCTCCAAGCTGTGCCACTGGGACTTGAAGATATGGCTCAGTCCTGTCCCAATGACTGTTGTATTGGACATCCGTAGGTGTCAGGGAAGTTTTTGCTTGCCTCCCAGGAGAAAGAGCTGGCCATAAGTACTTAATTCGAGAAAGTTCATAGATGACAATCTGGTATCAGAGGGATTTCCAGTGGGAAATCACTGCCTTCCTGTGTTCTGGAATATGATATCTGACCATGTTCAACTCCCAGGGGTTATACCCCATCTCTGTTTTCAGCTTCTCAAAGCAACTAGTCTGCTCAGGCAGCAGACTCCTGCTTATTTATTTTTTAAGATTATCTCTTGTCTTGTCATTGCGGGCAGAAAATGCTTGTGGATTTGCAGGAATGGGAAAGGTGCAGTTTATTTTTTGACAGAGTCTATTGAAATCGTGGGCCTACGGCTCCATACTTACCTTTCTTAAACATCTGTCTGCTTTTCAGAAATAAATACAGAGAATTTCTAAAGAGCTCCCATTTTGTTACTTCTGACTGACTATTTTGCCATCAAAGCACAAGGCCATATTTCAGTATATCAGTGAACTGAATTTTAACACTTGGCAGAACTCAACCATCTGTTGCAGAAGAGAGTCCTAACCTCTCCCAAGAGCTCGGCAGGCCGAGCATGGCCAACTCCCTCACATCGAGTTTAAAGAACAGGTAGAACCACTGTGATGTTTCTACCACAAGGATAAACTTAAAAGAAAATCTCAAAGGTGTTTAATCTCAGTGTAATAGAGACACAGACGGTGTTTCAAGATTGACGTTGCCTAGCCAAAAGGTGGATTTCTCTGGGTAGCAAGCCCTTACCATGTGTCTCCCCTCAGCCAACCTCAACAGAGAATAGCATTATGATCACCAGGCAGCACTTCTTTTACTAATACATTCAGATTCAAAACTGAATCTTTTGTTGTCTTTGATCAAAATGCAAAAAAAAAAAAAAGAAATTACAGTTGCTACTGTTATTTCCGTTAGGGTTAATGGTATTATTCTGTATTATTACTCTAATTTGCAGAGGTTAAAGAAAAAAATTTCATCATGCTAACAAGCATCTAATTCAGTAAGGAAATTTATCTCATTAGAACTGCATTTAAAGATTTAGTGAAGCTATTAGTGATTATTTTTCTGGCGCCCATAAAAATATCTTTTTCTGTGAAGAAAATCAACCAAAGTTATGCGGTTTTAATTACCATCTCCTTCAGCATAAGAACACCAAACGATGGAAATGTAACACTAAATGTAATAAAAAAGCAACAGTGTTCGGATAATATTGCAGAAGAAATCGAATATTATGAAGCATGGAATTACATACCAGAAATCTCATATAAATTTAAATGAAAAGTTCTAATGGGAGGCCTTTTAATCTAATGAAAACATATGAATTTACAAAGGACAATGCCTCTCATTTAAGCTATCAAATTTGATAAAATGCTCTCAGAAAGGTTTAGGTCTAATTATATTTTCAAAAAATAACAGTTGACAGAGAAATGTAATAATCTTCCTGAAGAGAACCAACAGAAAAAATTAATTAAACCAGGATGCTGCAGCAGGGAAAATGAGGCTGATATGCACCTTGTTTACCAGAGTAGAAACACATTCAGCAAAGTAGATACTGAAACATCAGACTTATTTTATCAGTATTGTTTCATCAGTATATCAAATGTTCAAAGGACGACTACTTGAAATATCCTGTCTTCATGACTCGTCAGGTTTGACTATCTACACATAATCCAACACATACCTATAAGCCAATGTAACACTAAACAATGACTTCCCTCATATACACTTCTTTCAGTGACAAATATTCATATTAGTTAATTAATTGATTAGACACTGTTTGGCAAATGATGTGATGTTATTTGTCCTGTTAATAGCAATGATAAATGAAACACTTTATGCTTGCATAGTWCTATATATTTGGATCCTAGCATTATTTCTTTAGGATTTCTGGCAAAGCTAAAAACCTGCTTCTAACGTATTACTCTTTTCTAAGCATGTCTTAACACAATGAATGCAATAAGTGATAATGCCTGATGATACTATAATACTATTCATCATGTTTCTTAAATAAGTTTCTATTATTTAGTTTGTTTATAATGAATAAAAACTATTTGGAGAAGTGAAGTGGACAGTTCTGTATACATATTGTGCTGATTATGTGAATGCCTTCTTTACTTTCAAAAAATATGAAATTATAATTTTCCTTAGATAAAAGGAAAACAGTGCTCCCTTTTAGCATTATGATGTATTAGTTGAGTTGAGATTTTAGCACATATTTTTATACTAACCTCACTATTTCTTAAAATGATTGAATGTATGTTTTTTGATTCCAATCTGGTCTTATTTTTAAAATGTGCAGGGAATGTTTGGTTTTGTAAGCAAATTTGAAGAAGCACAGGCATTATCCACTTTTGTTCTCTAAACTATCTTAGAGCTAATTTTGACTTCAAGCAGACTTCTGATACAGTTAGCTATATAAGTTTTAAATATCAAAGAATATTCTGGACTTATTCTGTTTGAATTATACGCCAGGTCTTGAAGAAAGTTTTAAAGGACTTAGCTCATTGGAAGTCATTATGCTTTTCATGGGCAGTCAGAACAAATGTTATTAAAATGAATAACTCAGTGAGATTCAATTATTTATCACAGGTTTTGCTTATAATGATACCACTTTCCTTTTTTACATCCTGACAAAAATTTGTATGAAATAATAGTTATTCACAAGCTAGTATTATTTGACTTCAGCAAAGAAAAAGATTTTCCTTTGCCTCACAGATTTTTTTYTCTTTTGCTGTGTTCTCCAAAGAGGGATTCAGTTTTTGTGTTGAAAGGGTTTTTTTCAGAATTAGGTTTCCAGAAGGGGATAGTAGATGGGAGTAATTTGAAATTAACTCTTTCTTCCTAATGCCTACAGCTGGACACACTGAGCTCAAGTCTACAAGATTAACATTAATTTCAGGATTACAGGAAAAGCATAGCTCACAAGCTCTGAGTATGTTATTATGAAACAAGGTACATATGTATGTTCCCAATGACATGTTGTCCAGGTCTAAAGTAACTGAAAATGCTTCCTCAAAATCACTCTACAAATTACTTACTAACAACAATTAAGCAAAATTACTGTATTTTTATAAGCAGTGTAGGATTTTAGCTTATAGGATTTTTACTACTTTTAAAAGCAAGATATGTTTTATAATGTCCATTTTCAAGTATGAAAAACAATGCTTAAATATGTGCTATAAGCTTCCTTTGCGTTTGATTACTCTTCACAATATTTTACTAAATATAAAGAAGATTTCCTAGATAGTCCTGTTCATCAGATCATGAAAACAACCCATTCTTAGCAGACCACAGAAGTCTGAACTCAAAAGTTCCAACCTGTACAGCTCAGTGGGCTTTTTAACAACCCTAGAAAAACATTCAGACACGTATGCAGTTGTGCGAACAAAAGTTTGTGCAATCATTATATCTAGAGATTGCATTAATGGAAGAAAACCCAAGTTTGGGAAAAGTTGCACATTTTTATGCTCAGTCTATTTTTTAGCATCCTTCTAGTATTCCTTTCAGAAGCAAATTTCCACTCCTTACTGGTGGTCTCCCTTCCTTTCATCAAGATTAAAATCTTTAAGTTATTAACACACCTGCTAATGGCCTCACACATGCACACATCCTTTAGTGAGGTAACTGTCTTTCCAGTTCTGGTGATGACCCTGACTGTCCCAGCTCAGCCCAGCCTGGCTGACTTTACTGCTTTCTGTGAGGTACAACATCCTTTTCCATCCCATGAGGCAATGTTCAAGCAACATTTCAAAGCTTTTGTATACACAAAATTTTACATATCCTTGGATGACAGTTTGTATAACTGCTTAATTTGCCTGCTCAAGATTTGCTGTATTCTCTGTTCTTCAAGAACAATGTGACTGAGCAGCCAAGGTGAAAGCTGCCAGTTTATCTTTTCTCGACTTCCATATTCTGCATCCATAACCACTCTGAGAGGGGGATAGTGCCCTTTCCCAGAGGAGATGGAGGGGCAGCAGGAGATCTTGCTAGCCACCAGCAGGAGTAAGGACCAGAATGCTGTTAAGAAGACCTGGGAGTGGACATGCAGCCAAAATCAGGGGTGACAGAAACAAAAAGTAATGTGTTAGGCATTCTGTAGACTTTGTTGTAAGCCAGAAACTGGATTAAAAATAAACCTTAAGGGAAGATTCTGCCCTGCGAGGACAAGGGTGGGGGAAGAGRTTTGTTTGCAATTTATATTTTAATTTGTCATATCTAACAAATCAGACTTTTGCTGTTAGATACCTCATACCAGTTTGTGTCATAATAAAACCTAGCTTAGAGAAATGAAGTCCTTTTAGTTTCACCAATGCTGCAGGAGTAAGGCTGAGGTCATGGCACATCAAATCTTCAGCCCTTAGGCTCCTTACACCAACCACAATTTCCCCTGTTCTCTCCCATGCATATATCCAGGTTTTTATAAGCAAACATTCTTCCGTAATCTTTTCCCATATAAATCTTCTCTGGGAAACTGAGCAGTGGAGGACAAAATAGAAATTGGGCATGCCACATATACCCTAAATATCATGTTATTATATAAAAATTGTAGAGAGCAAACACACACAGAGACAAGAGACTGACAGCCAGGTGCTATGTAGGGTGGATGCCTCTATACTCCAACAGAGTTACTCTAAATCAGCATGGATGTGAGTCTATTCACATTTAGCCCCAGAGCTAAATTTAAGTCCATGGTCACCATATACTTAGCAGTATAGACATAGTCATTAAATCTCAGAGATCAGGCAGAGGTCTTTTGGAGAGTTAGACAACTACAGCTGAGCAGCCTAATTTTTTTCTTATAAACAGCCAAATGTGATTAATTTGGTTTCAAGGGAGACTCCTGGTTTAACGTTTTAAAAAATTCCATTTTCAACACTTCATTCTCAAAAATTAAACCAAATATTTGGCATTTCTTGTGAAATAGAAATTTATAAATGCATTTGGGAAATTTCATTAAGGGAAAAAATGCATTTTATTTCAGAATAAAACTTTCCTTTTTTTCTGTTCACTTTTAATTATTTTATCCTCTGAACATTATTCTGTTATGTGTCAAGAGGTGCATAATGCAATACTATGCATTATAGCAATTAAGTCTTTTGTATTCTGTTTTTCAGTTTTAAATTATTAGGATAAATGTGACCTAGGATGAATAGAAACATCCTAATTTCTAGATGAGTGCCTTCTTTCCATGATGAGAAATGTCTGGATCCAAAGGCCATAGAAATGAACAGAATTCTTGCAGTTCATGTTGAGATGCCTTGAACAAATCAGAGAAGAGCAGTGCTTCACAAAACCAACCTTAGCTCAGGGAGGTTAATCTCCCAAAACTCATGCTACAGCTGATGGAGAGACAGAAGCATCTCTACTGGCAATTCAGAAGATGATTCTATAATCCTCAGAAGAGGAATCCTAAATCTAATTTTATATTCTGCTTTGCCCTCAGGTGGAACCTCTCTCTTCCTATTATTATGTTGAACCTGGGGAGATTAGCCACCAGAAACAATGGGTAATATTTATGTTTGCACCCCAAAGGTCAAACTGTTCCACCATAACTCAGATGCAAGCTGATCTAAAGTGTAAACTCAAATGTTGGTATCTGTAGCAGTTGTCTTGAGTTATTTTTACTTATAAAATTTTATAACTTGAAATATTAAGTATTGTTATTGTTTGGACCCCAGTCAGCAGTGATAAACAATAAATAAAATAATATTAATATATTAAAATGTATTTTTATAGTAATATTGTATATGTACACATGTATGCATACTTTGAATTTTGGGGGAAAAAAGACTTTTTAACAAGTTTTTCTTGTGTTGTGAATAATTATTTTGTGATTTTTATTTTTCCTTAATCAAAGTGATTTAAAGGGAAATTTTGGCTTCATCAAGGCAGGATTTACTGGATAGGTTAAATAAAAAGGAAAAAAATCCAAGTGGTCCTGCTTTTACATAATTTCCACTTCTGTTTATTTCATTCTCTACATGAGACTGGGACATTTAATGAACATTGACAGCACTGCAGCAGTAACAACTACACCTCAGCAACCTCCACGAAAGAAACCCTAGTGTTGGAAATTAATTTCTTACAAGGTGACAACTCCATTTTCTTCTCACTTCAGCAGATGAAAAACTTACTGCTTGGTTTGGGGTGCATGTAACTGTACCGTGAATATTCTGTCACAATTGCATTCCCAGTGCTCTGTGCCAATAACAAAGCAAAAGGCAGCCAATATGGCAGTCCTTATGAATCATTGAGGTTAGATGTGGAAAAGATCAAGTAATTCTCTAATCGGTCTTCCTTTCAGTTGATCCAACCTTGTTCCATAGAATGCATTTTCTAGAGGTAATGTCTCAAGGAATGGGGCTATTGCAATTGCTTCCTGAGGTTATCCACAGCTAGATATGAAATATTCATTCATATTTAACCCACATTTTCTCTTAATTTAACTGCTGTAATGGGTTGACCTCAGCCAGCTGCCAGATGCCTACCCAGCTGCTCTCTCATCACCCTTGCTCAACAGGACAGGGGACAAAATAAGATGAAAATGCTCATGGGTCTAGATAAAGATGGGGTCATCACTCACCAATTACTGTCACAGGTAAAAGAGACTTGACTCATGGAAGATTAATTTATTGCTAGTTAAAATAGAGTTGGATGATGAAAAAAAGACAAAAACTAAAACATTTTCCCTCCACCCCCTTTCTCCCAGGCTGCACTTCAATCCTTCACTCCCCGCTCCTCTAGCTCCTCTCCTCCTGAACAGCACAGGGGTATGGGGAATGGGGAGTCATGGTCAGCCCATAACAGCTCCTCTCTGCCCCTTCTTCTTCCTCACACTTTTCCCTCCTCCTGCATGGGCTCTCCATGGGCTGCAGTTCCTTCAGGGCACATCCACCTGCTCCGGCGTGGGGTCCTCCACGGGCTGCAGGTGGATATCTGCTCCACCCTTAACCTCCATGGGCTGTAGGTGGATATCTGCTCCACCCTTAACCTCCATGGGCTGCAGGGGCACAGCCTGCCTCACCATGGTCTTCATCACGGGCTGCAGGGGAATCTCTGCTCCAGTGCCTGGAGCACCTCCTCCCCCTCCTTCTTCTCTCACATTGGAAACAGTCTACAGGGCTGTTCTCACTCCTCGCTGCCTCTGCAGCATTTTACCCTTTCTTAAATACGTTTTCCCCGAGGTGCCAGCACCATGGCTGCGGGGCTGAGCTGTGCCCTGCGGTGGGTGGGCTGGAGCCCGCTGGAACCGGCTGTGTCCGGCTCAGGGCAGCCCCAGCCTCTCCTTACAGAGGCCACCCTGCAGCACCCCCCGCCAAGCACCTAGGCACCTGCACCCGCTACAACTGCATGCCTTACAAGGCTATAAAAGTCTTCATCTCCTTGGTGTCAGAGCTTGACCCCACCCATAATGCAACTTTGGTACTGTTTTTACCTGTAGCATTTGATTTTGCTTAGTCAAGACAAACTTATTTAGTGCTTTTAAACTTCCCTTACAAAAGGGGAACTTATAAACTTCCTTCCTTATAAACTTCCCTTCTCTGTTCTTCCAACACCATCGTTGTTATTGCACTTGTAACTGTGACTGAAAGAATGGAAATCCTTAAACTTGCAACTAGAGATATTACTGTTTATCCTTACTATCTTTTGTTTATAATTACTCCGTTCTCAGCCTACAACAAATCATTTCTATCGATCTGAATTTGTTAAATAAGATTTCATGAAATTTTTATTCTAATGCTCTATTAAAATCCTATTATATCACAGCTAACCTTTCATCTTCATCTTTTGAGCAATTTTGTCCAAAATCTTTTGTCTTCTAGCAAAGTACATCCTTTGTATTTCAAGAATGCTCATTAGTCTAGACTTCAGTTACCTTTTTTGATTTTGACATTCCACAGCTTTAGCAGAAGCTTCATTTTAAGAAACAGTAATTCCAAAGTAACTGGGTAGTTTCATGACAGTAGTACTGGAAACCTTGGAGACCAAAACCAGTAACATTTGAGGAAAGGGCTGGTGAGCACAGCCAAGAGAGAAAGCATAGATGGAAACAAAAATCATCAAGATCAAAAGGAAGAAGAACAAAATTGCTGAACACTTCCTTGACTGAGCTAAAGACTAGGCCATCAGTGACTTTAGTCAATGAAATGGGTGAAGATGAAATTCATCTGGAAAAGATGAAGAAAAAATTTGAAGGACAAAGCTAGATTATTCATGTTTTGCACACAACTAATTCCGCAGGATAATGCAATCCCATCTGTTGGCAGATAAAGTAGTATAATATAAAATAAAATAAAGAATACATTGTTACATTATGAATATGCCTATGGACTGTTAAAGCAAAGCAGATGACAGAAATCCATGAGGCTGTATTTGATAATGTTTAATAACGTATATCAGGACTGGTGGTTGTATTGTCTTTTGCTTAAATAACTACAGTGAATGTTCTTGTGTGACTTGAAAGAAATGAACAACGGTGACCATTGATAGAAAAATTGTTTGCGAACAGTACAGGTACTAGTCATTCTTTGGACCTCTCAGAGGACCTAATCTGAGAAAATGTATCATGGGTGCTTAAGTAGGGATTTCAGAGACAGATTTAAGGACTACAACACACAGGAGGCACTTTACCTTTAATGAACACGCACATCATTAACAACCTGTCATGTAACAGATGTAGAGCACACAACAAATACTTAGAGGCACTATTCCAAGGAGAACAAGTCACCATATTTTTTGTCCTTTTGATATACAGCTGTAATTAAAAGCCCTAAATTCAAATTATTTGACAAATGCTGCGTTATTATTATATCCATTCTAGGAGCAGTGACCAAACTTTCRTAGGTATCATTCTGTACCTTTTAGCATTTTACGTGTAAAAATTAGGAAAATAGTCTATTTTCTTACAAATGAAAGAAAGATGTGAGTTAAAGGTGACCTGCAGTTTATTTTTAAGCAACTAAATGTGGTTTTTATGTGATGAACATCCCAAATAGCAAGGGTAATGGGAACAATCTTCACATAAATGATTTAACATTCTTTGCATCTATGCAGCACAGGTCCCCTGAAATCCAGAATGATGTACTCATTACCTGATGCACCAACATTCCTGTACTCTGCAGTCTGACATCACACCTATGAAGGAACCTCAGTTAACCACAATGAAAGAATTTGGGTAAGAAAAACAATTTTACACTGGTCAAATTTAAGAGAGTCACATGAGTACTTCAGGGTCCAGAATGCATGTTTTGCTAATTAAAAAAAATAGGCTATATGGTCAAGATTTTATATATTTATGCAATGCACCAAGTTTAAAAAAAACTGTAGAATTCAACTTTATTAAGTTCAGAAAGTTTCCTGCCTCTCTCATCTATTCAGATGCTGAGTCACATTTCCTTGTGGCTGTAACTAGGTTATCAGATCATCCAGACAGAACCTTCATTTCTAGTTGCTAACTATACTTTATTACAATTCATATTATTTCTAATATATAYGAGCAGTACTCAGGAGTTATAATCACTTTTATTACACTACCATTACCATTTCCTATACCCAGTGGCCTTTTATAACCACAGAAGAAGAAGAAAAAAATTTTTTTTAAGAAGTCATGAGAAATATCTCTACAGTTGTCTTTTTAAAGAAAAAATGCAGAAAAATTTGTCACAACTCTATTATAACTTAGAAGAAATTTTTTTGTGTTAATGGAAGTACAGCCCAGACATGCGTGCTCACCCTGAATAGAGCCTCTGGCATTTAAATTCTACAGTTTAAGGACACAATTGATTTAAGTTCATTAAAACCTTTGAGCAGTAACAGTTTACAGTCTCTTTACACAAGGTACAGCAATTTGATTTTCATATAGTTTGGCACTTTGTCTCATTACCCTTCCATCACTATGAAATTTACAGCAGTAGACAAAGAAATTGCCTCGTATACAAAAAGCATGAAAGCTATATAACATACATAATGCCGTTCATAAAAAGTGTTGTAATAAACTAATATTCAAGCAGTCAGATGAGGACTTTACTATCTTCCTTACCAAACTACAGTACACCCATTACCTTTGAACCATAGTGAAAATTATCCAGAGATTATATTCACCTTATAGTCAGTACTCAACAGCATGTGATTTCCTTTGCTAAGAGAAACACTTCTGACAAAGATGGACAAAACCTACAAGTCAGAGAGAGCAATAACTGGTGTTGTCATGTCACAGTGACAAAGTAACTTAAAACTGCATGAAAAGGTAACCTAGTAGTTTCCAAGTTTCTCCACTTCTGGGATCACAGTCTTCCTTCCTTTGGCAAAATCTATATTCACAATTACTTTATGCCATGAAGAATGAAGTCCCCTAGATTACAGAAGGCCACTTCAGGTTTTTAAATTCTTCCTGAATTTTATAGGTAGTTAAGGAGTCAGTCATCCAGTTTACAGCATGATTTGGTGACCTGGTGTTTGTAAATTTGCTCTATCTGCATATCTGCTGAGCAGCATATATTTGTAGATGCTATTCTTTCCCAAGTTTATTCATATAAACACTGATTATCATCCTCTTTTTTTTCCAAATTRTCCCTAACCCAAGAAAAGATAGAATTAGTTTTTTAAGAAAAAGTGCCACTGCCCTTACTATTTTGCCTAAATGATCCTTCCTAAAAGAAGCATAAATGTTGATTTTAACATTCCAGTCATGTGAATCATCCCCTCAGGTTTCTGTTATACCAACCAGGTTGTGTTTATGCTCATAAATAAGCAATTCCGATTCTGCGTTTTTATTACCCAAGCTCCTATCATTGGTGTATAGGCAATTAAAGATTAAAGAATTTCTTCTCTCTTCATCCTTTGGTGTCTTGATTAATTTTGTTCTCAGCATCACAATTCTGTGCTGAAAGTTCATGTGTTTCCTATTTTCACCCTTCTCTTTTATTTGATGTTATCCTAACTACTGCAGTATACTTCTTTGGTACTTCTCTCAGTGATGTTTTCTAAGGAACATTAGAAGGTTTTAAGGACTTCCTAATGCCTATGTTGAAATTAATTTTCAGAACTGATTGCCATTTTATTAGCACGGTAACACCTTAATAGAAATCCATAGTTGGTTGGCAATCTAGTATGCCATGYCTCTGTGTTTACTTTTGAAGGAAGCAAATAATTTACACATTTCCTATATTTTCCATCAGAATAAGTTCTGGTAGTACAAAATACTTTATAGTAGCTAGCAATCCACTTGAAATTGTGTTATATATTAACTTTTATCTAGGGTGCTATTGGACCGTGCTAGGACAGACTGAATCAGATGTCACTTCATATCAGTAAAGATCATGTTCAAATTCCTATTACAGCAAAGCAAAATAAATTGTGACATGGTGGTATGATTTCCTTTCACTAAGCTGTCAGGCTACAAAAGCTGCACAATTCACAAAAACAATTATGTTCATAGGCAGTCATTCTTAAGTGTGTCATTTCTTAAAAGAGTTTTATACATAATTCAAGTTGTGACTTTAATTAGTGTTTAAGTGATCAAAAAGATAGTTCTGCTTAAATAATGATGTGATTTTACTAGCAACTTGTTTTACCACCATGAAAATCACAGAAATAGAAAACTTCCTAAGATATCTAAACAAACTTGAACAGACTGGTCACTATACTTTTCAGCAGGTAAACTCGATTGCTTTAGTCATGCAAGAAAGTTTACAGCATGTTTACAAGCAAATGTAAACAAGTTCAAAGCAAGTTTACAGCACGTCTATTGGGAGTATGCAAGGATCTTAATAAACCCCAGTTATGTATTTCACAGTTAACAGATATTCTTGAGACTGACCTGTATGTCCTGATTCAACTTCCATAAAAGTCAACAAAACGTCTTCTATTGCTAATGTTTGGAGGAGGAAAAGATCCCTATTAAKGAGACTCTTGGCAACCTCTGACAGGATGTTGTAATTAACATTTTGCAGCTATTATAACCATAACTATAATTCTTGCTCCACGGAAATCAGTGAAAGTTTTTGCTCCGGACCTCACACATGATCTCTGTCTTAAAAGGTGTGATTTGGTTGCCCACTAGAGACAAACAATATCACTTTTGGCATGCTTTCATATTGCACCTGATCATCTGTCACTCCAGAAGAAAGGCACTGAACCCCAGTGGGTCCTGTGTCATATCTGTCAGCCCCACATGAATGCATGAGATACAGAATACCTGAAATAATAGCACTAGATGTCTGTCTTTATGCCACTAAATTTTACCCAAAACATTTATTAACTTGAGAGTGATATATAAGTGGTGGGGAAGATGAAAAACAATTCCRTTTTTATATACATATTTGCATTTTTAACATAACTTAAGCATGAACTTGTCATTCAGCCAAGCCTTCTTTTAAGTAGCAATGCCTTAGGAAAAAAAAGAGGGATTTGAAGATGTGAAGGAGGAGATCCTAGCAGGTCTAAAATTAATTTTATTTTCCATGGGAATTAATGCATACTCTTTTTCCTAACTTTGATTACCCAATAAAATATTTTAATTTGTATCTACTTTCCTCTAAATCATCTTACTTTATTTTCCTACCTTCTCTTAAACTTCATATCTTCCATTTTCTCATTATAAGAAACTAGCCTTAAAGTTAGTGCTCTGTTAATCTCGKTTTTTTTTTAATATATTATAAATCAACTCAACTTAATTTCAATCTCAGTAATTTCAATCACATGTACAGATGCCTTTGGCTATAGATGCAAAGTCAACCGTTACAAAATCTTCCTTTAGAGTGAAACAATTTTATGCCTTCATGACACAGGATTGGGTATCTCTACTCAAACTACCTCCAGGTGAGCTGAGTGCATATATGAAGAACAATAAAGTATCATGCAGACATGACAATTCAAGTCCTAGAAACTATATAGGGACATTACCATAATGCTGATAGTGGCATAGTCCTATTTCTACTGTTGTCACATACCTTTTCCAATTATTATAAAATTTTTAATATTCTGGTGGAATTCTGAAACATCTGAGACACTTTCCTTCAGACAACAATGTTCTTCCAATGGCATTCCATAGAATGTATCAAACTTTTCACAGAAGCATGATTTCCCACTATCAATAGTATGTGACTCTCTCTAAAGGGTTATGGGAACAAAAAAATCAGTTCTAACCCTTCTCTGGTCTTCTGTTTTTTGAAAAAAGAAGAAAACATCAGCAGTTCTGAATAATCAGACAGCATGCCCCATTGATAATTAGTTTCCTTCAAATGAAATAGGGTGAAAATCAGCTCTAGAAAACAGAATTTGAGTACATAAATGTGTCTATATGTGAACTAAGTGTCCAAGTTCCTAGTATAATTCACGGAAACCTACTCAACACAGCGAGTGGAGTCCAGAGAACTAGTCGATTGATCAAATGTAGGTGACTACTTTAGCATGTGAAGACGTGCTCTCCGCTGACTGTACTGATCAATTTCCACAATGGGAGATTGTTGTGGTTTAACCCCAGCCAGCAATTAAAACTGTAGCCCTCCAGCTACAGGGAAGAGAGTTAACTCTGTCCCAGCCGGAACCAGGACAATATCCACCCCTTATTCTATATCATCTACGTCATGCCCAGGTCTCACATTTTCCGATACATCCCAATTAATCATCACCACTTTTCCTGTTTTTGATATATACATATATATATATATATACACACACAGATATCATTCCCTTAGTCCATGGGCCATCCCTCTAAAATGTCCATTGAGTTCATTTAGTCCATGACTTTGGGCTCCATCTGTCATAACAATCTCTCAGGGAAGGAAAGATGGTGTGTGGTGTTGGATTGTAGCATCCTGAAGCCAGTTCCGGTTTCATTATCGCTGCGCTCGTCCGCCTCTATCATCATGGTGCTTTGCTCGGTTTCATCAGASTTCATTCTTCTTTAACCTGGATGATTCTTACTGCAATACCATTGATGTGACATACAGCATTATATAGCAATTAGCATTATACACCTCAGTTCACTGGCTGTTTTCACCCAAGATCAAATCCCCTTGACATACACATCGGACTTCCCCATCCTTTCGCATTACCCACCAAGTGCACCCAGGTCCTTGAGCAAAAGCAATCCCACGAATGGGTTTGCCTTTGCCCGAGGCAGGAGTAACCCAGACCGTCTTCCCCGGCATATTCCTTATGTGCACTACAGGGACTTTATCCCCTTCTACAGTACGTGAGGGTTTTGATTGGGCAGGGCCAGCTCGAGTGGCAGATCCCCTGGTGTTGACTAACCAGATGGCCTTTGCTAAATGTGTGTTCCAATGTTTGAATGTCCCACCACCCAGTGCTYTCAGTGTGGTCTTTAGCAGTCCATTATGTCGCTCGATTTTCCCGGAGGCTGGTGCATTATAGGGGGTGTGATATACCCACTCAATGCCATGCTCTGTGGCCCAGGTGCCTATGAGAGTGTTTCGGAAGTGAGTCCCGTTGTCTGACTCAATTCTTTCTGGGGTGCCATGTCGCCATAGGACTTGTTTTTCAAGGCACAGGATGGTGTTCTGGGCGGTGGCATGGGGCACAGGATATATTTCCAGCCACCCAGTGGTTACTTCCACCATGGTGAGCACATGGCGCTTGCCTTGGCGGGTCTGTGGGAGTGTGATATAATCAATCTGCCAGGCCTCCCCATACTTATACTTCAACCACYGCCCTCCATACCAAAGRGGCTTTACCCRCTTAGCTTGCTTGATGGCAGCGCATGTTTCGCATTCATGGATAACCTGTGCAATAGTGTCCATGGTCAAGTCCACCCCTCGATCACGAGCCCATCTATATGTTGTGTCTCTTCCTTGATGGCCTCAGGTGCCGTGGGCCCACAGAGCTAGAAATAATTCACCCTTATGTTGCCAGAGTTCATTCGTCATTAATCTCGGTGATTTTTACTGCAATACCATTGATATGACATATAGCAACCATAGAAGTGATGATATACAGTATTATATAGCAATTGACATCATACAATTCCGTTCATTGGCTATTTTCACCCAAAATCAAATCCCCTTGAGGTACATATCRGACTTCCCCATCCTTTTGCRTTACCCACTGTCGTGGTTTAGCCCCAGCCAGCAACTAAACACCACGCAGCCGCTCGCTYACCCCCCYACTCCGGTAGGATGGGGGAGAGGATCGGGAGGGCACACGGAGGAAAACCCGCGGGTTGAGATAAAAACAGTTTAATAATGGAAATAAAACAAAGGAGAACAGTGATAATAACAATGATAACAACAATAACAGAATATACAAAACAGGCGATACACAACACAACTGCTCACCCCCACGTGTTCCAAACGAACCACCCGAACCAACTGAACCGCGCGCCTCCCCCCTCCCCAAAGGAACCGCCCCCGGTTTTTAAGCTGGGCATGATGTCACATGGCATAGAATACCCCATTGGCCAGCTGGGTCAACCACCCCGGCTATGCTGCCCCCCAGGTCTCCCTGCATCTCGAARGGCAGGGGAGGCTGTCGGTGCAAGCACCACCCAGCAACAACCAAAGCATCAATGGGCCATCAACATTCCTTTTATTACCAAACCCAAAACACAGCACCCCCTCCAGCTACAGGGAAGAGAGTTAWCTCTGTCCCAGCCAGAACCAGGACAGAGATGAACATCCGGCTCACATGCAGGCAGAGCATTCTTAAATACAGCCAGGAACAGAGTCCTTGTTTCAGCTGCCGACACATAGGTATTTAACACCACTGAGACAACCAGAGTATCTGGGGCATTCATGCAAATGCAGCAAACATAACACTCAAAGTCTGCACCTGCTGAAGGTCAGGTGAGGCACTGTAAGGTATCTCAGGTGGCACTAGACAGCTGTGTTTAGGCAACTGAATTGAGCCTATAGTGTCTTGCTGAAAAGCTCTGACTAAAAACGTTTCCAGATCTTTATAGGCAGAGCAGGATGCAGGTGAGTCTAGATTTTAATACCATATTTATTATTGTTGATGCTAAAGAAAACTATCCAAATTCTGTCAATCCATTTGCCCCCCAATATATTATAAAAGCATACTATTGACAAACAATATTCACAGGAATTTACAATGAAATTCTAAAAGCAGTGAAATGCCTGCTAATGGGTTTAGTGAAGATTTCATTTACAGGGAAGCAGGTTTCCWAAACACAATACAGTTTTTCCTTTCACCAGTAAAAATATATTCCTATAAATTGTAAAGATTCTTACACTTGTAAAAATTCACTTTGAGCAAGTGGAGGTTATCAATAAGAGGCTGGTAATCTCATTAAATGAGTGCACTCACAAACATCTCGGACTGTATGAGTCCCACGATCCACAAATTTTCAAACTAAAAGGGGTTAAAAGGAGGCAGAGTGGGGAATTAAAAACAAATAAACAACTGCTTGTATTTCAGATAAATCCAGCTTTGTTCATCAAAGTCTCCTGCAATATTACAGCAGTGGTGGTGAGCTGAAGATATGTGCAATGCAGGGGTTTGGGGGATTAGTCTTCTTAGTCCAACGGATAGTGTTAGAAAACAGTTTTCTACGTTACACAAACAAGTAACACTAGTTTTTCATGGGGACCCCAAGTTCCTAGGAAAAATCCTAATATTTTTCAAGATACTTTTGAAGGATGAGAGAAAAGATGTACAGAAAAAAATTGAATTATCTGTTCTTTGTCTCACGTTATTTCGTGAGTACATTTTATAGAGAAAGAAGAAAGTCACTTTGCAGTCCTCCTGGGATACAGCAATTGTGTATGAATCCATAATGTCCTCTCATCCATGCATCACCAGGGAGGGAAAAATCAAAGTAAGCTTTCTCTTCCAGCTCTACAGTGTGCTTGCTTTCTTTTTTTGCTGATTACACGCTCTCTTTACTTTTGAAATAATATTAAAAACTTTAACTATTTGCTTTAAACCATGTTGTTTGTCTTAAACAACATATACAGAAATGGTCATCCACCCCCCAAAACAAACTCCCAGCAAACAAACAAAATCAGCAATACCATAAATTAGGAGATTGTTTTACATTTCCTTCAGCATAAAACAGGGAAAAATAAATCCCATCAGTAAGTAAATGAAGTGGATCTCAGCGTAACCAATCTATGAGCTGAAAATTAGTTTAATTCCCATGGTAGGAAGGTTAAGAGATTCATAGATTAGAGGGCCAGAAGGGACTGTTGTGATCAAATTTATAAACTTATGCAGAGATTTTCAAAGGCACAGAAGACATTTGGGTACCTAATTCCCACTGACTTACAAAAGAAGTTGGATTTTAATTGTAACTTCATTAAAAACCTCCCCTCTCAAAAATAGTAATTTGACCAATACCCTGAATCTTAAATCATGATACATAATAGTCACATCATAGTAATGCTTATGCTTATGGTGAAGTTCCCACCGAATGGAAAAGGGGAAACATAACCCCCATTTTTAAAAAGGGAAAAAAGGAAGGCCTGGGGAACTACAGACCAGTCAGTCTCACCTCTGTGCCCTGGAACATCATGGAACAGATCCTCCTGGAAGCTATGCTAAGGCACATGGAGGACAGGGAGGTGATTCGAGACAGCCAGCATGGCTTCACCAAGGRCAAGTCCTGCCTGACCAACCTCGTGACCTTCTGTGATGGAGTGACTACATCAGTGGACATGGGAAGGGCTACTGATGTCATCTATCTGGATCTCTGTAAGGCCTTTGACACAGTCCCCCACAATATCCTTCTCTCTAAAGTGGAGAGGTATGGATTTGATGGGTGGACTGTCAGGTGGATGAGGAATTGGTTGGATGGTCACATCCAGACGGTAGTGGTCAATGGCTCAATGTCCAGATGGAGCTTGGTGACAAGTGGTGTCCTGCAGGTATCCGTATTGGGACCGGTATTGTTTAATATCTTCATCAATRACATAGACAGTGGGATGGAGTGGACCCTCAGCAAGTTTGCAGATGACACCAAGCTGAGTGGTGCGGTCGACACAGCTGAGGGACGGGATCCCTGGAGAAGCTCGAGAAGTGGGCCTGTGTGAACATCATGAGGTTCAACTAGGCCAACTGTAAGGTCCTGCACCTGGGTCGGGGCAACCCCCGGTATCAATACAGGCTGGGGGATGAAGGGATTGAGAACAGCCCTGCCGAGAAGGACTTGGGGGTACTGGTGGATGAAAAGCTGGACATGAGCCGACAATGTGCGCTCGCAGCCCAGAAGGCCAACCGTATCCTGGGCTGCAACAAAAGAGGTGTGGCCAGCAGGTCAAGGGACGTGATTCTGCCCCTCTCCTCTGCTCTGGTGACACCCCACCTGGAGTACTACATCCAGCTCTGGAACCCTCAGCACAGGAAAGACATGGACCTGTTGGAGCGGATCCAGAGGAGGTCCATGAAATGGACCAGCGGGTCCATGAAAATGATCAGGGGGATAGAAACACCTCTCCTATGAAGAAAGGATGAGAGAGTTGGGGTTATTCAGCCTGGAGAAGAGAAGGCTTCGGGGAGACCTTATTGCTGCCTTTCAGTACTTAAAGGGGATATATGAGAAGGATGGCRGCAGACTTTTTAGCAGGTCCTGTTGTGACAGGACAAGGGGAAATGGTTTTAATCTCAAAGAGGGTAGATTTAGACTAGATATAAGAAAGAAATTTTTTACAATGAGGGTGGTGAAACACTGGCACTGGTTGCCCAGAGAGGTGGTAGATGCTCCATCCCTGGAAACATTCAAGGTCAGGCTGGACGGGGCTCTGAGCAGCCTGATCTAGTTGAAGATGTCCCTGCCCATGGCAGGGGGGTTGGATTAGATGATCTTTAAAGGTCCCTTCCAACCCAAACTGTTCTATGATTCTGTGATTCTGTCACCCATGATTCAATTATCAGTGTCTCGACATAGTAAAAATGCAAACAAACTGTAGCACCCTCAGTGCCCAATATTTTCCCTCTGACATTACCTGCAGAGGAGCTGAAAGAAATTTGATAGCTACACCTATTCACAGACCTAGGCAGCCATGGTGCTGGTGAAAGTACCTTTAGATTGAAACAGGAAACAACTTTTGGACTGTTTTTATCTGAAGTAAGCAGAAGTACATCCAAAATCTTACACCTTTAGGGAAAACACATTTCTTATTTAATTTATTTGATAACACTATTCCTTCTCTATGCAAGATGAGCTGACGACATCACCACATAACGATAAATTACAGATTTTCAAGCTTACTAGAGCACAGGCGAGACCTACGGCATTCAACTTGGAAGGGTTTAAATGCATTCCAGTTACCAAAAGGGACTATCCTTGAGCAGGAAATGGCACATTCATCAAAACTTGAGGAAATTTGTTCATCTCTTAGAATAAACTGTTTCTCCACGGTCTACTTCCTATATTTAAATACAGTTTATCTTAGTTTTAAAAATAGCATTTAAAAATGCTAATGTAACAACAGGGAACAGAGGAACAGAGGAAGTGTTATGCTGGATGAAACAGTGATCCATTTATTCCTAGCATCCGGTCTCCAACAGTGGCCGATAACAGGAACTCTTCTTTTGTTAGATATATCTGGTGTCTCTTCATGAAAGTTTTAAAACTCTGGTTGTATTTCTCTTCCGTTAAGTTTTGTTACATTTACTTATTTATTTATTTATTTCACCATTACTGGCTATGCTTTCTGAAGTGTTGACAGAAACACAACTGCATGCTTTTTTTGTTCCAACTTTGCTGGCTCAGAAGAGCCAGCAGTTGATGCTTTTCTCCAGCAGTCATATTTTGAAAATTCCTGTTGGTCTGAAGGATTCTTTCTAGTTTCAGAGACAGAGAGAAAATGTAAGACTGGGAATACTTGTAGAACTGAAATTTTCTTAACATGGAAGGAATTTTTTTCAGTGGAGCTGCTGCTGCTGCTACTTCCTTCCCAAGGTGACTGACATACAAGCTCTGGCTGCCAATATGCTGACCTCCCAAGAACAAAAGAAAAGAAATCTCAGCAATGTGTTTGCTATCTAAACATCCGCAATATTGCTACAATCTCAAAAGCTGAAGAGATCACAGGAGTTCTTATACATTAGTCAGTTCCATCTACGGTCTGGGTTCTTTATTTTTGCGTGCATTACTGAACTTAAGCTCTGAAATTATACTTTTGAGTAGTTCTCGCCAACAGCTACTTTATCTATCAAACGGAAATAAAGAGAAATTGATCTGACTGATGTGTTTTAGTGGGGGAAAAAGTAGTGTCATCTTTTCTGAGAGGCAGGTTTTCCAGTCGAGTATCCTATCCAAAAAAGTAGTCTTTACTGGCTTCAACAAATCATACTGATGCCTATTCTGAAATTTCAGGCATATGCAAACTAACAGTTTTGGAATGGTAATTAAATTATAGTAAAGAGGTAGGGCCGGAAGGGCCGGAAGGGCCGGAAGGGCCCGGCCAAGCTCCGCGCCGTCGACTTCGCCGAGAGGCACGGCTACATCAAGGGCATCGTCAAGGACATCATTCATGATCCTGGCCGAGGTGCTCCCCTCGCCAAGATTGCCTTCCGTGACCCATACAGGTTTAAGAAAAGAACCGAGCTGTTCATTGCTGCTGAGGGTATTCATACTGGTCAGTTTGTTTACTGTGGCAAGAAAGCTCAGCTGAACATTGGCAATGTTCTACCCGTTGGCATCATGCCGGAAGGCACCATCGTGTGCTGCCTCGAGGAGAAACCTGGTGACCGTGGGAAGTTGGCCCGTGCTTCTGGAAACTACGCCACTGTCATCTCTCATAATCCAGAAACAAAGAAAACAAGAGTGAAGCTGCCTTCTGGCTCCAAGAAAGTGATTTCTTCTGCAAACAGAGCTGTTGTTGGAATTGTTGCTGGTGGAGGTCGTATTGACAAGCCCATCCTGAAGGCTGGTCGTGCCTATCACAAATACAAGGCAAAGAGAAACTGCTGGCTGCGTGTCCATGGTGTGGCCATGAATCCTGTAGAACATCCCTTCGGTGGTGGTAACCATCAGCACATTGGCAAGCCTTCAACCATCAGGAGAGATGCTCCTGCTGGGCGCAAAGTTGGTCTCATTGCTGCCCGTCGTACGGGTAGGCTGCGTGGAACAAAGACTGTGCAGGAAAAGGAGAACTAAAGACCCAGTATGGAGTTTACGGAATAAATTTGTAAAACATAAAAAAAAAAATCTTCTTTATCTTCTCCAACAACCAGCACCACCTTGTCTTTCTCTACTACTGCTAGCTGTAATAAAGATTAAGAGAGCATGCTGCAAAACAGAAAAGACTCTGTTCACAAACTTAGTTCTATATTCTTCTGTAAAACATAGAAACGGTTTTCCACCCAACCCCTCTTTAAATAGTCATGCTCGGAGTTGGATAAAAAATTATTTTTGAATCTTGTAGGGAGGAATGATTTCTCATGTTCATTTTAGCTAAGAACTTCCTTCCCTTTCATAGGGATATTTCATATCACTAATATGCGATCATTTCATTTGAATCTCCCACCATCGATTATTAATACATGGGTTCTGTTATACAGACCAGATAATACCCCCCCAAGGTGGATTTTCACCAGATTGCAGCTGCCTTTGGCTTCTATATATTGAATTCAAATCCTTTTAAGCTTTCTCTGTTCTTTTCTCCKATTTCCTCTCACACTTCCTCAACATAGCTCTCTGTCCATTCTTCTTCACAGAAATGAGATGTAATGACCTAGATGCCCTACCTCTCCCTTCATCCCATCTCTCTTCACCCCCAGCCAGTGCTGACTTTCTGTGGATGCTCATACAGCTTAAGCATCCTTTTTCTCAGAGATCATCATAGCTGCAGTAGTAAAACCGTACAGATTTTTCAGTCTGCACTTTAGCTAGTACAAGGAAGACACAAGTCTAAAGAAAATAAAAAATATTTTCCCTGAGTCCATTTTCTTATTGCTCTTGATCCTCCAGTTGTCCTATTGCTCAAAGTTCTCTGCTCAAAGTCTTCTAATTTGCCTCTATTGAGACAAATTCAGGCTAGCTCTGTTCTCTGTTGGCTTCAAAATGTTTGCAAACACCAGGGTTTGTCCAAGGTAGCTGCAATTTCACCAAGATCCAATTCTGAGAAGTCACTCATTTTACAACAGCAATAAAATTGCATGTTTAAACCAGTATCAAGTACCACACATCACATGGCTGATCTAGAAGGAGCCAGCAAGGTCCGGGAGGAGAGCCTGCTAACAGCAGGGATCTCTCTCTCCTTTCCCCCACCTCTCTTTCTCTCCTTATCTCCTTTTTCTTTTCTCTGGATCCAAAAACATTGAGGTTTTTATTGGGCTGAAATATGTGCTACCATGTGCTCCTTGACTAAAATATTACTGTGCCATCAGTGTGTTCGTTTCATTACTTTATACAGATGCTGAAACTTGATTTGTTAGGCCTTGTTTAAGCTCACCATGTAAGTAGTTTGCTTTTGATCATCTGACTGGTTTTCTTGAGAATCTTAATTTTTCTTGCTTGCTTCCTGTGGATGTAGAAGCCGATCTACCTCAAGGGTGACTGCTGTGCTTACTCAGCAAGATAATATTGTCTTTGGAATTAATTTCTAGAAGAACCAAGAATAATCACAGAAACTACAGACGTGAGGTTCAGAGGCAAACCCCACTTTTTTATACTTTGGTTTTAAGGACAGAAATTCAGCATCTCTGGAAAACAGACACATAATAAGTGTTATTTAGCATATTCTTTCCTGGGGAGCTGGGAGAAGAAACTGTATTCATAGCAAATGCCGCAGTACATTTTTTTTTAATCCTGAAAGGTAATCAAACATCACAGTAACAGCAATGAGCTAAAAACCTCTATAAAAAGAAAAACAATTAGAAACATGTAATGTACATTAAAATACATCACCTTTCTCCTATTTTCATTTTACGTGAGTACAGAATGCACAGGCTGCAGTGGGAAAACAGCTGCAGCTCATTACAAACATGAAACATCAAGAATAATAACTTATTCTTAACCTTTTAGTAAGAACTTCATACATAATGAGTATATATAAAAAATATAATTATTGAGATTAGTTCATCATAATGGAATCTTTCTTCTCTCACATACTTCCACTTTTCCTCTACCCACCTATAATCCTCCTTTCTTGGTGTCCAAGAGAGAAGAGGAGAAGAATCAAAACACAAACTAGACAGATTTTAGGTGCTTAATGTTCCTTTAGAAATAGACTGCTTTTAGAATGTAACTATATTATGATAAATCTTTGCAGTTTGTAAATTTTTAGAATGCAATTATATTATGATAAATCTGTGCAGTTTGTAAATTTTGAAGTGTTAAAAGATGTATATATTGTTTGAAAGAAAGGAGGATTTTAAGCATGTGAGTCAAAATTATTTTGAAAAATATATTTTAGGAAAGTATTAAATTCATTTCTAAGCTGTCTTTGCTATCAGTGTGTTCATTGATAAATAAATAAATAAATAAATAAATACAGCTATGAAATTTTTTAATCTTATATTTCCCAGTATATATATCTTCAGCTTCTCACCAGGGAAGAGGGAGAGAAAATATCAATTTCACATGTGCAATGAATGATATTCCAGTGTTTTGGGTGCATCAATAAACTAAATGTTCATCTCCTATTAGTCAAAAATTATAAAATCAGTAACCTCAGTCTTCTAATTTCACACACTTCTTTTATTCCACAACAATTCCTTTGAAAACTACAATTTTGTCAAATTTTTTAATGCTTTGTCACATTGGTCACAGCCAAACTACTATGTATGAAAGAACGGCATCCAATAGGCACAACCTGTAGAAATGCCTTTTAACTTTACAACAGTCCTGAAGCAGATTTTACAGAGCAGACTTAGTGTCATGCTAAGGAGAATTAACCTGTATTTTGAATTAGCACATCTTTGGTATTGCTTTAGTCCCAAGTGAGTAATGATTATGGTAGTTTTCAATTTCTGTTCTACAGTGTATTAGTAGCATGCTTATTAGTGGTATAGGTGAGAAAGACAAGAAAAGTGAATTGCAAAAAAGGTAAAATTGTGGAAAGGAAAATTTAAAGCTGTAGCTCTTTCCATTAAGATGAAGTGATCTTTTTAACTTTGAGATATAGCAAGCAATCTTGGTTTTATTTAGGATCTCCTAGGTAAGCAGACTGAGAACCACCTCTYTCTTTTATGAAAGTATAAAGACATTTTTCTTTCACACAGAAAGGTTTCTTTTTCCCTCCCAGATGTTTTATTAAGAGTTTGTACAGAGATTTCAGTCTCCTGTGAAGGCTCCTAATTTGTTCATCTTTGAGCATACACAAGGATGTGATAACCTAATATTTTTAGTGCAAAAATATGCAGAAAATGCTCTTAAAAACACCACAGGGACACTTAATACAGCAAAGAGAAATTGGAAAGGCACATCTGCATTTTGGTTTTCTCTCACTTAAGCCACCGTTAGAAATGGTGGCTTGGGTATTACCCATGTGACATTCTGAATACCTTATACCTTTTTAGTGAAATTTGTCTCAGAGATTTTCCTCTACATGCAGTCTGCCAGTACACAGGCCATCCTGAAAGCATCCTTTAAATAGTATCTTTCATACATTGCTCTATTTTTTATTATTAATGTCTTTCGGAGGATGGGTTGTGAACACAGCTCTCTACTTTTCATGGACAGAACTACTATTCCTGGAGTTGTCTGCTGCAGCTGTGTCACAGAAGTCTAAAAATAAATGGATATACTGCAACCTGGTGAGACTGTTATACTCCTGTGGTGCTCATTCTTGCTCCTCAGTGAGTTACAGTAGTTCATCGGGTCTAGTCCAAAGGAAGTTCCGCCCTGCTCTCGTGTATTTGTAGAAAAAGGTTTTGAAGTAGTAACCTCTTTCTTGGGAATGGGGAGGAAACTTGTCTGTTCTTGTTAAGCATATAATAAAACACACTGAAGATCCTTTCAAGTCTGCAGCAGTTCTGACATCGCATGGTGCCAGCACAGGCTATTCCTGCAAAGACCTAGATTGTGAAGGAATGTATGATCAATCCATTCCTACAAATAAGTGGAACAAAAATAATTCAGTAAAAAACACTGTTTTTCCCCCAAAGCATATCCTTCTTTTTTCCCTTCATACCCATTAGTCTGCATCTTGTATGCATGAGAGTTAGCCAGCCTCTGAATACAACCACTGATGTGTCATTTACATAGTCTTCCTTCTTCAGAGAAGCCTTCTGTAGGCATTTTTGCTATTTTCTCCAAACAATGTGGCATCTTGGTGTGGGTTTTCCCTATCAGAGGAAAGCAACAACACCTTGAAATAAAATCAAAGC
This sequence comes from Oceanodroma leucorhoa, assembly GCA_030449065.1. Lineage (NCBI taxonomy): Eukaryota > Metazoa > Chordata > Aves > Procellariiformes > Oceanodroma > Oceanodroma leucorhoa. Next base: position 191,060 of record JASVER010000054.1, on the reverse strand, counting down.
CACAGCCTCAAAATAAAAAAAGTTAGTTTCAGAAATGTAAAGAGAGTACATTAGATGTGTCCTCCCAGTAGCTTAAAAAAAAAGAAAAGGGGAGAGGGTCTTAAATAATTTCAGCAAAAGCCAGCACAGTTAAAAGTAAACACTAACTCCGTTCTCTGAAAGAGAGAGGCAGAGAAAGCAAATAGTACCAATTGCCTTTATAAAAAGAAATGTGTTAAGTCACTTGTAACAACCATCAGTAGCTAGAGTTAAAAAAAAAAACAACAAAAAAACAAACAAACAAAAAAAAACCAACCAAGTTCCAACAAAAACTAATAACATTGCTAAAATTCAAAAAGTTGCTTCAGGGTTTTAAAATTTGGTAATAGAAAGTAAGACTTTATATATACTGTCATATCAGTGATTTGGCTTCAGCTTTATCATCTACTGCAAAGCAAGAGGTCAGGGTTAAAGAATAACTAGAAGGCTCCTGCCTTTGGGATCAGCAGGGATGAGAAGGATCTGCCCTTCTGGACTCAGGGGAAGGAGAAGGTGCAGCTCACTTCTCTCTGGAGCACTTCCCCAGGTCGATGTCTAGCTACAGCAATGGCAATAGTAATTACAATCTCGGAGATGGCAGAATAGCTGAAACAACATGGGGCAGTATTAAAAAAAGGAAGAATCCTCAGGAGCTATTGAGTACCCTCTGGAAGGCTGAGTGTAGGTGGAAGACGTAAGTCTGCTTGCTTTAGAAGTTTCTCTTAATAGTGAATAGAGGGGTTTAAGACAGCAGGTATAAAAACATGCGTTGTTGGAATCTAATACAGTGGAAAACAAAAAATGTGAATCATCATTAGTCATTATAAGGAAATAAAGGGATATGTTCTGAATACAGATGAAGCCCTTGACAGAGGCAATGACAGCTGCTGAAAAGACAACAGAGCTCTCAAGCCTCCCTTATAATGATGGCACTACAATTGGATTTTACATGAAGCATAGTCTACTTGCTCCTTAGTTGTCATTTCTGAATCAGCTAGGGCCTGACACATTGCTGCTGCAACAAATAACTTATCATTGAGGTTACAAAAGGTTAAAGTTCTCTTTATTTATGATCACAAGAGAAGAGCAGCAGTGAGAGACAGTACTCACTATTCACATTCATTTCTTAAAATTGTGTCCCTAAAAGTTGGACTGTGACACAGGCTTTTAACCAAGGATGTTGTTAGTACCCAGTCATTGTGGTGACTGTGCAAAGGTGTGCTGAACACATTCTCAGCTGCGCTGCTCCRCAGAGAGCATAGAGGAGTATCATTCCCTCCAGCTCAGGAGCAACCCTATATCTCTGCAAGAAATATAACGATAAGCAGAAACAAACTTGCCTACTGGAAGTAAAAATGAAACAAGCAAAACAACAACAAAACAAAACAAACCCAAACAAAAAATCAAAAAGAATCACCCAAAAAAMCAGCAAACACATGTCTTTGTTCAGAATAAGGTAAGTATAGAACAAACATATTCTGAGGGTGGTTTTTAAAGACAGTTGGGGCAGGTTATCAGAAAACATTTTCATATTGTTCCTTGATAGACTGTGCACTGACCCTTACCTCAGATTTCACATGTAAATTAGACTGTAGGAAATCAGCTCCAAAATCATCTATTTCCTAGCGTAGTGATCACAAATCTTTTCAGGTTGGTCTCGCTGCTCCCCACCCCCATCTGTCATCTTTTCCCCTCACTAATTTCTTGTCTTCCCCAACTCCTGTCTTCATAGAGGGATGAAGGATGACTTCCTGTCTTCCTCTGGGAAGATCAGCTTCTGCCCCTCTCAAGCCTCTCCAGGACTCACAGCGCCATCCGTCTTTTTCCACAGGCAAACAAAAAGAGCAAACAATAATGAAGTTTTTAACACTCCCTAGACAGTGACAGATACTTACGCCTCTTGTCAAGAGACTTCAATGTGGAGGCTGCACAGAAATTGTGTAGGTAATAATCTCTTTTAATTGGATCACAGCATAAGACCAGAAGGAATCATTAGATTATTTTGTCTGACATCTCGTATATCACAAACCATTATAACTTAGACCATTACACGTCATCGGTTTATGCCTTTACAGAGCTCAATAACTTGCATTTGATTAAAACAAATCTTCTCAAAAGGTATCTGGAAGAAATAAAGAAATGTAGAATTTCTCACTTCTTTTGGTAGTTTGTTCCACCAGTTAATCATCCATTAAAATCATTGTTAAACACGAAGGTTTATTTCCAGTTTGATTTTTTTCTTACTGCAGCATCTTGCTGTTAGTTCTTTTTTTTTTTTTTTTTTCCGTGAGATTAAAAAGCCCTTAAGTATACAGGGTGTTCTCACAAAATGATATTTAAACACTTTAATCAAACTGCCTGTAAAACCTTCATTTTGACAGATAAACCTTCCTTTTGTCAGAATATCTCACTGGAGTACATCTCTCCACACTGCTTAAATCATTCTTGTTGCTCTTTTCTGCCCCACTTTCAATTTTTTAACATCTTCTTCAAAATACATAAACCCAAACTGAATCCTGCTCCAGTATCAGACTCCCCACTACGATATTTGGGAACTGTATAAAGACCGTAGCAAAAAAAGACAGACATTGAGGAATTATAAGTAGTGACCTCACAGCATCTAATGAAAGAGTCAATGTTATTTTACCATTAAAGTGCAGGATAGGAATTCAAATGTCTGGGGTTTAGTTCTCATCATATTGAAGACTGTTATGTAAATTTGGGTAATGATTTTTCAAAATTTTCTGATCTTGTTACAGCAGATGTACTAAACTGCAAGTAGGACCTTCCCAAGGGTGTTGCAACATTTAATTCTTTATAGTCTCTAAGTGCTTTGGGATCCCCATCTGGAGATCATTATTACAATTAACATTCATATACCTCACCACATTTTTATTAATGTGACATCAATAAAGGTATTCTAGAAATCATTACTAAAATCTCTGTGAAGTACTTCTTTGTAATCTAAAAGAATATTCAATAAAGTTGGAGAGAGGTAGGAATGTTTCTCTGATTTTGTGGCTGAGAATTAAAGGTTTGAAAGAAGGAAACAATTCTTAAGAAGAGACTCCATCTTCCCCTTTAACAACAAAGTCCAATGTATTTATGCATGTCTACTCATTCAGTATAATTCTTCTATGTACACAAACAGAAATACATATTTATGTACAAAGTTTAATTCTAAGGTTGGGAGACATAATGGAGCCTAATTTTATTATACTAGATATTTTTCCTAGAGGTGCATATTGATTTCACACTGTCAAACAAACTGCAAAATACATTATAACAAAACAATTAAAACTGCTGATAATTATTACAATTAACTCGCTGCTTCGTACTAATGGAATGTTCAAGCATCCGAGAATTCCTGATTATCAGAAACTAATGGATGTTCAGAAGAGGATGTCATTTTCTGTGGCAATTTTTTCTTGRCCGATTTAATGTTCCCTCAAAACAGTTTTCTGTTCCCAAATGTCTCATTTGTGGCTTTRCAAAGGAAAGGATCTTGACAGTATTGTTTCAGTGCTTATTTTGTCTTCAGAAGGCTCAGGTCTCTTCACTTTGCTGTTATGCCAGAAGCATATAATCCAAAATAAAGGAAGACTTGAATCATTTTATACATTCATTTGTTAAACAGAACTGGAGGACTCTCATTTACAGCAGTGTTAAATGTGAACTAATTCTACTGAAGTGTACGGAGTTTTGGCTGAAAGAAGGACACTGAAGCCTCATCCATTTTATCTAGCTGTATTTGTGTGTCATGGGTGCTACTCTGGCTGTGCAAAACCTCTTCATTATATAGCTCTTGATCCCTGTTGTGCTACTGTAACACTTGTGATGCTGTTCCAGTGCCTGGCCATGAGGCTGCTCTATCTAGGTTGCAAGAACAAGCATCCAAAAGGAGTTTAGCTATTCAAATCCAAACAGTGCCTGCAGTAGTCCTTTGATAGAAAGAGCAAGTTGGGAACAGCAAGGGACAATCCCTCCAAGCTTACTTCTGTCCACATGCATTTCTTGCACTGGCAATGCCAGCTGCACATCAATTAAATGTTGCCCTGAGGTGGAATCTTTTCTGCAGGGAGTCATACAGCTGATTTGGCAGCCCCTTTATTGTGCCACTGTTAAAACTCATGATACCACAATTTAGTCTTTAATTTGCTTTATGAAATACTGTTATGTGCTTTTTAATAGGGAGCACTGTGATCAAGAGTGACATCAATTCTATAGGACACCTGTTTTACAGAACAAAACTTCTCCAGTGACTGACACCTTGGGAAAACACATTTCTCAAAAGTTACAGTGTCTGCAAAAGTATGAGACAATTAAATTCCTTTTTGAGATTTGTATTTCCAGTATCTTAATTTTGTTCTTCAGAGAAATAATGTCATTAACAGGGACAAGCAAGTATTATTAATTATTTCTTCAACATCACCCATGTGTTTTTGTGTATTGAACTTACAGGAGATATGATGTAAGGGTCTTATCATCTTTTACAAATAAACAATATAATTCAAATAAATAAGCCATCACAGCCTTATGAACCTTCCCATAGGAAACAAAAGAAAGTGAGTGAGAAGAAAAGCTTTATATTCCTCCATTAGATGTATTTAAGATATGATATAGTCTGAAGAATAACAGCCTCATGTTGAATTTTTAAATAAAATTCTCAATAAACTGGGGCAGAATTTCCAAGGATTACTTTCAGACCTTTAATCTTTTTTTAAAGCAGGAAATACATTAGTGCTTTGCTGATTTTTAAAGCAGGAAATACATCGGTGCTTTGCTGAATCAGGGCCTAAAAGAGCAATCCAGTCACACTCTGTGACAAAAATATCACAGTGTGTAAAATATCCATAACAGTGATTAAGAAGAAAAAGGTCATTTTGAAGTTTAAAAAAAWTTAAGAGTTGAAGCTTTAAAATGTTTCCACACCTAGGATAAGCAATATATAACTTCACTAATATGTTCACCTAATAACACAGCTTAGCTAATCACACAGCTTGAACAAACAGCTTTGTGTCACTGGGGATAGAGGTAAGGAGCAGGTAAGTCCATTCTGGAGATAAATGGCAGAACAATAGTTCTTACAAAGCGCATCAGCTAACAGACACCAAAGGCAGAAGTCCTCATTATGCCATACTTCTACTACACATACCCGGAGAAGGAACCAAGTCAAGTATCTCAGCAATTCTGTGGTAAGCATTAAGTCTGGGGGGAGAGCGCTGAGCAAGGAAAGATTTAGAAGCAAATGAGCAAAGAAATTGCCTGTTGGTGGAGCCTGACTATGCTTATTGAAAGAGGACTTTTTTTTTGGTAAATAAGCAGGGTGGCAAGAAATAAATACCTGTCTCTATCAGGAACTTCTCCTTGTAATGGGAAGACCCCTTGTTATCCCAAACATGTTTTTTTCCACTTAGATCACACGACAACATATTAGTGCCAAGTGGCATGAACACCTAATTTATTAGTGTGACCAATGTGTGTCCCTACATCTGCTACATTCACTTAGAGTTCAGTGTGCCAAATAAGATCACCACCTTTTTGTGATGCACAGTATGTCTGGTTATATATTTGTACTGCATTTAGCCAATAGAGCCATGATTTTGACTACAGACTTCAGGTGCTGTCAGTACGAAACAGGGTTTTTTTCCCCTATTTCGTCTTAATTTTAAAATGGCAAAGCAAAGTAAAATGCTTTTAGAAAGCTTTTGAAGGACTTTGGAGTACTCTGTGCCAGAATAGAAAAGCCCTGTTAGCTTCTTTTTCTCAAAACATAAATGTGGGCTCACATCTTCAGCAAATATCTGGAAACAGTTGAATTGTACTACAATTTCTAGCACAGTGTTCTTCTATGATCTTTTTTTTACTAGTCTCTTCCCTCCCACCCCTTTTCCAGACTCCATAGCCAGGCTGTCATAAAGAGTTGCTTAGAATGATTCACATTTTAACAGTACTATGGATATGTAAAGCATGAATTAGTCTTACTAAAAGAATTAGAATCAGAATGTAAAGCAGAGAAAATACTTTTGCAAGGAGCTGTCGGGTTCACTGTAGCCTCAGTACCAAATTCAGCTCTTGGGCTTACTACTTCATGGAAATTGCACAAGCTACCACACAAGGCAGGCAGATCCCAGAGCATGGGTCTTTCTCTGCTGAGTTCAACTAGACATATCCTAGGCTCACAAGACTGGCATGCTCAGACCACTGATTTGTGTTTSTAAATCAATCATTTCTTTATTCTTCTTTTTTTCCCCCTTAAAGAAACTTTCCCAAATATTCCCATGAATCAAAGACTGCATATGTAAGGAATCACATCTCAGTTCTGACATCTCAGTACCCTTCTTAGACCTGAAGGTCATTACCATTTTCAAGGGTCTGAAATGCACATAACACATATTTTAATTCTGGCAACATGACAGAGAAAACCAGGAACGAATGAATAAAGGCATGTGTCATCACAGATCCCTGGAGGAACAGCAGGAGACATTGAAGGTAAACACAATAACAACATAGAATCATAGAATCATAGAATCATTAAGGTTGGAAAAGACCTCTAAGATCATCGWGTCCAACCATCAACCCAGTACCCATGCCCACTAAACCATGTCCCGAAGCGCCACATCYACACGTTTTTTGAACACCTCCAGGGATGGTGACTCCACCACTTCCCTGGGCAGCCTGTTCCAATGCCTGACTACCCTTTCAGTGAAGAAATTTTTCCTAATATCCAATCTAAACCTCCCCTGRCGCAACTTGAGGCCATTTCCTCTCGTCCTATCGCTTGTTACTTGGGAGAAGAGACCAACACCCGCCTCTCTACAGCCTCCTTTCAGGTAGTTGTAGAGAGCAATAAGGTCTCCTCTCAGCCTCCTCTTCTCTAGGCTAAACAMCCCCAGCTCCCTCAGCCGCTCCTCAGAAGACCTGTTCTCCAGACCCTTCACCAGCCTCGTCGCCCTTCTCTGKACACGCTCCAGCACCTCARTGTCCTTCTTGTAGTGAGGGGCCCAAAACTGAACACAGTATTCGAGGTGCGGCCTCACCAGTGCCSAGTACAGGGGCACGATCACCTCCCTCTGCCTACTGGCCACACTACTCCTGATACAGGCCAGGATGCCATTGGCCTTCTTGGTCACCTGGGCACACTGCCGGCTCATGTTCAGCCGGCTGTCGACCAGCACCCCCAGGTCCTTTTCCTCTGGGCAGCTTTCCAGCCACTCTTCCCCAAGCCTGTAGCGTTGCCTGGAGTTGTTGTGACCCAAGTGCAGGACCCGGCACTTGGTCTTGTTGAACCTCATGCAATTGGCCTTGGCSCATCGATCCAGCCTGTCCAGATGTCCCAGCCCTAGCTGAATTTCAGCTGGAAAATGAGAAAATTAATATAAAGATCGATTAAAGTCCCAGCTGAGTCATATGACATCATTAAGCACAGAGAAAACTTTTCTTTCCTAATATCAAGACAGATGAAATCAGCTTTATTAGCTGAGTTTTTAATTCTTCATTGTTCACAATGGAATGTCCCTCCCTAAAAAACTCTAAACTGTTGGCAGGCTAAGCTAAAAAGATTGCTAACTGTTGGTGAGTAGGAAAAACTCTTTAATCTGGGCATTTTATGAAGAACACAATAAAACGAGGTAAGACAGCTGGATGACTTCTTGCCTCCTGCAGTGAATTTTAAATACCCAGAGAAATAAAAGGCTGTCATCACCTCAAGCAGTTTATGGTCAGCCTTGTAGACGGGCTGAAGCAGCGTGCCGTGAGAGTGTGGGGCCAAGACAGAGAGTCAATCTCAAGCTTTTGGCTTCCCCGCTGAACAGAGGCTCAGATAGGTCACAGAGGTGAATCGCGCAGAGCTTTTGATAGAGTGTTTGAAACAGGGAAGTATTTTCCATTGTTCACGTCGCTTCTGGAGGCACACAGAAAGCATATTTGTGTTGCCAGTGGGAAAAGACTTACCTTTTTACCACAGGAGTGTTCATCTGCCATTTTTTTTTGTGACCAAAATATTGACGATTCACTGCAGAACAAATGTGATGGATACAAGAGTAATCAAGCAGTGAGTGAATCTGATGAGTGCATTTCACATCTGAGACTTGTTTCCCCTTCTCCATCCCAGGCTGAAGCAACTGTGAATTATTTTAATTAATCTGCCATAGAATGTCATAGTCTAAATGAGTTCAAAAGATTTTGATACAATCCATAGCACATCACAAATATCACCTTCAGCTACAGTCATTTCTGTAGTCTTAAATCTGAGAGACATGCAGATAAGATGACAGGTGTAGCATAAAAGAATAAAATATAGTAGAAATCAATTACAGTCAAGTCATTTTTCTTCCTTCAGCAACTTTTTTTTAGAAAAGAGAAATTACTACAACAAAAGTGACTGTAATTTCCTTAATGATTGAAAGATCTACATATTTTCCCTAAAAACTAAATTTCACTCTTTCAGTGTAAATTATAAATAAATTGTCTAGTTTTCCATGATTGCTGTAGTTCATCACATTGGAAACTGTGCCACCTGCACTGAGAGATACATTCAGTAACTCATGTCCTAAACAATCAGATGTAATTAATATGATAGTCACAATTAATATGATGTTTTCATATCTAAGATGAAACAGGCAGATGGGGACAAGAGTCTCACATGCATCTGGTACCAAATAATAGGAGCCTGGCAAGAGATTTTTTGCTTGACTTGCTATTTACATATTTGATTAAGTACTAAGAGATTTTATGTGTGAGTAAACTAGAGACCAAGACATCCCATACAAATTCCAGCACGGTAATTTTCTGGTTTCAAATGTAAAAAAAAAGASCATCTTCCCGTCTTAAGAAGAGAGCCAACCTTTTCAAGCCATGCAAAAAATACCATTCTCAGCAATGCAATAGCCTACATAATTAGCAATAAGAATCTCTCATTATAGTAGAAGTCCAATTAAGAAATTAAACACAGACAATTAATGTATTTTTGAGACCTTTTTCCAATTTGAAAATCTAAGTCCCACAGAGTTTTACTGGGATAATGTCTACGCTACCAGTGTTAGTAAGCATGGACTGCCCCTCCCATCTCTTTCTGGGAACAGTTTTCACAAACTTCTTCAGTACAAATTCTATGTCTAAGCAGGGTATATGACAGCCTGACTCTGTCTCCTGCTGTTACCTTTCCAAGCCCATCATACCTCAGAAAATTCAGCCAGTGGAAGAAGAAATAACTCCTCTGTCTTTTTAATAACGGGTTAATTTTTTGAGCTTTCATGACATATGAAAGATACATCCTGTAAACCCACCTCCTGCATATATTTTGACTCTTTCACGACAGAGGGTCTCTCATTCTCTCATTTTGAAGCTATTCCACTTTTTTATGGAATAATTAGCACTGGGTTAGAGCAACACTCAGAATGACCCTTCGCTTCTGTCAGTTTTGAGATAGATCTGGTCCTGGACGTTAGGTAATTTAGTCTCTTCTTTCATGGACATTTTCTTTGTTTTTATAATTACATTATTTTCTTCTAAATATTACTTTGGGCCATAATAAAATACATGTYATTTGCTAGTGCCGGTCTGCCTGGGCAGCTCAGGTAGTGTAGTGGCAATAATCCATTCTTTTCACTATCACATGGCTGTTTTCCTTCAGTTACTGTATCATCTCCAAACTTTACTGAGTTTTTTTGTTTGAATTTGTTTTGGGGTTTTCTTGGTTGGTTTTTTTTTTTCCCCAGGTCATTCCTGCAAACAGGAAATAGAATAGGATCAGTCTTGGATCAAGGGTAGAAATGAAGCTGGTCGAAGTTATCATTATATATACAAGGGCTGACTGTMTATTTCTGATAAATTTATGTGAATTTGTATTAATTATATTTCCTAATAGGAATTCTATGATAGTAGAGCCTCATATGAGGCACTACTATTAAAAACTCTTTATCAAGTGGTTGTAAGTGGTGTAACTTTGGATCAAGTGGTTGTGAGTGACTCAGCTGAAATGAAGGGGAACCAAATAAAAGYACCTCTATAATTAAGGTCTTAAAGTCAAAAGAGAAAACTTGCGGGAGTTGAATTGAATGGGGCAGAGACTTAGAATCTGACTAAGTCAAAAGTACAGGAATTTTCTTCAATTTTCATTACAAGCAAAGTAGAGGAAACTTGGAGAAAAAGACCTCAGATCTAAGTGGATGAAAAAGTGTCTTCAAAAGTGAGAAAAGCAGTAAGGTTGCAAAGAAAAGGAAAAAGGGTTTAATCAGTAGTGAGAATTATGTGTTACAGGTATGTTTAGAGAATAAGTGAGAACTGCAAAAGCCAAGATAAATTAGATCTTGCAAATAATATTAAAACAAATACYGAAAAGTGTCTTATCCACATAATTAAAAATAGATCAAGGAAAGAGAATAAATATAATCTAGATATGACCTCAAAACCTGAATTAATATTTTGCCTCAGTTTTCAGTAAAGTTGAGGCCATTAAGCATATTAGAAGAGGCAAGCTAACTTATGGAAATCAGGGTCTACAAATGTAAATTACCATAAGTAGGATGCAAAAAAATCTCACTAGATACTCAATGCACTCAGGTTGGGGGCCATGATAATTCCTATCAGAAAGATGATATGATATCTCAGGTAATTCTAAGTCTTTCAGCTGAGTGTAGCTACTGTTTTCAGTCCATATAGTACCACTGCAGTTGTGAAAAGGAAAATATGATTTGGGCACTTATTGTTATGTAATGATTTAGAACTAATCTGAAGGAAAGAATGAGTTWAGGCATAAAAGTAAACAGATAAAAAGATAACCCCCCCCCCCATGTGCTCATAAAAATTGTGATAGCCTGGCTAACAGACTACCTAGATGTTCTTCGTAGATGATTTTAAATGAGTAGTAGATAAATGAAGTGAGAGAGAAATGACCAATACCGATCTCAATAAAGTATTTGATATTGTAAACTATACTAATAAAAATTAATAGTTTAGAGCACAAGGTCATGTAATTTGGGATTAATAACAATACTTTTTGCTATCAACTAGGATTTCATATGTTTGAAGGGATAAAAGGGAAAGAACTGCATTCAGTTGACCATAGGATAACTATGGGCCATGGAGGTGAACCGGAMAATAGGAAAATGCAGGGGTGGGGGGAGGCGGAGCAAAACCTAACTGTTTTTTTAACAGATACATATATGAAAGTTGTCATTAGGAAAAAGTTGCCTCTGTCAGTTGAAAGGTTTACCTTTGGATTTTTATGCCACATGCTCCTAACATCTATTAGTTTAATGTGATGCTTAATAAAATTATATATCTTTTATTAAATGAAAAACCTCATGTAGAATAATATATGGATTTTGTTAGAAATARGGATACCATTCCAGATTATTCAGACAGACATTCACTCCTGAGAAATGGCACTACTGGAACACAGATACCCTAATAATGRCATACAAAAAGAACATAATGACACAAAAATAAAAATAATATTTTGGCAATGGTTGAACATATATGGGCATGGGATTGATGATAATTTTTCTTCTGACTAGATCTTATGCACTGTTTCCCATACTCTGTATAATACTCTATGAGTATTATAGATTATGAAGCATAGTAACATCCTTATAAATAATAATTTGATTAKCCTCATAGCTTTAGATTAGACTTCTGGCAAAAAAGCATAAGGACACAATCTCTGTTGCAAAGTTTTCAACTCAAGCGTCAGTTAAAAAGTTTACTAAAGGGTGCTGTGCAGAGATGTTGTCAAGGCTCAACAGGCAAGGAAAGTACTTTGACTACTCTCAAATCTGTTGGCCTTATGTTTCTTTCCTAAGACAAAACATGCCATACATCTCTTATATACTTCTACTTTCACATTCCAAAGCTGATTGCAAATATCAAGAGAATTAAGGAAGAAATTTATTTTTAGAGCATACAGAACTCAAAACAGGGTTTAACAGCACTTGACTGACCAAAAGGGAGACACAGTCTACCAAAGTCCAAATAAAAACCATGGAACAGAGGGAGCTGCAGTATAATTGTTTGCTCAGAAATAATTCATAAATTAACATCTTTCACTGACAATCCCTCCCAGGTGCAATTCAGTAAGGAGAGTTCTGTTAAAACATACACTCAAGGGCCCTTTCAATTTCTGGAATATAAAACTGAAAAGAGTAAAAAAGCTTCCAAATTTTTTCATCTCTTAGGCTGTTGCCTCTAGTTTCTGGATGTCAAGGGCACACTTGATTATATAATTTTATTGGCCAGAAACAACTTCATATTTTGATAAAGTTTTGAAAAGGAAAGACTATTTGATGTTCTGTACAGAATATTACAAAATTTTAGAACAACTAATTGAACAACCACAGAGTTGTGTAAGGTTTCCTTTCAGAAAAATCACTGAGGCCTACTTACTGATGTTTAGCTACCACACTTTCCAATTCTTCTATAAACGTAGTCTAGTATAACTGCTTTGTCAGATGAACTATTGTTTTCCAACCAGCATGACACAACCCCATATCTACAAGCATCTAATTCAAAAACATACTGAGTTTCTCAAATATTTTAGGAACAGATATGAATATGATAAGATAAATGTCAGTTAGTTTCGTATAAAATTTTACAGTTTTTCAGTAAAAAAAGACTGGTTTGTTTTCTATTGTTCTGACAAATTTTTTCTATTGTTCAAACCAATTTGTTTATATATTTGGATAAAAGAAGTAATTTATGTCTCTCAAAAAGAGTTCCTACAGCTTTTATAGGCTTCCATGGATTAATCATATGCTAGCTTTTTTTTGTAGCAAGGTTTTACTGAAAATTAAATTGATCTACAATCTCTCACAGTAGCAATTTGCCAAGCAAGGATGTCATCAGTACCCATATACATGAATAAAAGCATAATATCAAATTGTTTATAGACAACATACTGTCTCTAACTCTAAATTAAACAATGAGATTATATATCTTAATAACATGATAAACGAACATGCCTTCAAATTCTTATTTTAAAAATAATGTGACTACATTAAATGATTCTACTGTGATATCACCACCTGTGTCCTTTTTTTGTGAACTTCACTGCTAAACATTCAAATATCTGGAATAATTCACTATGCTGAGATGATGAACCGTTCACAATTACTTCATGCCTCCTGTTATAAACTCCAAAACCGGTACTTAAAAAGTGACAAAGCTTTTTCTTGTTTTATTTGACAGAAGTGATCTCCTTAAGAGGAGTATTCTTTCTGAGACTTTATATTCTCTGCAAGTTCTCTGACACTATTGCCAAGACGCTCTAAAGTGAAAATCAATGTGAGTTGCAGCACTTTTGACAGAAAGGACAAAAAAAAGAATACTAAAAATTAAAAAACATGGGGCTTCTTTCCCACCAAAATTTTGTAACTGGTTATCTCTGCTTTCCTATACCTGAGACTGGCTATGGATTACTAAAACTACAGATTATGTCAAACTAAACAATTAACTGTTAAAACCCTTTCAATGAGAAGCATTGGAGTTTCTTTGTCTCATTCAACCCAATCTGCAAAGTCTCACATCCACTGCAAATCAAATAAAATTTGATTGTAAGGTAAAACCCTGTAATCATGGCCCCAAGAGAGTCAGTGGGAATTTTGTCTTTGCTTTCAATTGGGTCAGGATCTCACCCATAATGACAGTGTTTGTGGGGCGGGGGCGTAAGAAATGCTGTCAGGTGACCTAATACCACTTTGCAGCATACTTGCTGTAAAGGATCCTGCCGCAGGCAAGAAAACTTTAATTTTACAAGGTGACATGAACACAGGTGAGAGACTATTCATGTTCTTTTCACATATATAATACTGCTGACTTTTTCTTAATTGGAGTAAAGGTCTGATTATCCCCAGAGACACCTCAATGTATTTCTTTAGACCAGACTTTAATCCCTCTGCTGATCCATCATTTCTTGGGTCTATTTCACTTGACAAGGCCTTGACCAAAGCCATACTCCAAAATTCTCTAATCAAGAGCATGTAATTGATTGCTCACGAACAACTCTAAGACCTGTGCTCCCACCAATGAACCATAGGTCACGGATCTTGGCATAACATTAGAGCTTGATTGCAGCCAAAAAACTCTCAGATCACTTTTCAGATCAACACATAAGCAGACGCACTACTTTTACTTACACTGCATACACATAATTATCATCTGTTAAATAAAATCCATCTGACCTTCACTGCGTGCTAGCTGAAGTGTGCATACAGCACAAATGTGGAAACAATGAGCATAAGCTCATTCATTGCCTTCAGCATAATGGATTTATTTCCATGCTCTGGGTAGAATATACTCATCCAGGAAAGCAAAGGAGGAATCCCATATTGTAGCCTTCTCCCTCCTCTGCCAGAGCAGGATTCTAACTCCTCTCCCACAGAGTACTTCTGGTGCTCCTTTGGTCAAGAACGCTATTAGAAACAGCAGAATAAATCTTTAAAATAAATGTAACATTTAAGATCACCTTCTGTCTCTGTGCTGAAAATGTTGATTGTGGAGTTTAATTTTCATTTTTCACTTCCAGTTTTTCCCACTGTTCCACAAAGCTTGCTGAATTTCCACTTTTAAAGTTAGTATTCATCAGTAGATATTATAAAATGGGTTTGAATGACCCATTAGCAGGAAGAGGAAAAATTATTTGAACATAAYCCTACCTGGTTTTGAGATGCATGCTATATTTGGGGCTTTTTTGTTTGTTTGTTTTAACCAGTAGTTGATGGGATATTACAAAAGTGCATACTATTAGTTTATATACRGTCATATAAAAGAAAATATTTTCAAATATGAAACTGAGCATTCACTGTATTACAGATAGGTGTTGTTAAGTATTTTTCTGTGGTAATTCATTCTCATTCCTCTTAATTCTATCACTAATTATATTTTTGTGAAATGACATGCTTGTCACCTACTATGTAGTGCACCTTCAACCTGTATTGCTTGAAAGAAATAAAAGTAAGTAATTTTAAAAAGCCAATGCATTACTCTCATACTATCACTGGAAATACATACTGTGTTTATACTGATTTAGGGCTTCTGATGACTAATAGTCAATGCAACTACAGTATACATGATTTAGAAGTTGAATTAAGTTTAATATTTAGGGCTTACTTTTCATGAAGTACTACTGCTACATGGGGAAAAGGTTTACTGGAAGATGCAAGATTTATTAATTCTGCAGTTCTGCTGTAAATTATTTCCCTGTCATTAAGTATAAAAGAAGGTCACTTCCTAAAAAAAAAAAAGAAGAAAAAGGGCAACAGGTTAAGGTCAAATGATGCTGAACTGTGTCATTTACACTGATTTTATATTTCTACATGAGTGAAGTTACTTTGATTTTTCACTCTTCATGGATCAGAATTGCATTCCCTGTTTTAATGTCACTGTATCACTGCTGGATCTTTTTCCTCTCTCCTTCATTGTTCTCACTTGTTAATGTCAACTTCCTTCTTTTGCCACATTCTGAGGAAGATGCCAAAGGAAAGCACCATGTGCAAATACAGGAGTCTTATATGACTGAGCTCCCATTGCTGGGAAAATCAAGGCACTGATATTTAAATACAAATTCCTTCATTTGATAAAGTCAATCTGGCAGTCCTTTACCTGCCAGGATAACTGAACTCCCRGTCTTACACAAAAATGAGCCTTTTGGATTGCTGGGGGTTAAACCAAGCTGCCAGGAAAGCCAGGGGGAAGGATCTGACTCCCAGATGCCTCTGCTAGAGAAATTAATCCTGGAGTTTAGCATCTGGATCCTTCAACTGCCAAGCTTGCCCCAGTTGTGTGTTTCATCGCTGGGCCAGATTAAAAAAGAATGATGAGCTGGAGCAGGTTCTGCACCACCAGTGACAAAAAAGGAGAAAACAAACAAACAAACAAAACCCAAAAACCCAGAAACAAAAAAACATTAAATCAAGCGTGTCTTGCCATTGCCTGTGTATGCTAATGCACTCTGAAACAATGCCCTGCTTTAAAGCTCCGTCAAGAAAAGCCAGTCAGGTCTGTCAGTTTGTTTTTGCAAACAATGTGGGAGTTAGGGTAGCAAATTTGTGCAGGTTCAAACTCCCATTAGGGTGCCACCTGTCAAGTTTTTCTTTGCGCACACAGGTTTGTAAAATGTATTTTGTTTTTGGGTGATAGCAACCCTCATCAAACATTCCTCTCCCACACACACCCTGTACRCTCATGTAATGTGATTTCAAAATACAGATGGGCTCCACCTGCTAAACTCAAATCCAGATCTGGGCGTAGTTCTCCTTACAAAGTTCAGACATTATTTCTGGGGATTTGAGCTAGTCCCATCATAGTTTGGAGTCCACCTGCAAAGTTGGATGTGTATTCAGATTCAAATCCCTACATCACAATTCATGTCAAGATCCTTGTATTTTTATTTGCATAAATGTAGGATGCTCAGCAGCAAATTTTGACATAGTGCCTATCCATACTTCAAGAAAAAAATCCTTTGTAACTCCACCGTTTTGGAATCTAGCATTTTCCAAAACTCTTTAAAATTGTCCTTTGCTTTTCCCCTTCTCAAAACAAACTTTGAGAGCTTCAATCATATTATTGGGAGACAAAAAAATGGGACAGAACATCACTGATCCTCTTGCCATATTGATGGCAGAGATGGAGTGAATCAACAAGGTGAGATCCAACATAAAAAAAGTTATTTTTAGAGCAGTCCCTCAAAGATAATGAGTTCCCTGGTGAGGTCTATCTGATTTAGAGGGAGGAAAAATTAATCCAGCTCCATAGCTTCAGTAAGACAGCTGTAGTTTTATGCTGCAAGATGACTCTCTGTATGTTACATCTAAGGAAGATGCTGTCTTGGAGGTAGGAAATGTATCTCCTTGAACAGCTACAATCTGCTATAGGGAAGGATAATTTATTTATCTGCATTATAGAGAGGCCAGGGCATGTTGAAGTTGGTGATAAGAAGAAATGAGCGCTGGGAGAAGTAGCAGGGTGAGAAACCTGTAAATGCTATTCAGCTATTCTTGCTGACTCTGGAGGAGTCTATAAGTAAGTACACATCAGAAATCAGGGTACAATGCTCAGATTAGCAGATACCCTGCTTTCCCCAGACAGATCACACAGCAGAGCACATTACTCAGTCTTTTCCAATGCTAGTCTATACACAGCCATTTTCTTCAATATAGGTCATGCCTACTAGCTTAACATCAACGTTGTGCCATGGCTGGGTTTATGTGSCCAGACTGTATCCAGAATACCCTCTCAATGTTAGACTTTGGCTGGTATGAGATATGTTTGTAAACATAAGCACAAGCAAAAAGCAGAAAATTGCTTCTGCAACCGCTTCAGATAAAAAAATCCCATTTTTTTAATTTGTCCCTTACTCCATGAATAATGGTTTTGTCAACATGGCTAAGACTTTCAAAAGTTTCTATTGTTGCTAAGGGAGACAGTTCTTAAGATGAAGTAATTTAAAGAAATATCATTTTAGAGAGCACTGGAGTCAAGTTGTTTTAAAAATTCAATTTTCATTTTCTTAAGTAGGAAAGCAGAAGGTCTGTGCTATCCAAATAGCTACTCATTTTGAAAACACTGGACCACACTACTGAATATTGTTGCTTACATATAGCATAGCTACAACATACATTTGCTACTGCTACAATGRAGATGAATACAATTACAAATATTTGGGAGAACAAAAGGAAATGTTTCTACATACAGAAAATGTGGTTTATGCAGTGAAAAAAAACTTTGGAGAGTATAATTCTTTCCACCTATAGAAATTCCTTTTTCAGTATTTTTTTTGTTTTTCAGAAATTCCTTCTTTTCAGATTCTTAGGAAAAAAAACGCATATCTTTTCCAGTCCTCTTTCACAAATGAAAATGTAAGACAATTTTTCCATTATTTCCTGGCAAAAAAAAAAAAATTCTGTGTGTCCCATAGGACAAATTCAGGCTCTAAGCTCAGTTATTTTCCACCAACAATCAGAAGTAAAGCAAATGAAAATTCACTAGATTTGTAGATAAGTGTGTCACCTGTTGTAACAAAAGGAATATTTATATTATTCATTTGCTATAACTTACTATGTGATCATTATGATGTTTGTTAAAAAMTGAAGTAGCCGGGGCTAAGGGAGGAAGTTTTCCTTTGTGCCTTGTTACGTCTGTTTTACTCTAGGCCAGATTGACTCCTGCCCCAGAAGACTTGGCCTTTTCTCAAGAGTGACTGAGCAAGCTCCAGTGGAAGCAATATCTGAAATACACAGTGAAGCAGGCAGAGAAAAACACAGAAAAAGGGGAAGTTTAAATATGAATGGAGCCAAGAGACTTATAAGAAAAACAAGGAACTTGCAGCAGATGTGAACAAGGGGGATCTAGACTATACAGAAATTGCTCAATTTAAGAGTTGCTGGCTGAAAAGCATGACCCTTTTTCCTAGTTTGAGTCTATGTTGGGTTTTTTGTTTGTTATATTTCTGACAAAACACATCTTTAAAGATTGAAAGAGATACAGATTGATTTTTCTGTCTTTTAGTATGCTCTAAAGAAAGAATGGAGCAGTTCTACTCCATGGCCTTGGCTGCCTGGGGTCCTATCCCAACACTTTTGTAAACTCTTTGTCCAGCTCCTTAAAGCAAGCACAAAAGAAACTSTGGCATAATTCAGGCTATCTGACTGTAGACTGAAAAAAAAAAGTACAGAAATTATCCACCAAAGAAAGAAAACCTGTACTGTTTCACAATGATGTAAAAACTAAGTTGATAATATAGGACACCTCAAAGATACAAAGTAAATGGAACAAACTAACTACAGCTGGTACTAATTCTAGAATTTTCACTGGGAAATCATAAATATGAATACGTGTTGTTGAATCATACAATTTAAATCAAGCAATGAAAATTATTAGCTAATGAGAAATGTTGAATAGGTGGCAGAAAAGTTCTCAGAATAGAACCCGTTTCCTAATCGTATCAGAAACATATTCTATCAAGCAGATGAACCAAACTGTAATTCACTAACTTTAAATACACAAACCAGATGTTATGAATCGCCCTTGCAAAACAGAGGGGCATTGTCTACCTCCACAAAATATTGTGTGGGGGTAGTATTTTCCATACCACTTCTTTTGTGTCATAAGACATGTTATTAAGGACTAGATGTAATAAAAGACTTAAGTGCCTGTCTAACTTAGATGCAATGTAACATTTAATTTTAAGCCTGGTTCCCAGAATGAAATTCAAATCTCAGAGCTAAGTAAGCATGTGTAATTTGTGTACAAGGCATGAAGAACGTCTCAGAAGGGTAATGAAAAAAAAAAAATAATATGATAAACAAGAAGCCAAAAATAAGACATAAGGAAACGCTGATCACTAAGCTTGCCTGAAATCCAATGCTCTGTCTGGAACTTGAGTCCCAAAAAACCTATGCATCCTTCTTCATTTTGGATTCAGGTCTGAAATTCTCTCCGGGGCCTAGACTGCAATTATTGTTCATAGAATCATAGAATCATTAAGGTTGGAAAAGACCTCTAAGATCATTAAGTCCAACCGTCGACCCAACACCACCATGCCCACTAAACCATGTCCCGAAGCGCCACATCTACACGTTTTTTGAACACCTCCAGAGATGGTGACTCCACCACTTCCCTGGGCAGCCTGTTCCAATGTCTGACTACCCTTTCGGTGAAGAAATTTTTCCTAATGTCCAATCTAAACCTCCCCTGGTGCAACTTGAGGACATTTCCTCCTGTTACTTGGGAGAAGAGACCAACACCCACCTCACTACAACCTCCTTTCAGGTAGTTGTAGAGAGCGATAAGGTCTCCCCTCAGCCTCCTTTTCTCCAGGCTAAACAACCCCAGCTCCCTCAGCCGCTCCTCAGAAGACCTGTTCTCCAGACCCTTCACCAGCTTCATTGCCCTTCTCTGGACATGCTCCAGCATCTCAATGTCCTTCTTGTAGTGAGGGGCCCAAAACTGAACACAGTATTCGAGGTGCGGCCTCACCAGTGCCCAGTACAGGGGCACGATCACCTCCCTCYGCCTACTGGCCACACTACTCCTGATACAGGCCAGGATGCCATTGGCCTTCTTGGTCACCTGGGCACAGTGCTGGCTCATGTTCAGCCRGCCGTCAACCAGCACCCCCAGGTCCTTTTCTGCCAGGCAGCTTTCCAGCCACTCTTCCCCAAGCCTGTAGCGTTGCCTGGAGTTGTTGTGACTCAAGTGCAGGACCTGGCACTTGGTCTTGTTGAACCTCATGCAGTTGGCCTCGGCCGATTGATCCAGCCTGTCCAGATCCCTCTGCAGAGYCTTCCTACCCTCATGCAGATCAACACTCCCGCCCAGCTTGGTGTTGTCTGCAAACTTACTGAGGGTGCACTCGATCCCCTCATCCAGATCATTGATAAAGATGTTAAACAAGGTGGGCCCCAAAACTGAGCCCTGGGGMACACCGCTCGTGACCGGCCGCCAGCTGGATTTRACTCCRTTCACCACAACTCTCTGGGCTCGGCCGTCCAGCCAGTTTTTTACCCAGCWAAGAGTACACCCGTCCAAGCCTGAGTCGCCAGCTTCTCCAGGAGAATGCTGTGGGAGACAATGTCAAAGGCTTTACTAAAGTCCAGGTAGACCACATCCACAGCCTTCCCCTCATCCACTAGGCGGGTCACCTGGTCRTAGAAGGAGATCAGGTTGGTCAAGCAGGACCTGCCCTTCATGAACCCATGCTGGCTGGGTCCGATTCCCTGGTTGTCCCGCACCTGCCTCGTGAGCGCCCTCAAGATGAACCGCTCCATAATCTTCCCCGGCACCGAGGTCAGACTGACAGGCCTGCAGTTCCCCGGACCCTCCTTCTGGCCCTTCTTGTAGATGGGCACCACATTGGCAAGCCTCCAGTCATCCAGGACCTCCCGTGTTAACCAGGACCGCTGATAAATGATGGAGAGYGGCTTGGCAAGCTCCTCCGCCMGCTCCCTCAGYACTCTCGGGTGGATCCCATCCAGCCCCATAGACTTGTGAGTGTCTTGTTCTTTCAAAGAAAGAGATATTCTGGATAGGGCTTAAGGTACATTTACCTTTTGAAGAAGGAACAGTGCTTGCCATGAGAAAAACATGGGGTTAAGCCCTTCTGAACCCTAAGGAATTTTCTTTTCTTCATTGAGAATTGTTTGTTGGGTTGCCCAAAGACTATTCCATATAAAATACATAAACAAAAGCTCGCAGACAAGAACCTATGATGATCCCCTGGTAGGGGACTGCTTCAACAGTTGGACTATGGAGCTATTCTTCCTTAGAATGCTCTTCCTGATCCTGCACAATTCCTGAGATTCTGCAGCRTTACAGTGGTACAGCGGCACAGCATCGAAAACATGGATCCCTATCGCCACATAACTCCACTTGACTTGCCCTTTGCTGCACATGCTGTAAATTCAGTTTTTAGGTGGCACTCCTGGCAGGTGGCAATGCTGGGTTTCATCTCCTTGTGCTAAAAAATCAGAAGAACTAACATCTTCTATTTCTCCAGCAATTGTGCTACCTACCAGGGGAGAGAAAAGTGAGGAGGGAAGGAAAAATTTATTCCAGTCAGACTTTAAAAAGAAAGCAGATTCAACAGCATTTTATTATAGGCTTAATTAAACTTAGTTGAACTCCTACTTTCTAGATCCCAATAAGGCGTAGGTGGGTATTCTTAGCCTGAGCAGTTCTGGGTATGCACAAAAAGAAGAAATGAGAACAATAAGGACATTTCAGACTTGACATGAACATTGAATTTTAAACATTTTTATATATAGGCAGATACTAAGCAAAGATTTCTTTACATAGTAATACTGGCTGTAGTGTACATTTGCACTGCTCAGTGGAGAGCAGGTCCACCGGAAGGATAATGCATGTTCCTTGACAAGTACTCCGTACAGTTTAAATCCATTGCACTCTATATAACATAAAATGCCTTTTGATCAGTTCCATACATATTCAGAGTGACTTGCAGCATGCAGTATTCAGTTCTACAAAATAGCCCGAACCAATTTATCATCTGTTCCATATTCGCTACATGGCATCACCCCAAGGACCTTTTGGAATATATTTGGAAATTGACAAATTCAGGGCCATGCCATCACCTGGCCCATCAGTGCTGCAAGAAGAGGAATGAAATGGCAAGAACGCTTCTACTGTGTTCCAGAAYCACTCAAAAATGGCACCATGTAAGTTTGGAGAAGGGCCTGGACTCTTAAGACACAATACACATATTTTTTGAGACTTCCTGAGTCTTGTTTTAGGTCCCTAGTACCCCTTGAAACTGAACTTTGAAGACTAATTTTGAAAGGTTCTCATGTGCAAAAAAAATCTGTAGTTAAACAGCCATTTAGAATCTCTAACTACGTATAAGCAACGATAGGTTCTTAATTTCATACATGAGTGGCATCAAAATATTGCTTGACAATGCCAAATAAAATTAAAAGATGTGCTTTATTTTATTTAGGTGAAATCAACAAAATTGATCTACTGTTAACTGGATAAAAACGGGTTAATTGTGAAATTGCATACTCTTCAACATGAAGCCAATTTACACAAAGCAACAGGAAGGATGAAGGCATTTAAAAATATAATTTAAATGAAAGAAATGCAGTATAAGTAGATCCACATTCTGAAAGATAAGAGGTATGTATCATTCAGAAAAAGCAACATTACTGACATTACTAAAACAGGTAAAAATAAATTATGCTGAAGAAGTAAAGAAGCTGTGGAGACTGTTTACATTCTGAAGTCCCTATTATAAATAAAAGATATTTTAAAATGCCTGTACAAAATAATCACAAAACTGGTAAAAGTGCATTTAATAAAACACTGTTAATAGTCATCTAGAATCTGCCTGTGGACGTGACGTTAACATAGGAGACCTGTGCCTGCTGAATCTCATCCCGGGTGGTCACTTGCATTCCTCAAAAATAATCTGTTCTGATAGCAGTTTATCCCTTTTTTGTATGTTTTTAATTGACTATCATTTGTGTCATACAATAGGGAATTGGGTCTTGTACCTTCATCAGCTGCAGGTCATAACCCTTTTTCATTCAAATGAATCTATTAGTGAGATTCATGAACTGAATAGTGTAGAAATAAATCTTATGACTACATCAGTACAATAGTAATGTTTTGATGACAACAACTAAGGCTCCATTTTGCCTAAATGAAAAACAATAGTTTTATCAGCTATAATGAGAAGAGAGAGAGGGATGATTCGTTCTGGGATACTYAGAAAGAAATGAAAAAGAATTATATTTCACCAGAGAAGTGAAGCGTCCACCTCCATGTGGTTACTAAGTAAAAAAATCGAAGAGTAGAAAAAGTATTTTGGACAGAGAAATATCAATGCAAAGCAAAAATGACAGATCACTGAGTCTTATGGAATGTTTATGAAGAACTTGCCCAAAATAATGTTTAACTAGAATCACAAATGGCATCATCTAAAGAAATTAGGAAATAAGCTTTGAATTTTATTRCATATATATGTATGTCTATATAAAGTCAAGATACATAAAAAACTATAGGTATGACTACCTTATTCCTTAGTCAATTTAAAAAAAAAAAAAATCAAAATAGGTGAGTAAATACAACTACGTTACATAAGCTATTACCTACCTCATTTGTCAGGAGTCAAACAGAAATCGTCTTCAATAKCATTAGCAGCAGCCCAACTGTGTTTTAACATTGAAGCAACCCACTGAATTAGCCCTGGGAGTCTCAAAACTCACAAGCAATGTTCCAGGTGGATTCATGCACTAGTGCTTTATAAAGCAGCAGAGGTACAAATGGAATAGAAAGGACTATTCCTACATGTATATGGATCAACAGTCATTTTACGAACTATTTTGAACTGCATTGTTAGGTCCCTTCTGTGCTTTAGACTGGGATAGGTCTGTTAATTCAATTCACTTATTTCATCTACATTATGCAGGCATCAAAATGAAGAAAACCAGTAATGAGACAGGCAACTATTTCCAAAATTCTTTGGGGATCTCACATATCTATTTACTCCTCTTCCCGTTCCCTCTTCTGAACAATCACTGTCATTGTCTTTGTCTTTACTCTTCTCCATCAATGCTTCCACCGCCTTCGGCAAAGTCCTTGTTACCCTTTGGAGTTATACAGCTTCCGTTGAGGACAATGCAATAACTTCCACACATTTTAATGGTCCAATGCCAAGGCCTAACTTACTAACTTTTCATCTTTGTCTGAATTTATCTATCTCTGTTTTTCTAATTTTTTCACTTCTTTGAATTAGATATGATTGCATACTCTGCCTCCACTAGAAAATCTCTCTACTGATGCTGTATTTCACTTATGMTCTATAGCATTTATATTGTTTAATTATATGAAGAGTTCTGGGAAATAGTGTAATGAAAGACATTATACAAAGCAAATGTACATTGTATTGTAATTTGGTTTGGTTACTTCAGTGTGTTTATATGTTTCAAGACTTTCTTCCTAATAGCTAAATTCATTTATGTCACAGATGTTTGGTTATTGGTCTCCTGCCTCTTCTTAGACGTACTGTAATTGAGCACCTGCGTGTGGGGACAGAGGGAATTGGGGGTTCTTGATTAATTTTCTCCAGCTATAAATTATTTATTGTCTTGTACCATTCTCCTGTCATCCTCTTTGGGACTCTTTTAAACTGTCAGAGATACCTATTTACTTTTAATTGATTGCTACTCTGTGCTCATTGAGTTTTCCTAGATGACAAACACAGAAGAAATATTAAAACTAGCCATATCTAACTACAATAGGAAGGGGTGGCATAGCACAAATTCTTGCTAACAGTGGAGTAAAACCTTTTGAAGTACTGAATTCCAAGTAGGAAAATCACATTAGCCTCRTAGAGTGACTAGTGAGTTTAAACTTCCTGAGCAACCTGCTGTGACTGACCCTGTTTTAGCACAGGGATGGACTATCTGAACTCCAGAGGTCCCTTCCCACCTCAGCAATTCTGTCATTCTGTGACAGAGCTGACCAAGCATCAAGTTATCTTTTTCACAGAAAATTAGAAAGGTGCATTTGGCTCCTTACAATCCCATGCACAAACTTGGGCAAGTCCCACTACTTCTCTGATCTGTTTCTCTGTATGTAAAATGAACCTAATGGTACTTGCCTTCTTCAGTATGGCACTTGCATACATGTTTTAAAAAAAATACATTTTTGCTACATTTTATATTAATATTATAACTGTCTGTTTTAACATACTCTGTCTTTAGAATCTGCCAAGCATTTATTTCACAAAGATTAATGGGACATTGAAAAAAAATGCCAGCTCTTCAGATGTTAATTTTGTCATTCTGGCTCACAAAAAACCCTTGAATAAGAGGAGAAAAAATAAAATTGTTATCTTGTGACAGGAAAATATTGTCCACACTGTCATGTGGAAAAACACTCTACCTGACAATATCTGGAGAATAGCAGTAGCTGCTACCTCACAGTAGCAGAATCATTATAATATACCCAATAAATAGAAGGTCAAAGGTATGGCACCAGAGAAGTCAGGAAAATAATAACAACATTTGTAGAAGCCCGTGGAACTGTTAGCAACATAACATCCAGGTTCAATATCTGGCTGAAGACTCAATACACTTATAAATAGATGACTGTGAGCCAACATCATCTGTGGAAAACATCAGTTTACAGACAACTCATATTGTAACCAACTACTTAAGTGACTTTAAAAAATATTATAGGGAGGCATGACAGAATCTATAACAATCTTCAGCAATATTTTAGATATATCAAGACTGGGATTTTTTAAAGCATTCAAATGACATGGGAGTAGAAATCAACATAGCTACAATTTACTATATTGAAATTAACAGAGGTAAGAAAAACATCACGATTCACCATATCATCTCTGTCTGAAACCCTGGACCCTACT
The DNA here is from genome assembly GCA_030449065.1 of Oceanodroma leucorhoa. Taxonomy (NCBI): domain Eukaryota; kingdom Metazoa; phylum Chordata; class Aves; order Procellariiformes; genus Oceanodroma; species Oceanodroma leucorhoa. Next base: position 165,157 of record JASVER010000054.1, on the reverse strand, counting down.
TCCTGAAAAAATGTTCTTGTTGGAGAAGGAAACTCTTAAAATGAGGACACTCATGTCTGCCTTCAAAATATTTATTTATATAGCCTGGAAGAACAACACACTCAAAATACACATTGTTATATAGAATGCATACAAGGCCCTATCAACAGGRATACAAAGCTATACCATCCCATTAGGTTTTAGTGGGAAGAAAAAATGATGATACATAACATACTGGTATACCTAAAGCTCATGTCACAGCTGATGTGCTGYTGCTCAGCTTTGATCAAATTACTTTACACCGGTACTTTATACATGTGATGAGAGATCCACAAAAAAATGATTGAACTCTTCTTGCCTGGACAGTCAAATAAATCCTTGTGCTCCCTCTGCACTTACTACCTCCATACACTTCAAATGGTCTATTGCAGTCAAAGGCAGCCACTGGAAAGTAAACTATGTAGTAGTGCCTTCTCTGTATTAGTGCCACGTGCCATTAGCACCCTTTGCTGAAACCTAYAGGCAAACAACATGCGATGGGACACAAAATCTGCAACAAGAATCTTAAATGACTTATCCTGATTATTTATTTAATAATCTATTCAGCTTTGCATATTAYGGACTCCCTTCACAAAGCATGAAGATATCTAGTAGAACATATGTTTATATGTTTTGTATGAGCATAGACACTTGTATTTACAGTTGAATTTAAAAAGATATCTACAATGGTATTTGTTCATCCCAATGTGTATTCACCCTCCCCTCAGAACAGGACTCTTTCAGAGAGGGTTGACTCTTAATCACAGCAATACTTCTATATTCAAACACAATTACACCAAAAATAAAACCATTATAACAGATTACCCATGTATACATTGAAATTCTTTAAAGGGAGAATAGGAAGATTCACTCATTTAAATACCATGCATGAAAGACTGGGGTTTTCATTTCCTAACCAAGTATATGGATAGTATTTTAACTAAGCCATCATCTTTACTGCACTTCTGCAAAGACCTTATCATAAACCAGCAGTGCTCGAGGCATACTAAAATTGTAAGGATTTTCTCTCTCAAAGAATTAACACGATGCCCCTCTGGCACTGTTTAGAAATTCTTCATTTGCTCCACAAACATTAAAATGCTAGCAGAGCATGAGTGTAAGAGAGAACACCAAATTAGCATTATTTAACAGCATTTGAAATCAGCCTAATTTTTATAAATTATTTCTTGAAGGTTACTATCATGGAAGACAATTAGTAATAGAAAATAAAAGGACAAGAAGTTTTCAAAATTAAAACCAAAGTTACAAACATTGTAAATATTAGTGCTTTAGCACCATGGCCCAACTACTTTTGATTAGCAATGCTAAAGCAATGCTATCAACCTTCCTAAAGCAGTTACAGTTCCTAGTGATCAGCCCTGTCTTCTCCTCTCTTTCATTTTTCTATTAGTCTGTTGTAGGTGGGTATCATGAGTACTCTTACACCAAGCTATTGCGTTTTAGACAATTTTAAACTGAAAGTRTGTCACTTTTCTTCCTATTCAGGACAGTTTAATAATTTCAGACCCATCCTTAGAAGGCAGCTTGCAGCTTCTCCAGAAACTTCATCAAAGGGTGTTGAGCTCTTGTTCCAGCTGACTCCTGATTAGGGACAGTCATGCACCATTTCAACAGGTACTAGGGAGGTCCCAGCATAAGTACTGGATCTAGAGTGGATCTCAAAGGGACAGCATTTTGTGCAGATGGGAGCAAGAAACTCTGCTGAGGACAGTGTATACATGCTCAGAAGCAGTAGACACACTACAGAGCACAGTCCCCAGTACCCACTGGAGCAACTATTCCGGCTCAGTGGAGACCTCCAACCCAGCTGGAGCTTCCTAGGATGGATGCAGCTCTGCAGACCTGGGGCCACAGGGACGCCTGGGGCCTCTCACTGATCCTGGGGTCAAGGATGATGGGCTCCTCACCTGCAGGACGTGAGCACATAGGAGAATCTGTGTCACCAAGTAAAGGAGCTGTGGGAGAAGGTCAGCAGGCTGTGCAGCATCAGGGATGATAAGAAATGAAATCTTCTCTGGGACCTTGCAGGATACAAGAGGCTGAGCCCCTAGCCGCACTGAAAGAGAGGCAGGAAGGGTCCGTGCTTATTGGGTTGGGAAATGGAAACTGCCAGGATGGCAAAGGCTGGACTCTCATAATTTCTGGCAGGAAATTTTCAGTAGGATGGCTCCTGTTCYACTATGTAATGGGGTCAGTGCCCTGGTGGCAGACAGGAGGCGGCGAGTTGTGTCCAGCGAAGCCTCTTTGATGATCACAGACTGCTAGGAAGAGATGGGATCCACCTGATTATGTGAGGAAGAAGCAACTTCACCAATAGGCCAGCCAACCTTATGAGGAGAGCTCTAAACTAGGAATAACAGGGAAGGGAGATAATGACCCACAATCATGTGAGGGTGGATTGAGATGACAAAAAAAAGGTGCCAGATCATGTGGACAGGAGAGACCTTATAATCAACAATGCTGGCCTGAAAGCAGCCAATGATAAGCATATGCACTTAAATAAGGAAGTGTATACAGGACTGCAAGATAAGGGAAGCTGTCGGGGCATAACCCCAGCTGGCAATTAAGTACCTCACAGCCATTCACTCACTCCCCACCAGTAGAATGGGGGAGAATATCAAAAGAGTAAAAATAAGAAACTYATGGGTTGAGATAAAGACAGTTTAATAGGTAAAGAAAAAGCYGCACACGCAAGCAAAGCAAAACAAGGAATTCATTCACTACTTCCTATTGGCAGGCAGGTGTTCAGCCATCTCCGGGAAAGCAGGGCTCCGTCACGCCTAACGGTTACTTGGGAAGACAAACGCCATSACTCTGAACGTYCCCCCCTTCCTTCTTCTTCCCCCAGATTTATATGCTGAGCATGACATCATATGGTATGGAATACCCGGTTGGTCAGTTGGGGTCAGCTGTCCCAGCTGTGTCCCCTCCCMGCTTCTTGTGCACCCCCAGCCTACTGGCTRGTGGGGTGGRGTGAGAAGCAGAAAAGGCCTTGACTCTGTGTAAGCACTGCTCAGCAATAATGAAAACATCCCTATATTATCAACTCTGTTTTCAGCACAAATGCGAAACGTAACCCCATACTAGCTTCTATGAAGAAAATTAACTCTATCCCAGCACAGAAGCTCTTGTACGTTTTCTGAGAAATCAGCAAGACTGGGTGCCCATCTGAAGTGCTTCTACACTAAGGCAGAAAGCATAGGGAGCAAAGAAGAGGGATTAGAGTTCTGTGTGCAGTTGCTGGGCTATGATCTTCYGGAGTCCCCAAGACAAATGCAGAAGTCCAGAGCAAGAAATACTTATCCTCATCGGAGAAGGATCGGGCTAGGAACATTTAAACAAACTAGACATACACAAGTCCATGGGGTCTAACAGAATCATAGAATGGTTTGGGTTAGAAGAGACCTTGAAAGATCATCTAGTCCAACTCCCCTGCCATAGATAGGGACATCTTTCACTATAAGGTTGCTCAAAGCCCCATCCAACCTGACTTTGAAATTTTCCAATGGTGGGTCATCCACAACGTCTCTAAGCAACCTGTTCCAGTGCCTCACCATGCTCTTCACAAAAAATTTCTTCCTGTGYCCAATCTAAACCTACYCTCTTTCCCCTCGTTGCCCCTTGTCCTGTCATTACAGGCCCTAGTAAAAAGGCTCTCTCCATCTTTCTTATAAGACCCCTATATATATTGATAGGCTACAATAAGGTCTCCCTGAAGCCTTCTCTTCTCCTGGCTGAACAACCCCAACTCTCTCAACCTTTCTCCATAGGAGAGGTGCTCCAGCCCTCTGATCATTTTCGTGGCCCTCCTCTGGACCCGATCCAACAGGTTCATTCTTTCTTGTGCTGGGGACCCCAGAACTGGATGCAGTACTCCAGGTGGAGTCTCACCAGAGCAGAGGAGAGGGGCAGAATCATCTCCCTCGACCTGCTGTCCATGCTTCTTTTGATGGAGCCCAGCATACGGTTGTCATTCTGGGCTGTGAGCACATATTGCCAGCTCAAGACCAATTTTTCATCCACCAGTATCCCCAAGTCCTTCTCAGCAGGGCTGCTCTCAATCCATTCATCCCCTAGTTTGTACTGGTACTGGTGATTGCCCCGACCCAGGTGCAGGACCTTGCACTTGGCCTTGTTGAACCTCATGAGGTTCACATGGACCACTTCTCAAGCCTGTCAAGGTCCCTCTGGATGGCATCTCTTCCCTTTAGCATATCAACTGCACCACTCAGCTTGATGTGATCTGAAAACTTGCTGAGGGTGCACTCAATCCCACTGTATGTGTCATTGATGAAGATATTAAATAATACTGGTCACAGTACAGACCTCTGAGGGTCACCACTCATTGCTGGTTTCCACTTGGACATTGAGCAGTTGACTGCAACCCTTTGCATGTGTCTATCCAGCCAATTCCTTATCCATCTGACAGTTCATCCATCAAACCCATATGTCCAATTAAGCAGCAAGACTGTTGTGGGTGACCATATCAAACGCCTTACAGAAGTCCAGGTAGATGATATTCGTAGCYCTTCCCATGTCTACTGATGTAGTCACTCCATCGTAGAAGGCCACTAGATTAGTCGGGCACAATTTGCCCTTGGTGAAGCCATGTTGTCTGTCTCTAATCACTCTGTCTTCCATGTGTTTTGACATAACTTCCAGGAGGTTCTGTTCCATGATCTTACTGGGCACTGAGGTGAGGCTGACTGGTTGGTAATTCCCAGTGTCCCCCTTTTTATCCTTTTTAAAAGTGAGTGTGATGTTTCCTTTTTTCCTGTCACTGGGGTCTTCGCCTTTGTAGGATGCACCTACAAGTGCTGAGGAAGCTGTCTGATGTCATTGTGAAGGCAATCTCAATTACTTTCAAAAGGTCATGGAGATCAAGGGAGGATCCTGAGGGACTGGAAGAAAGCAAATGTTACCCCTACCTTCAAGAAAGGCAAGAAATAGGATCCAGAGAACTACAGTCGAGTCAACTGCACCTCAGCCCCGGAGAAGRCGATGGAGCAAATAACCCTGGCAACCTTTTCCAAACACATAAAGGGAAAGAAGGTGATTGGAGTAGTCAGCATGGATTTACAAAGGGGAAGTCATTCCTGATCAACCTTGTAGCCTTGTACAACAAAATGACTAGCTCAGTCGATTAAGGGAGAGAAGTGGCTGTTGCTTATTTCAACTTTAGTAAGGCTTTCAAGACTGTCTCCCATAACATCCTCATAGACAAACTGAGGAAGTATGGATAAGTTAAGTGGAAAGTAGTGTGGACTGAAAACTGGCTGAACTGCTGGGCTCAGAGGGCTGTGATCATTGACATGAAGTCCAGCTGCAAGCCATTCTCCAGTGCATCCCTAGCTCAATGAAATTTGTATGTCTGAGACACCAGCGTGCTTATGATAATATAATTTCTAATCACAAGTGCTTCAAACACAAGAGTCTCCAAGATCCCTTCAGAAAGAAAAGCACTAGTGCCAAGCAACCATCCATTCAAAGCAGTATAGCTGTTTACCTACGGTATTTCTCAGACATTCCGTTGAGCACTTTTTTTTCAGTTAAAGCCATCTTCATAACAGTATGTAAAAATGAAACTTACCCAGAGAGACAGACATCAGCCTCAGTCTTAAGATTTGCTGCGAATCAGTTTGAAAATACATGCCATTAGAGAGTTTGTGTATTTAGAAGTGAGGTTTAACCTCATCTTTTTTATCTGGTTTATCACAAATGGCATAATCCCAAATGAGGTCTATTATGCTACCCCCAACAGTGTAAATACATGGTTAGTTGCAGGAGTTTACACCTACACATAGCTTTCATACATCCTTAAGATCTTCAAAGTAAAATAAATTTCATTTGTGAATTATAGAGGGCCAAATAAAACAAACCAAAACCAAATATCCTAGGAACTTCCAAGAAAAACAAGGAAGAGTGCATGCTTATGCATGGCAACAGTATAATGTATTTTGTTTAAACATTTTCATTTTTTAAGTTATGATGAGTCAAAAAAATGAGCCAAATGCAATCATAAGTAAAGGCAACGCAAAGGACAAGAAGGGTAATACAGCTGAGATGCTAAATTGATCAGATCGTAAAGACAGGTGGAAAGGAGGAGGAAAGACAGAAAAATAAAAGGGAAGATGATCTGCATGGGGATTCTGCAAACTAACGGTGTAGAACAGCGAACCTARCAGCTCTGGGCCACCGTCTCCGAGCTTGGCTCTTTGTCATTCTTCATTAAGGGATTCTGAGATCTGAGTTTCTGCTGCAAGTAATTGCTACAAATTTCCAAAATTATACCAGCCAGTGCTAATTCTCTGTGGTGATGGTAACTATTGCCCTTGAGCATAGGATGCTCTGGGAAATGAGTTATCCTTCTAATGCTCGGAAGGGGGGATATGACGCTAGTACAGGAACAGACACTGGTGTGTGCAGCAGTCATGGATAATGCTTCATTTACTTCAATAGCTCTCTTTTTCCCCCTCTCTCCTTCCAAACTCCTTCCCAGTTACTCATTATTGCTGCACTGAGGTAAATTAGTGGTGCTTTAAAAAGAAGGGGGAAATGGCATAATAAAAGAAGATTTAGAATGCAAAATATGTGACATACTGCACTGAAAAATAAAATTGCTRCATTAATAAATAAAAAGAACAAATCTATAATATTACCACTTACTCTTCAGCAACATCTATGACTTAACATTACTAGCATCACATAGCACAGTCKTTGTTTGAAATGAATAATTTAATTAATTACTAGTAAAAAAGAGTGTGTTAGATCCCTATATGCATACATACAAACAGATGAAGATAAGGAAATTAAAAAAAAATGTTTAATGTAACCCCAATTAAAGTTTACACTTATACAATACTTCTAGATAAATGTTTGCATTTATATAATACCTGCTTTGTTTCAGGTAGAATAGGCACATGAGGGAAAACTGAATATATATTGTAATTCTTAGCCCTGGTGATAAATTTCTTCAAATGGAGCTTGACTGTCTTTTCATTTATTCAAGTATAATTAGGAATAAATTCATTGAAGTTGGAGTTACAATTAGACACACCTTGTGATATATGAAGAATCCGCTCTATTGCTATCAACAACAGATTTATGAATTTTTATGCATTTATTAAATGTTAAACGATGACTATATCTAGTGCTTTGTTCTAGAGCAAACCATGTGATTCAGCCCAGAGTAGTTTCAATCACTGCAAAGCTGATTTCTTTAACAGGAATCGAAACACAAATTGTGGCTTCATGTATGCACCAAATGTSCCCCCATGTCACGATGGACATAAAGGTGTGAACCAGTGCCTGGTCCTTTGGACTGCTTTGAGCCATACACATAGCAGGGATGTTYGGTCTAGGAAATCATGCTAAACCCAGTGCAAAGCTCAAACTCCAGACTTCCTGTACAGCAGATGTAAATGCCAACATGACCTGCTTTGATCTGCTGATCCTTCCCCATTGGACCGAATTACTTATTAATGTAAACGTAACCAATAACTCATGGTAGTTTACATTCAAACTCTTGCCCTTGGTGGGTGTTATATAACCATAACAGGGACTGCTCCACACTAAAACTCCACAACATCCACAAATTACCTCCCCCCCCAATAAACTGTTTAACATCTCAGATCCACTTTAGAATTTATCTCTGCAGAAACACATCTGTTGATTTTATGTGGCAGCTGGTGCTCAACTCCTTCCAAGCCTCTGAATGCCACAATGTCCACCTCACTGTATGTTCATTGATCCAAGCTGGGTTTGACCAGTCTCACCCGTCAGTTTGTATAAGGAGATACAGTTGTCCATTTTTTATACTAAGTGGTAGTGCAGTGAGTTAATTCCTTAATTTTAACACAACATCCATGACAGCAGACCCCCTTGGTGTGGGGGAATCAGACAACCTGTGCAACAGGAACCAGTGCACTACACTACAGAGGAGTATTGTCCCCATTTTAGACAGCTTTGGAAAACTAAACTTTGATTTCCTTGCTCTATTAAATCTCCTGCAACTATCAGGCTGAATTTGCTGTGTCTGTATACTTCTTCCTAATCTTCTTTGACACAATTCTCTTTTTCTTCATATCTACCCACTGTTATTCCCCCATCCTTGCTCATATTGTCACCAACAGGTGGACAAATCAAGTAAACCTAAGAAACATGTTCACTGTAGCAGAAAACAAAAGCATCCACATCAAAAAAATAAAAACAGAAAAGAAAAAAAATATACATTGRCTCACAGTTTCATTAATGCACTCAGACTTCAGTTGAGATTTCATGAGGTAAATGGCCCAAATCAGGCTACAAAGACATTTCAAAATGCATATATATCTTAAGGCTCTATATGGCATTTGGCTTTAAAACAATTATTGGAGAATTCAATTAATTTTGCAGGGTACTTTATGCTGATCTGCAGATGTCATAAAAGAGAACTTCAGGCAAAAATAGTGCTGTCTTTTGGCATGAACATTGCAAATCAAAGCAACTCTCCTGGGACTACCTATAGGGCTAGCATTTCCTGTAGCAGCTTGGGGGATCAGAGGGGAGGCGAAGGAGGGAGGGAGGGTGCTGTCAGCACTGAACAACTTTCAGCTTTACAGTTACCTTTGAATAATGACTCTTGAGCAGCCATTTCAGTGTGGCATCCTTCAGCATGAAGGCAGCTAGTACGAGGTCAGTCTGAAGAAATAGAGAACTGTGGGGGTTCAGTGACAAACRAGTTTAAACCAACTAAATTGTCATGAATGCTTTTCAATTCAGTATTGTAATCTGCTGCATTAGACAAAGTAAATTAGCCTTATTCAAAATTCCTTCCTGTATGATCTTAGATAAAGATCTGCACAACACAGGGCTATTCAAATAATCTGGAGAGAGAGATAACCTAAACAAACAAGGCTGAAACTTCCAAATGACTCTGGTTTGTTCCATTTTCAGGGAATGCAGTAAAGGGGCAGGGCACCTGAGATCGCAGATTGGAGATATTCTTAAACCTCATTTGTACTCACGGGGTAGAATAGAGAGAAGTCCAAGAGCTGTAGTAAATCTGCTCAATGGATAATAGCCTTAACAAGTCCATTCTGCAGCTGGATGAAGCCATGCCATAGCAAACTACCAGGACCCAAGAATGTCCCTCTCTAAATTAAATTAACCAATTCCTTTTCATAAAAAAACACAACCTGCAAGATGCCAATGAGCAGAGAAGTCTGACCCAATGTTTTTGCCTCTTTCTATAAGACTTCATAATTTCAGTGTGAGAAGGAGACAGGAGAAAGGAACGCTTTGTTGCACAGAGTTATCAACATCTCTGATATATGCCTTCATCCGCTTAAGGAGTCCGTTTAGCATTTTGGGAAGGATTCARTTGCCTGAACTTTAGTGTCTAATGACTTTTGAGGTACTCCAAGGAAGTAAAGATGTGTGCACAGGGCTGACAGATATCACACAGGACTTACAAGGGACTTGTACCCTTCAGTAGCAGCAGCTGGGAGCCAGGCAGGATACCTACAGCATCTCATGAGCAAGAGGTTATTTATACGTGGCCCAAGTGCATAAAGCTTCCAGGTATTTATAGATAGCCTGACTCTGTCAGAGATGCAGAGCATAATGACAGATCTGATGAGTAGGTCTGAAGGACAGTAAGTATGAAATTAGCCCAGGGAAGGAATTTCCTTCCCATCCTTCCTTCTCCTTCAGCGCTGGACTGTTGGCACTGTTAAATTCTGTTGATATTTAATAAAAGCTAGCATCTGTGCCTTGCTTGCCTCCAATTACAGAGCTTCGTCCTAGGGCCACTTTGGAGYTTCTTACAAGCGCTGATGCTTGAAGCTCAGCTATAACAAAAGAATGGACTGACGGTTTTTTTCTGCCTCTAGCTACCTCTGTGTTCTTTTTTATTTTATTTGCCTCAATTCTGGTTTTGGTTGGCCACCCTAAATGACCAGCCTGCAGCAATGGCACCCCTGTAGACCATTTGATCAATCCTCTCTCTATTCAAGGCCTCCCAGGAACAGAAAATATCAGTGAAGGATGCTTCCATGCCCCAATTACATGCAAACACACATCACCACCACTACAGCACTGTCAGGGCTATTGAATTGGCTAGAGAGAATAACAGGGATTTTTCGTGGTAAGCCATGATAAATAACGTGAAAGTACAGTTTATAATTGTTAACAATGAACTCAATATATGAAGGTTACTTCAGAATTGCTCTATAAAGCTACTTTAGGGATAAAATTCACTTCAGATCATGGTCAACATCTGTCAGAGAGAAGGAAAAGCTGGAGAAAAAAAAAATCTATCCAATTTTATCCATTCTTAGCTCTCTAAGAGTCTTCTCTGATAGTCAGATGACTAAGAATAACTGGTTTAGAACCTCACATTTAGAAGGTAAACAATATGAAATAAGAAAATAGAGAAAGGAAGAGAAAATGTAAAAGGAAAATAAAACAGTTCAACTGACATCTGAGTTATATTGAACCAGGCATGCCTTCACTGTCTAGCAAGCACTCGCTAGTTACATAAATGCAAATGTTTTTTGAGTTTTCAGTCTCTAAATATTCCAATTTTTCTGCAGTGAAACTTTTGGTCTTTCCTGAGTCATCACTGTTAGAGTTGATCATTTGTATAGATTATCAGTAAGTCAGATATGATGCAAACAAAACATTTAGGCCATCAGATGATTAGAAGTCCCATTTTCCTATGTAATCAATTATAGCTATAATACAGAATTTCTTGGAAGTGTTGTACATTAAAGGAATCAATATGTGTATCTAGATCTATACCTTTAATGTATAATTTGTTAATGTWTGCATATATTTACAGGTAGTATGTATTTCTTGGAGACAGTATGTAGGAAATACTAAAGTTGGTGTAAATCAAAATGCAGTTTAGTAGATAAATTTCTGAAGTTATTTTGGACTGCATGTTTTAAAAGAAACTATAGAACTTGGTTCTCTCAGTTCTTTCCATACCATCCAAGAAATGGCCTCAAGTTGCACCAGCGGAGGTTTAGATTGGATATTAGGAAAAATTTCTTCACCAAAAGGGTTGTCAAGCACTGGAACAGGCTGCCCAGGCAAGTGGTTGAGTCACCATGTAGACGTGGCGCTTAGGGACATGGTTTAGTGGTGSACTTGGTAGTGCTAGGTTAATGGTTGGACTGGATGATCTTAAAGGTTTTTTCCAACCGAAATGATTCTATGATTCTATGATTCCAAGATATGATTTTCATAATGCTGTGAAAATTCACATGTTAAAAACAAGGCCTTTCCAAGGTACCTAGGCAGAAAAAAAGTTGGGACGTTTGGCAACTCTGAAATTCTTGGATTCGATGTTAAGAAAACAAGTTCTCTTTTGTAAACTGGYATGTACGATATCAAGGAGCATTACTGATCCAGCTCAGAAATGTATGTATAATTTTCTGTGCAAACATACAGATAACTGCATATTATTTTTGCTGTATTGCAAAATGTTACTCTGGGGAGATGTCTGATATTCCCATCACACTAGTCAAAACCAGGCTTAACACAAAGTATTGCAAGCAAGAGAAATATGCTACATGCATGAGAATTCAGGTTAGATCCAGCAGTCTCTGAGACACAGTAGATTTTTCCCCTTTTCCTCTAAGGACCTCCAGGTTATTCAGCAAATGGAGCTGAACCACTCTACCCTTTTTCAGTCACTGCGGAATAAGCCCTAAATGGAAAAGTAGTCTGACTGTGACATACAACTTCAGACACTRATTTGTCATCCAGCTCAACAAAATGCTTTACTGAAGGAACTGAGATAGTAAATTTCTTTTCATATTCATATCTGCAATTAATTACAGATTCAGTCTCACCACCAAAATAGCCCAGAATAGACAATCACCACTGATGAGCACTGGGTCAAAGAAAAGCTAAGCACACACTACATCTGTATTTTTCYCTTTAATTGAACTTCCTTCTTAATAGCAGCAAATAAAATCTCCTTTCTCTGCTCATGAAAAGCATATATATATGCATCTTCAAACTCTAGTTTCACACAGAACTACATAAGTATGTCCACTTTTCATAAATATGCAGTTGATTATACAATAATTTGTATATTTTTGTGATTAATTAGCACAGCTTTTATGACCTAGAGTCCCTCCTATAAAAATCAGAACTACAGAATATGTGTAAAGAACCAGTAGAGATTTTTTATTATTATTATTTTAAATTAAATATTACAGGGAAGGATTACTTCTTTTTTTTTTCAAATCAGTAAATTTTCCTCAGAAAATATGACTTCCTAATATACAGGATGAGCAGGACTCACAAAATATTTYTTTATGTCTAAAATGTCAGAAGGTAAGTCCATTTCTTTGAAGAATTGTAAGGCTAGAAATTAGAGCTTTATGCTACTGGAAAGGATCAGTTTCCCAGTTTCTAACTTTGGAGTATCCCAAGATACTGGATGTTAATGTCATGACATTTTAGATATAGAGAAACTCTTTTAAGCTRTATTTAGAGGTTTCAAAGGCTCCCTCTGAAACTTGCACACAATTGGACCTACAGTAACCAAGGGATCTAACTTTATATTAACAGTACAAGAGATAATCCATAAACATACTTTAATGCTTTGAAATGCATTTAAAATAGTTTATTTCTAACATATGTGGCATGTACAGAAAATATGATGATATGATTACACATTAAAGGTTTTACCACCACAAATGTAGGTCATCCAGAACAAATACAACTGATAGCAAAGACTTTCACAAAAGGTATCTTAAAGTGAAAATTTTCAGTCCAGGCTTGGAGTACTAAAGAAGTCAGCCATTTATTTATTTATTTATTTATTTATTTGGTTGTTTGTTTGTGTGTTTGTTAATATATTTAATTATTTATTAAATCCACAAAGCAAATATTTCTCTTTGAAGATATAGCTTTTTTCATTGCAAAATTCAGACTAGAAAATGCCATTTGCCCCCCCGCCCCCAGTGAAATTTTCTTGTTCTTTCCTTCAGCACCAGGAATTCTACACAACAAAACAACTATTTATGAGGCAACGTAGGGTTTTGTATAATGTTTTGTATTTTCTTCCTTTTAGCTATGTGAAAAATTTATTCAACAGTGTACCTTAAACTGAAAGGAGAAATATACATGCTTTTTAGAAKGTGGATAGACAGAACCCTCGGACCCTTTCATTTGTAAATGTATTTGTAAAGTCCACTGTGTTTGATTTTGTTTCATAGATATTCTTCACCATCCCCACCCAACTTATACATTAACTTTCACCTAATTATAAAAGAATTTTAAAGCCACAATCAATGTGAAATTTAGCAAAAGAGGAAAAGTCTAATAGCTATTTTGGTTATAATCATTTTGTAAGGGGATTACAACGACATCAGATTCTCCCATATTCTTCTCCTTGTTCCTAGAGGACAACCTTTTATTCATTTGTCAGACTAGACAGAAATAAAGAAACAAATRTAATCCTAAGCATTTCCCTTAGGCTAATATTTTTTCTATATGTGATAAATTCCTGTAATGAAATATTTGCCATTAAGCACGGTTTAAATGGTTTCTTTATGAATTAAAGAATAAACCATGGCCAAATACCCATCTCTGTTACCCCAATGAAGTCCCATGCAAAGCAGTAGTGTTTTAGAGGTGCAATGATGAGAATTTTGATTAGCTTGAAAAAAGGTATCAAGCATGTCTTTTTTCTTTCTTTTCCCCTTCAAATGTTGTAAGGTCATCCATATGCAAGCCTGTCATAAGATACATGTTATATTATAAGTGTTATTACTCAGCAGAATGCCTAAAATTTAGGAAGCAGACCTCCTCAAGTCAGCAATTTAGAGATTGTCTTACAAAACACTGCAAAAGTAGATGTTCACACACAGCCAGTTTACMCATAAATGAGGTTAATTTGTGTTAGCAAACTGTCAAAGAACCTGTCACATTCTATTGTCTTTCCAAGTACAAAAATGTTAAACAGATTACAAGACTGAAATAATACCCCAAAGAAATTCCACACAATGAAGAAAATCAGCTGCTTTATAGCTTCTTATTTTGAAATTACACTTACATCTGATTCTAAGGAGTATTTTTTTGCCTAATTGTGCATATTGAAGAATGCTATTGTGCATTTTTATTTTAACGATATTTTCTTTAAAATTGCTGTAATAATACCAATAGTTCTGGGGAATACATGTGCAAGGTCAAATGTTTCACTCCATTATAAACTTGAATTAGTAATGTGATCCTTTTAATTTCCTGCATTTTTAATGAAACAAAAGATAAAATTTCACATATTTGTGAAAACAAATACAGAGTGCAATTAGTAAGAAGTGTTAATTTAGCACTACTCTTTGAAACAATAGAAAGTACACCAACATGTACTGGAAGTGTTCAAGAAAGTTTCTATATGTCTTGTAGCTACCACAGGGCTAATGCAATTATTGATACTACATTTGTGATTTTAAAAGTTTTAAGTATAGATAGACTGTACTCCTAAGAAATTTTAGGAGAAGTTAGCACTGCAAAGGTACATTTGAAGTAATTCTAAAGAAATAGGAACCAAGACTAACCTGATACATTAACAAGGGGGAACAGTTCAAAAAAAGAGCTTAAAGCCGAAATTCACAATTTACCAGGAAATACCATACTTAGTCTGATAACATGGAATTCAGTGTATCTTAATATGAGACAAATTCTGGCCTCACACTGCTTTCTACATGGTTTTCACAAGAATTGCTTTGATTTCCTAGGACTTAAGTGAGCACAGAAACATACAGCAAATAGTGAAATATGTACCTATTCTCTTAATGGTTAATAAAAACATCCAGTAAATACATTAAATTTCATAACTATGTTACATTCTGGCAGATAGAYTTACTACCACAAGTATAAGAAATTGACAAGTTTACATTTCTTTTTTTCTTCCCTTCATTTTTCTAAAAAATGATGTATTCAATCAAATGCTTGATGTTAATATAGCATACTGAATAAATAAGTGAATACTWTTCCACTAAAATACTTCAAAATTACCTCTTTGTAGGCAACCTCTGAACACAGCAAATGCATGCTGAAATCATACTATATTTGCTTTTTTATCACTGAAAGCAAACAGCTATCTTTACTGTGTAAAGTCAGTGAGTCCAATTAATGAGTCTCCAATACATGGGAGGAGATATAGGGGAAAATAACACTGAATTCAGCGGTGTTACCTCAGGGAAGAATTTGACTTATTGTGCCTTTGAACTACATTTCTCTCTGATAGCTACATTAGCCGATATTTTAGTTTAGTTCCAATATTCCAAACAGACTTTTGAAAAGTTTAATAGAAAATGCAGTGTCCTTTCAAGACTGAGTCTTCTCATGCTTCAAGCACCAGGAAAGTCTTCAAAAATCACTGTGTCTACTGGTTAGCATTCATAAGAGTGACATTTATAATGTCACGTGCCCAGGGCTGATTCTTATCATTTCCTATAAGGTTCAAGTACCTTGAACTCTTATTGATTACAGGGCATTCACTATTTTTCAAGAATCAGACAGGGACAGACATAAACATGCAACCACATGAACCATTTATCTAGACAATGACATTAAAATGGTACAAGCTGTGAATTTAAAATATTGCAGTCATATCTGCATAACTCTTTCATGTAGAACTGTTTTTCTAAATAGAGTGTGTATATAGACACACACACACTTTTACACACACAGAGGCACACGCGCGCACACACACACACACACACACATCTAAATAAACATCTCCAGGTAGTTTGGAAGTAGATTAACCAAACCCAAAGAAGTATCATACTCTGGAATAGGAGACTCCACACAGATCTTTATATTAGTCTGTTTCAGCTTACTCTGCCACTACTATTATAGCAATATAATCTAAAAAATCTTCAATGGAAACAGATCTTTATGATGCAGGAATATTTCTGGAACATTTCTAAACAGTGGAGACATCACTCACATGAAAAAAAAATGCAATGTACTAATCCTTCAGTGTGATTGCTATTGAAAAATGTYACCTCTGAAGTAAAGTTTTAAGATTTTGATTTACAGATACAACATATTTAGTGGATGACCAAATTCAAATGTGTCTGTTATTCACAGTATACTGGGACATATCCTTTGACTCTTATGTCCTGATTTCATTTCATCTGTTTACCAACAAAAGCTGAACTGAATGCATCCTTTTCTGTGTGCATAAATACATACCATATATAACCTCAGACACAGACTTATCCCCTAGAAAATWTTTCCAGTAAAGTGGTTTTGTTTTCATTCTTTGCATTAAGCATAAAAGCAAAAGTATTTAAAAAACACATTTTTTTGTTTTCCTTCATTAATGTCTCACAAACTGCTAATTAGAAAAGATATTTTATACAAATGATTAGCTCTTATGTCTGTTTTAACACTTGAAAGGTTACAGCAATAGGAAAAGGAAGAGCTTTAATTAAAGAATGAATTATTGAATGCTCCATTTTAATTGATGTAGCCCTCTGCTATTATTTTGTGTGCTTATAGATATTTTATGTGATTCTGTAATCAGGATGACACACGAACACACAAAAAGCAAGACTAACTACTGAGGCTAAAGAAGGAAGGGCTGCTGTATGATCACATTCAGCCATTTAAGTTCAAGAATCATGTGAAGTGTAGTTTCCATGACAACAAGTCACTAATTGCTAACAAAAAATAAAGTAAAAATCAACCTTGACGGAATTTGACAGTGACATGGAAGCTGAAAAACCTTCAAAATAATTATATGACAATTTTCCTGTACTATGAAGGAACACAAGCAACCCACCTTCTGAGCCAGGATGAAAGCACTTAGAGTTCCAGTGTTATTTCGGATTTGGCAAAGCTGGCTGCATACAGTAGTCATTGTGTATTACACTTGATAGTCAACACCTACCTTCAGCAACAGATAAGAAGAGATGTTTGTGATGAGGTGATGAAGGATTTTTGCATCTTTGGGCTACAGATCAGCAAAGGAAAATGCTGTGGAGAATGCATGAAGTAAATAAAAGACACAAATATCAGGATTTTAACATAAATTCACGGGGTAAAAAGAAAAACAAATTGAAGGAGAGCAGAGGGGAAGAAAGGAGCTAAACTCATACATGCCTCCCATGCTAACTTATTAGTAAGGGTTTCAGACACCGCTAGCTTGCAGACAAAGAGAGTCTTTTGAGACTAGGGGAAACTATCCTGGAAGCACAATAGTACCATTCAAAATTTACCGATTTATGAACTGCTGCATATCATTTGTAGAAATTGCTTCAGCCTGAGTTACCTTTCACCAGCTCTGTAAGTCGACTCACTGGGTCACTAGGAGTGAACAAGAACATTTTGATAAATTCAGTTTCCATGACAATGAATTAGCCATGGAAAAGGGGGAGGTGTTGAAAGATCTGTGTTCTGTAGAATACTCTTCAAATGTTTGCCTGTTTTCATTTTTAGCGATTTAGTTCTCATGGCTCTGTTCCAGGACTCTTTAATTCGCCAGTAGCTGTTTTTCCTCCACAGATTAGAGGAGTAATTAATCAGTGAATGTTTCACTCAGTGGTCCCATCTAATGTAAGAGAACATAAAAATTATTTTTTCCAATTATGCTTTTTTGTTTGTTTAGAAAGAATGCAGCAGGCTCCTTTTTGTTGTTGTTGTTATTCCACTATAACCTGGCTACAGAATGCTTACTCTTTCTTATTTATTGCCCACCACTGTACTTATGAGTACAATTGTAACTTGCAGGACATTGGGAGTTCATTTTAAACACCCRTGAGCCCCCAAAACAAAACAAAACAATGATTTGGAGTTTGCTTCAAAAGGAACAAGCCAATAAAAGAATGTTATATTCCAAAGCCCGCTATTGCCTGCCTCAATGGAAACTGCTGAGAAAAAGACCTCAGAAAACAACTGGTATTTATTTTTGATAGAAGTGCTTAACATTATTTTTCATTTGTCTGACTTATGAAAGGCTAAGCCAGTGGGACATTTGTTAGTGTCAGAACTAAAGTCTACTCAAATTCATGAATGTCTTTCTGCCATTTTCAGCGGGTCCTGGATGAGGACCTTATACTAATGAGATTAAGAGTGAAGGTGTTTAACCATTCACAAAACATACTTAAATTTCAGAATAAAAGGTAGAAGGAGATCAGGAAAGCYGTTTCCACTGACTATTGGGACAGATAGTTTTCCATCCAGAGACAACTGAGACAAATTTGGCTCCTTCAGAAAGTAAACCTGTTCTTAGTACCTCCAGCAATATGTTCCCYTTTGCCATAAATAAAAATTGAGAGAGCTGAACACCTTGCTTCCACTGTCTGTCTGCCGAACAGCATCATTTCATGTGCTGTACAGGAAATGGAAGGATTTTTCGAGAAGTTGTTAGTGGCTGTGCCAGCCCAGCATGGGCTGAAGTGTCTGAATGTTTTGCAAAAGAAAGAAAACATTACTAGAAAAAAGAAAAAAAAAAAAAAGAAGAAGGGAAAAAAAGAGGGAAGAAAAGGAGGGAGAAGGGGAGGGGAGAGGGACACGGAAAGAGGGAAGGGAGACTAAGACTTAGAGGGGGAGTGGAAGGGGTGAGAAAGATGGAGGAAGGGGAGGGGAAGTGGGAGGGAGAAGAGAGGGGAGGATGCAGGGGAAGAGAAGGGGAAGGGGATGGTGAAGGAGAAGAGGAAGGGGAAGGGGGAGAGAGTCAGAAATGGAAAGGAGATATCAGTTTTGTATGTGTATTTCAGTAAGAGACCAACTTCTGTTCACTAATATATACATACAGATATATGTTATGTGATATTTGCATAGTTGTTTTGGTTTCTATCTGTCTCCATAGGTGATTCACACACACATAAATATTCACAAATAAGTGCATATTTTCACTCACAGCCAGCCATTCACTCAAAGACACAAAGAGGGAAAGGAAAGCTAATTTAAAACTGTATTGCATGTGAGTCATCTATCCCATCCTAAAAAACTTCTAATTGAAAAAGTAGGCCAATTTTCCAAAATGCAAATGCCATTAGTAATAGCCTATTGTGAAAATATTGCAGGATTAGAAATCAAAGTAACTGTTTTAGTCAATGAGACTTAGTCGTTCTGAAGCAGCCCCTCACAAAAGAAAACTAAAAGGAAGAAAAGATGAATCTTGGTTGATTGAAATTCAGTAAATCACTAGCCTTGAGTCTCTCAGTCTTGATTTAAAATAGCAGGGGCAGTTGCCGTTAGGCACTTGAGTGCATGTGGACAAGAATAAGCCTAATGACTTCTTTTGTTCATCTGCCATGTGGAACTATTTCAACATTCTTATCTGGGATGTGAACGAGGTGTGCTAATAGCTCCATGCTTCCACTCCTGGAACCGAGGAACCAATGCAGGTAGCATGCACTCAGGTCCCATTGATATTAATGGTGTGAGATCGCTCAGCCTGCTGCTTTCAGTGAAACACAGTGCAATGCCCTCCGCGAGAGACAGATGTCAGACACTTCTTCGCTCTATCCATGACCTTCAGCTGGCACCAGACACTGCTGCACGTCTCATCTTGTTAACATTTTCACAGGTGAGAGATGGATAAACAACGGTTTTCTCAGACCTGTAGATTGCTAATAAGTGTCACAAAATACACACAGGAACTCAGGTGCAGATCATTAAAAAAGAATCAAGAATGGGAGGAATAACGACACGTCAATCCACCTCAAGTTAAGTTTGACACCCTTGTGATACTAGTTAGCACCATGCATAGGGAGTTTTGCCTTCTGTTCTTTGGAACTTGAACCAGGAGGACGACAGTGGAACTTATTTCCAGATGCTTTTGGTTAAACTTTGAGCCCCTTCTCAAATTAAGGAAGAAAAGAACATTCAAACATTCAAAATTTCTTTTTTTTTTTTTTTTCTAATAAAGGTTTAAGTGATCTAGTCAAGCACTGTGAACTTTAACTAATAGTTTCATGCTACAGTAATGGCACCTWTTATTTGAATTCATTTCCCATACTGACAGCACAACTCAGGCATACTCTAGACTATGACATTTTAAGTGACTGGTGATTTTCAGTTGTGCTTTCTACAGTACACATATCCGAACTACAGAGTGGAATATATATGCATCTCTGTGCGTGTGTGTCTGAGTAGACTACAGCTTAAGCTACTTTTACTTTTGCTGTTACATGGAGAAATTTATTTTTAAAAGTGCACTATCCTTGGAATGTATGTGTTTTCCCATGCTAAATTTGATCAAAAAGAGGAAATACTTGATATATATGACAAAATTTCAGAAATTTTCATTCTTTCAGTCAAGCCCACGTTATTCCAGTGATTTATCCTTATCACCACATTTTATAATGATATGAAGTATAGAAAATAAATAGAAATAATAAATCCAGTACTGAGCAGAAAATTAGTCAAACACATATTTCTTAAAAGATCACTCATGTCTCACAGGACCTGGCATAGCTACCACACATTTAGTCATTCAATTTGTATGTGGTATTTCTTATATGTAAAAAATCAAGTCACTGGCTTCCCYCTCCGATGCGCTACAAGCAGACGTATAACCACAATTTGGAAAACTACCTCTGAATGGGGAGAGACTCCTGCTTTGCCACTTCTTAAGCAGGGGTACTTGAGGTGCATAAAATTGGAAGCTGATCACAGGCAATTTGCAGAAAAATGTGGCAGGGAACTACCTCATGCTTCCTCTCTCCTTTCAGCTCACAAATGCATAGTTGGAGATTTCATTTCAAACTAGGGCAACGTTAGGAAAAGAAGTCCGAAATTTGTCTGGGTTTCCCCACACAGCTTGGGAATCCAGCCCTGTACGGGGCAAAACTTGGCTCCAGCATGTGTTATTCTGATGCTTCATCTCGCCTCGGCAAGATGTGTTCACTTCGGGTTAATTTCAGTTAAGGGGCACATCCTGCAACTCAAAAGTTGGCAGCTTGTTTCTCCTGACTTAAGATTCAGATTCATGTTAACACTTGAGTATTACCATTGACTTGAAGCTGACCTAGAAACCAAATCATACACATAATTTATAACCACAGAACAGAGACCAAAGTAGCTCTTTGAAATGACCAATTTATATATTTAGTAATCAATCCTTTTTTTTTTTTAATGAGTTTTGTAAAAAATAAAATCCAGGAATTTTTAAAATAGAATATTTTCTTTAAAAATACACATTTGCAGGCAGTGTGATATTAAGAATCTTTCCATGCATCAGAAAGTGAATTATTCATCTGTGCTCTTTCCAGTCATGTTATGGAAATAAATTAGAAAATATGAATATGTTTTCCACTTCTCTGTCATGTCTGTTACGAACTCCTATATATACTCTTTGCACAGTTGTGGGGTGAGGTTTTTGTTTTCATTTTTTGTTGKTTTTTTGGGGGAAGTTCCTGAGAAATACAAACGAAACATTTACTAGATCTGCCCTTACAGAAATCTTGTCAGTATTAAAAATCAGTAAAACCTGACTTCAATAAATGGTATTAGGTTCTCAATAAAGCCAAAGTCAATAGCTGCTCTTGCAACAGTGTTACAGTTTAAGCACTGCTGCAGGCCTATGCCAGTCTTGAACATGGGATCAAAGAGATAAAAGTGGAGTGCCAGCATCTCTTTCACTTTATATTCTACCACTCTAAGGATCTTTAAATGAGTTCGATTCTCAGTGACATTTTGTCATTGATCTTTTTTAACATATCTTTTGCATCAATGTTTTTTCAGGAACCTCCTCCAAGGAAGATGACGTCTGAATGAGTTAAGAACGTGTGTGTCTAATGTATGAAAGACTGTAGGATGTTTACCCACCACTTCTACTAAAGATTTGTAAGCAGTGTGCTGGAATAAAGATCTCTATATCCTGTTGACTGAATATTTCTGTGTCATCAAGCATAAAAGTCAAATTCTTTTGATTCAAGTATAACAAATGATGATAGGTACAATCCTTATCCCTGTGAATTCAGTGGCAAAACTACCATATCAAATCAAACATTTATCTAACTAGTGCAGGCTTCGTTCAGTCTTATTAATTCTACTGTAATATACATTACAAGCCATATTTTGAAGTGAGTGGGTGACTCTCATTGTAACTTTTCGTCCAGAGCTGCATTATGTACAGATTTTTTTCCTAAAAAGCACAGTCACTGCTGAACTCTTCTGAAATCTGGCTACTTTTTTGGTGACATAAGTAACATGAGCTCTCTTTAAAAAGTTATTCTTGCATGTCATAATGAAAAAAGCATCAGAAGTTGTTCTTTTCATTGCTTCCAATCTTGTGTAGATGGCTGGGAAACTAAATAAGGCTACACAACATAAACAGTTGAGAAGTCTAAAAAATAAGTTTTTATGAAAAATGTTGATGTTCAACTACTTACTTTTTGCTGTGCTTTAGAAAGGAATTGGGACTTAAAAAAAAAATCACAGAATAGGCAATATTCTGATGCCAGGTTGTACACTTCACAGGCACGTTCAACTTTTATATATGTAAGCATAAATCCATCCTACTTATCTACTCAATAATGAGCAGATGATCTCCAGAAAGAAATTTAGACTTTAAGAGAATTGAATATTCTGTTAGTCTTTACATTACAATGGAAACATTATGAATAAAGGGACCACTAAATGAGAAATTGGTAGTGTAGACATTTAGGTTAAGTGCCTAAAATCAAAAAGAATGAAATCTGGACCAGTCTGGTTCCCTGAATACTTTGTTATTCACTCAAACAATCTTTACAGGAGAAATGGAGAAACTAAATCTGGCAACAGAGGTCTGCAGCTGACTTTTCCACAGTTCAAGTGAAATCCACAGGCACAGAACTACAGACCGTTCGGTAAATTCTCTCTCTTCCAGGGCATAAATTTCATCCACCCACAATATGTAAATTAAAAAAATAAAAATAAAAGTAATGTAAAATTACATACTTCCACACAAGCTTTTATTTACAATTAATCAAGACACTGAAGTCACTTTAGATTGAAGTCACATTTGTTAAAAAAGAGATCTGACACTTCTTTTCCTGATTAGATATGCAGTTACTCTAGATAATTGGACCTTGCTTTACAAGCTGTAACAGCAGCCCCATGATTGGAAAAAGGCGATAAAATTGACAGTCGCTAGAAGGATAAAAGTCAGTTAAATATCAGAACTGAGTCCTTTAGGTTTCCAAAGAAAATCATGCAGTACATGTGGAACGTTTTCAGCCTGAAATGTAAAAAAACCCCTTATGCAATGATTAAAGAAAGATCCTCGTTTTATTTCAATAAAATCTTGATTCATCAAAAAATAACTGGTGAGAACAATGTAAGAAATATAGTTAGGAAATATCATTAGTAGTATGAAAACTGTATTTGGCCCAGCCTGAACTGGAAAAGATATATTATATTCATTACAGATGACTAACAATATTTTTTTGAACAAGTTGGTGAAAGAATTAAAGTTAGTGAAATTAGTTGACAGATAAGTCTGGATGTCCTAAGCCTAAGCAATAATGCACAGGAAAGTAGTTATATAAAGACAAATGTAACATTTTCTTCAATTTACTTTCTTACATTTATCATTATATCTAGGCCAATGCCTTGTGCCTCAATTGCTGTGTATACCATATGTGTTTCTATTACAAGTTTGTCTGCACAGAATTCTCATTCAGTTCTGGAAATATAAAGTTTTCTCACCACTTTTTTTTTTGTTTTTTTGTTTTTTTGTTTTTTTATCCAAGGATAAATGTATTTGTTACGGTCAATTCAAGGAAAGTCCTATTTCTTATGGAGAGCTAGTACAGTACCATGTCTCAACAGAAAAATACAAGCCTTCTTTTACCTCACAAGCTATTTTTTATTTATTAATTTGAGTCTGTGCTTGTACTACCATTTGTATGGTGGTGATATCTCACAATTTTCTATATCAGTAGGCAGGTTCCTTTGGCACCACAATCCATTATTTTCTTTCAGAAGACAAGTAGCAATATGGAGCAATATAATCATATAATTTTTTTCAACAAGCGAAACATTGGCAATGTAACCAAACTGYTATATGTGAAACCTGCAGTATAAGCAGACAGCAGAAACAGTTTTTTGAGATCCCATAAAATCCCTTAAGATGCGTTACTTATAACAAAATTCTAGGCAACAATGCTGCAGCTGTGGTGGTTTAAGCATCTAAGAGAGACACAAGAATTGGGATTCATATCATCATAGCATACAGAATGTAAACATTTAAGTCTTAGCCAGCTTTCTTTACAATTAAAGGTGAGAAAAGGCCTCCAGAGGTAATTCACCTGACCTACCCTAAACGTCTCCTTTAGGATGAGGTGAATTCCTCTCTGGAGGTGTTTACTTTTACAAAGGCAGTTTACAGAGGCTAACTCAGATATTGCAATCTAACTGTAAAATCCTTATCTGAGAAGAGGGAATTCTTAATCAAAGCTAATCGGGAGAAGCCATGTGTCTTGCATCTTCCAGTGAAGTTGGAAAACGCATATGTCTAACCCGTTGAGTGGACTTTGTGCCTGGAAGTGTACCTACGTTATTTTGACTCTATAATCTGGCCTGAAAAGAGGTCTCTCCTTATAAACTTTGTGCATTTACAGACTCTTACATTATCTGACAGTATTTCAGCTTCAGAATACTTTTGACTTCCACTGGATCCCTGGGTTCCTCATTGTGTTGGCCAGGTGATATGGTTAGGGCTTTGAACCCTGCACACTACACAGGTTATGATTACTGTGGGAGTTTTCATACYAAGCTTAAAGCTTGCTTTCTTTGCAGCACTTTGCTTCCTTTCAGTTATGTTGGTTTGCAATTAATAGGATTTTATGTTATTACACCTTATATTTGCATGTCTTTCCTATCCAAGGAGATAATTCCAGTACAGCTTAGGCATATTTTACTGAAGGATCCAACAGCATTTATATTGTCTCAGTCCAGATTTAATATTCTTCAGTAACTTTCTCCTTTTTCTGACTCAACAGAACCAACAGCTTCATGATATGTTTATGTTAAATGCAAATGGCGGGGAGGGGAGGAGGGAATTGAAAACAATTTTCAAGTCCCTTGGGGATGTGTGGTTATTACTGCTCTGCAGCAGCCCCTGCTGGAAAAGTCCACGTGTCAAACCCACAGGTCTCACCACAGCTATGCCTGTCAAACCTGCTGCTTAATCACTGGCTAGTTGTGTTCCAGCACAGTCATCAATGACCTCTAGGTTCACCGAAACCTGGAACTGGTTCTCCCGCCATCTGCAGAGTGGCAACTGCTCATTCTTATCACAATGAGCACTGAATGCCAAAAGAATAAATAACGCTTATGAGCCTTTTCTGACATATTTGTAGCCTCAAACAATACGGAAACTGAAAAATATTAGTCTAAGAGAAGCAAAGCCGTACAGTGTAAGATAAAGCACCTGAGAAAACTTTGCTTAAAGTACATGTCATGACACAGTGTCCAAAGAACATTTTTCACCAAGTGAAAGCACATTAAATTATGCTGGTACTGTCTTCTCTTCCATGTGGTTGTTGACAGATGTTTGGAAAAGAAAATCTTCCTTTCTGCTTGACCTTAAAAGCTGTCTCACACAGATCTTGTATATTTATAATGCTAAACAGTAAAACAGTAAAATAAAAAGGGGAGTTGTTCTGCGATAGAAACAAAATACTTTTGCTTTTTTGCTCAAATTGCATAGAAAAATATTAAAAGCTCTTTCTCCTAATAATATTAATAACAATAACAACAACAAAAACAATAATACCACCACTTATCATTTGAAATACATAACTAGAGTGGAAAAAATGCCAGTGATTGCAATTTGTTCTGCCATACATCCATGAAAATTCCCTACAATGGAAAGAAAATACTGCAGGCAGGTTGTGGTAAAAGCATATCTATTTTCGCATATTTATCACCACATCTAAGCCATTCTTCCCAAACAGCTCTGTAAAATGTGTACATTTCGAATAGGGGTGATATTCCCTCAGGACTAGGCTGAGTGAAAAACAGTAGGAATAATTTACATGAAAGTAATTCATGTAATGGGGAAAGCTGGAGGAGGTGGGTGTGAGGAGGAAAAGGGGTGGAACAATGGAAGACAGGAAACAGGACACAGGAGACAAACTGATTTAAAGATTTGGAATGACTACCTATTTTTGCACTAGGAAAACTGTCTTAAAGAGGAAGAGTGATTAAGTTTTAAACAATGACAGACACCAAAATACAAGTAGCCTCAACAGGAACAGTACCCTGCAGTGGAAGACAAGTGCCTCTGGCTTACCTCCATGAGGAGTTTCATGTCTTGGAGTTGTTGGAGGAGCAAACGGTATTTTCCTATAGTTTCTCAGGTCCAAGTGGACAATCAGACTTTTCTACATTTTAAGAGAAAATCAGAGGGACATGACTTTTTTCACATTTCTCTGCTATGTGATTCAGGCTACTGTAATAAGTACACTGAGCAACACAAACATAAAACCAATAGTGAATTCAGGAAAAGTAGGACTAGAGAGCATAAGGGTTTTGTCAAAACACAAATAATTTCCACTGCAAAAGATTCTTTTTTTCATTTTTTAATTTAAATTTCAAAGAATAAATAGCTTCCTTATTTTGCCAATATTCACATATTTATTGGGACGGAATTACTTTCCAGACTGTTTTAATCCAAGGAGGAGACTACTGCTTTATTAGATGAAAGTCTCCTTAAATAATCTAATTGCCTTACCGCCAAATGGTAGAAGAATTGCATGAAAATATTTTTACTCCATTTGTCTTGTAGCAAATATTTGATATGGAGTTTAGTAAGTAAGTATTACACTAAGCAATTCTACTGTTAACAGAGAGTCCGTTCCTGGCTGTAGGTACGGACTAGTAAATTTTGGGAAACTATACCCTAAATGTTAGACAAAAACTAATAGGAAGAAACATAAACAGAGGTAGAATGAGAGAGTAAAGAGCTCTGAAGCTGGGCATTGAATCTGTAAATATGACAGGTTAAGTTTACATCTAATGAAATTTGATGGCATATTCAGGGGGTGATAAACTATTTAAAAATTCCCACACCTGCATAAAAAATTGCAGTTCTTAAATTTCTGTTATTATCTTCACAGTCCAAATTTTAGTGAAAAATTAAAATTTAAATTTTTTCCTTCTTTGAAACAGCATTATTCAATAGATAAGTATGGTTAACTAGCCTATATAAACAAAATCTATCAACTTTAAAAGTCACCTTGGGGTTTGATGTATATCAGTCTTTTTAATTAAAGGACATATAATTTGTTATGATACTTTGAATAGAAATAAATATACTTGAAAAATATTTTTTGCTTAAAAATGTAGTGGGAACATAGCTTTGAAAAGGCACATCTGGGTGAAACAGGGAACTCTGGCTTCATGCAACCCTCATTTAAAAAGAAGTAGGCTACAAATGAGATAGTGTAAGTCCTCCCTCCCTGTGCTTGCCCTCCAGCTGCCAGTGGCTCACAGCACTGCTACCCAAAAAGTATCATTGCCTGTCCTGGTTTTGGCTGGGATAGAGTTAATTTTCTTTCTAGTAGTTGGTATAGTGCTGTGTTTTGGATTTAGGGTGAGAATAATGTTGATAACACACTGATCTTTTAGTTATTGCTGAGCAGTGCTTACACCAAGTCAAGGCCTTTTCCTGCTTCTCACATCGCCCCATCAGCGAGTAGACTGGGGGTGCACAAGAGGTTGGGAGGGGACACAGCTGGGACAGCTGACCCCAACTGACCAAAGGGATATTCCATACCATATGACATCATGCTCAATATATAAACTAGGGGAAAAGCTGGCCGGGGGTCCACTGCTCAGGAACTGGCTGGGCATTGGTCAGCAGGTGGTGAGCAATTGTATTGTGCATCACTTGTTTTTTTTATTCTTTTATCATTATTACTATTTTCCCTTTCTTTTCTGTCCTATTAAATTCTCTGTATCTCAACTCATGAGTTTTACCTTTTTTTTTGATTCTTTCCCACATCCCACTGGGGGAGAGTGAGTGAGCAGCTGTGTGGTGTTTAGCTGCCTGCCAGGTTAAACCACAACAGTCTTTTTGGTGCCCAACATGGGGCTCAAAGGGTTGAGATAATGACAGATTTGACCAGAGCGTGTTAAAGCAAATTTGCTATAAAGCATTCATTATTAGGTCAATAGTCACCAGTCAAAATGTTTATTTATTTACTCTCAGAGTTGTTGTGCTTATTCTCAGAGTTGTGTTATGTAACATCTCACTTGCTGTATATATTCCCTGTTGTGCTGTTTATCACCTCTGGGGGCTCGATTAAGGTTATCATTTGCTGTACTGTGTAACACTGGCTTATGATATGATAAAATTACTGGTTGAGAGACTAATCTGGTATTTGTACTCAGCATTGCCGTCATTTCCATATTTCAGGAACCATCTTTCAGAAACTATTTATAATTGCACTCTTAAGCTTTTCTCCTTGGAGAACCAATTTATGGGGGAGACCAAGGGGGGACACTTTCCCCCACTTCTTCACCTCCCCCTTCTCCTCCAGGCTAGTTACAATAGCTCTTTAGAATTTAGAATATCCTTGGGATGTTCAAAAAAGCATGTTCCTATTGCTATGTCTCCTGAATGTGGTTCAGGTTTTTTTTAAGGTTAAACAACTATTTAGGAATACCTTCTAGAGATCTGCCCCAAGGCTGGATAGTTATGAGTGGCAGGGTGTGTGGGATAGTATAGGCAAGTATCTAGGACAATGGGCACCTGCAATGTTTTGAAACTTCACCCCTGAACAGGTGCAGAATCCTGAAAAACTAGTAAAGTGTTTGGAAACAGTGTGCTGTCACCCTGGCAATTCCAGAGAAACACAAATCACTGCAATGTGCTGGGGCCCGGCCCATGCCTACTGAGCCCTGTTCAACACTATTCAGAGCCCTCAAGGGGAAGAGAAGGCCTCTGCATCTGACGACGGAAGAGAAGGTCTCTGGATCTGATGACAAGACAACAGCACTGCAGCTACTCCAATCCCCGCAACAGGCACTGTGGTTACTCCAAACCCGGTGACAGTCACTGTGGCTGAACCAGAGAACCAACCCGTGCCGGTATCTGTCGCCCTTATACACAAGAAGAAATGTTGGAAGCAAAAGTCACCTCGTTTAGTAAGGGAAGAAACTTTTCCCCTACTAAGGGAAGAAGTGGATGAGGCAGACTACTCCAAAGCAAGGCCATCATGAGAACAGGAGGAGGAAGAGGCAGAAGCCATAAATGAGATGGTAACCGCCTGATCCCTATCCCCGAGTGAGCTGTGAGATATGCGAAAAGATTTCAGTCGTCGTCCAGGTGAGCACAATATCACCTGGCTGCTCCAATGCTGGGATAACAGGGCCAGTAGCCTGGAATTAGAGGGTAGGGAAGCCAAGCAGCTGGGATCTCTTTCTAGGGAAGGGGGCATTGACAAAGCAATCGTAAAAGGGGCACAAGCCCTCAGCCTCTGGAGGTGACTCCTGTCAGGTGTGAAGGAAAGGTATCCCTTCAAGGAAGATGTTGCATGTCACCCAGGCAAGTGGACCACTATGGAGAGAGGTATCCAGCACCTGAGGTAATTAGCCGTGCTGGAAGTGATCTATGATGGCCTGAACAACGAGCAGTTATCCAAAGATCCAGATGAAGTCAAGTGCACCCAACCCATGTGGCAGAAGTTTGTACGGAGCACAACAGCATCACATGCCAACTCAATGGCAGTAATGACCTGGAAAGAAGGAGAAGGACAAACAGTAGATGAATTGGCTGGCCAACTCCGGCAACACAAACAAAGTTGCTCTTCCTCCTTACGGGTCTGCATCTCTGCTGTGCAGAAATTGTCTCGGGATGTCCAGCAACTCGAAGAGGATATGTCCTACTCCCCACCTGTATGGACCAGTATCTCAGCTATTAAGAATAAGTGTCCCTCTGCTCAAGAGAGAGGATATAGTGTGTACACATCATCGGCCACCCTGTGGTTTTACCTGTGTGTCCATGGAGAAGACATGAGGAAGTGGGATGGAAAATCTACCTCAACACTGAAGGCATGGGTACGTGAGTTGCAAGGAAAAACAATCACAAAAGAGGGTTCTTCCAGAAAAAAATCATGCTCCGGTTTCCAGTGAGCAGTTCCCCAGACAGAGTAGAAGAGCTGATCTTACTTGTGATCTTAATAAAGGGACTTCTGATTTGTATTTACAACAAGTGAGTAACAAGTACTATGACCAGGACTAGAGGGGCCCTGCTTCCAGCCAGGTGGACGAAAGGGACAACTGGGTTTACTGGACTGTGTGGATCCGACRGCGTGGCACATCAGACCCACAGGAGTATAAGGTTCTCGTAGACACTGGTGCACAGTGTACCCTAATGCCATCAAGCTGTGAAGGGGCAGAACCCATCTGTATTTCTGGAGTGACAGGGGCTGACTGTATTGGAGGCCAAAGTGAGTCTAAGTGGGAATGAGTGGCAAAAACACCCCATTGTGACTGGCCCAGAGGCTCCGTGCATCCTTGGCACAGACTACCTCAGGAGAGGGTATTTCAAGGACCCAAAGGGGTACCAGTGGGCTTTTGGTATAGCTGCCTTGGAGACGGAGGAAATTAAACAGCTGTCTGTCTTGCCCTGTCTCTCAAAGGCCCCTTCTGTTGTGGGGTTTTCAAGGGCTGAGGAACAACTGGTGCCGATGGCTACCACAACAGTGCACCGGCAGCAATATCGCACCAACCGAGACTCCCTGCTTCCCATCCATAAGCTGATTCATCAACTGGAGAGCCAAGGAGTGATCAGCAAGACTCGCTCACCCTTTAACAGTCCCATATGGCATGTGCGAAAGTCTAATGGAGAGTGGACACTAACAGTGGACTATCGTGGCCTGAACGAAGTCACGCTGCCATTGAGTGTTGCTGTGCCGGACATGTTAGAACTTCAATATGAACTGGAGTCAGAGGCAGCCAAGTGGTACGCCACAATTGATATCGCTAACGCGTTCTTCTCAATCCCTTTGGCGGCAGAGTGCAGGCCACAGTTTGCTTTCACTTGGAGAGGCGTCCAGTACACCTGGAATCAACTGCCCCAGGGGTGGAAACACAGCCCCACCATTTGCCATGGACTGATCCACACCGCACTGGAACAGGGTGAGGCTCCAGAACACCTGCAATACATTGATGACATCATCATATGGGGCAACACAGCAGAAGAAGTTTTCAAGAAAGGGGAGAAAATAATCCAAATCCTTCTGAAGGCCAATTTTGCCAAAAAACAAAGTAAGGTCAAGGGGCCTGCACAGGAGATCCAGTTTTTAGGAATAAAATGGCAAGATGGACGTCGTCAGATCCCAGTGGACGTGCTCAACAAAATAACAGCCATGTCCCCACCAACTAGCAAAAAGGAAACACAAGCCGCCTTAGGTGTGGTGGGCTTTTGGAGAATGCATATTCCAGATTACAGCCTGATTGTAAGCCCTCTCTATCAAGTGACTCGGAAGAAGAGCAATTTCAAATGGGGCCCTGAGCAGCAACAAGCCTTTGAACAAATTAAACGGGAGATAGTTCAGGCAGTAGCCCTTGGGCCAATCTGAGCAGGACAAGACGTAAAGAATGTGCTCTACACCACAGCCTGGGAGAATGGCCCTACCTGGAGCCTCTGGCAGAAGCACCAGGGGAGACTCGAGGTCGACCCCTGGGGTTTTGGAGTCGGGGATACAGAGGATCCGAGGCCCACTATACTCCAACTGAGAAAGAGATATTGGCAGCGTATGAAGGGGTTCGAGCTGCTTCGGAAGTGGTTGGTACTGAAGCACAGCTCTTCCTGGCACCCCAACTGCCGGTGCTGGGCTGGATGTTCAAAGGGAGGGTCCCTTCTACACATCATGCAACCGATGCTACGTGGAGTAAGAGTGGGTCGCACTGATCACACAGCGGGCCCAAGTAGGAAACCCCAGTTGCCCAGGAATCTTGGAAGTGATCACGAACTGTCCAGAAGGCGAAGATTTTGGAATG
This sequence comes from Oceanodroma leucorhoa, assembly GCA_030449065.1. Taxonomy (NCBI): domain Eukaryota; kingdom Metazoa; phylum Chordata; class Aves; order Procellariiformes; genus Oceanodroma; species Oceanodroma leucorhoa. The sequence continues at coordinate 133,159 of JASVER010000054.1, read as the reverse complement.
TCCCCAGAGGAGGAGGTGAAGCGTGCTGAAGAGGCCCCACTGTATAATAAACTACCAGAAAATGAGAAGCGATATGCCCTGTTCACTGATGGGTCCTGTCGTCTTGTGGGAAAGCATCAGAGGTGGAAGACTGCTATATGGAGTCCTATATGACAATTCACAGAAACTGCAGAAGAAGGTGAATCGAGTCAGTTGGCAGAAGTGGAAGAGATCCATCTGGCTTTAGGCATTGCTGAATGAGAAAAATGGCCATACTTTATCTGTATACTGACTCATGGATGGTGGCAAATGCCCTGTGGGGGTGGTTGCAGGAATGGAAGCAGAACAACTGGCAATGCAGAGGTAAACCCATCTGGGCTGCCGCATTGTGGCAAGATATCTCTGCCCGGGTGGAGAACCTGGTTGTAAAAGTACGTCACATAGATCCTCATGTACCCAGGAGTTGGGCCACTGAAGAACACCAGAACAACCAACAGGTGGACCAGGCTGCTAAGATTGAAGTGGCTCAGGTGGATCTGGACAGGCAACACAAGGGTGAATTATTTCTAGCTCCGTGGGCCCATGACACCTCAGGCCATGAAGGAAGAGATGCAACATACAGATGGGCTCGTGATCGAGGGGTGGACTTGACCATGGACACTATTGCAGAGGTTATCCATGAATGTGAAACATGCGTTGCCATCAAGCAAGCCAAGCGTGTAAAGCCTCTCTGGTATGGAGGATGATGGTTTAAATATAAATATGGGGAGGCCTGGCAGATTGATGCTATCACACTCCCACAAGGCTACCAAGGGAAGCACCATGTGTTTACAGTGGTGGAAGCAACCACCAGGTGGCTGAAACATATCCTGTGCCCCATGCCACTGCCCGGAACACCATCCTGAGCCTTGAAAAGCAAGTCCTATGGCGACATGGCACCGCAGAAAGAATTGAGTCAGACAATGGGACTCACTTCTGAAACACCGACATAGACACCTGGGCCACAGAGCATGGCATTGAGTGGGTATATCACATCCCCTATCATGCACCAGCCTCTGGGAAAATCGAATGATACAATGGACTGCTAAAGACTACACTAAGAGCACTGGGTGGTGGGACATTCAAGCATTGGGATACACGTTTAGCAAAAGCCACCTGGTCAGTCAACACTAGGGGACCTGCCAATCGAGCTGACCCTGCCCAATCAAAACTTTTACATACTGTAGAGGGGGATAAAGTCCCTGTAGTGCACATAAAGAATATGCTGGGGAAGACAGTCTGGGTTATTCCTGCCTCCATCAAGGGAAAACCCATTCATGGGATTGCTTTTGCTCAAGGACCTGGGTGCACTTGGTGGGTAATGCGAAAGGATGGGGAAGTCCGATGTGTACCTCAAGAGGATTTGGTTTTGGGTGAAAATAGCCAATGATTTGAATTGTATGATGTTAATTGCTGGATAATACTATATGTCATCACTACTATGGTTGCTATATGTCATATCAATGGAATTACCGTAAGAATCACCTGATTAACAAAGAATGAACTCTGATGAAACTGAGCAAAGTGCAACGATGATAGAACCGGCCAGGAGCAGCAGTGATGGAACCAGACCTGGCTTCAGCATGCAGCAATCCAACACCACACACCATCTCTCTCCTGCCCTGAAAGACTGTTATGACAGATGGAGCCCAAAGTCATGGACTAAATGAACTCAATGGACATTTTAGAGGGATGGCCCATAGACTAAGGGAATGATATCTCTGTGTATATGTCAAAAGACAGGAAAGGTGGTGGTGATGATTAATTGGAATGTATTGGAAAGTGTGAGACCTGGGCATGACGTAGATGGTATGGAATAAGGGGTGGATACTCTCCTGGTTTCAGCTGGGATAGAGTTCAATTTCCTCCTAGTAGCTGGTATAGTGCTGTGGTTTGGATTTAGTATGAGAATAATGTTGATAACACACTGAATTTTTCGTTATTGCTGAGCAGTGCTTACACAGAGTCAGGGTCTTTTCTGCTTCTCACACTGCCCTGCCCGCAAGGAGCCTGGGGGTGCACAAGAAGTTGGGAGGGGACTCGACTGGCACAGCTTACCCAAACTGACCAAAGGGGTATTCCATACCATATGACATCATGCTCAATATATAAACTAGGGGAAAAGCTGGCCGGGGGTCTGCTGCTTGGTAACTGGCTGGGCATTGGTCAGCGGGTGGTGAGCAATTGCATTGTGCATCACTTGTTTTTTTTTATTCTTTTATCATTATTACTATTTTCCCTTTCTTTTCTGTCCTATTAAATTCTCTTTATCTCAACCCATGAGTTTTACCTTTTTTTTTTCTTTTTATTCTCTCCCACATCCCACTGGCAGGAGTGAATGAACAGCTGTAAACTGGTGTTTAGCTGCCTGCCGGATTAAACCACAACACTGCCATAGGTCGATGCTGGAAAAGTCACTAATGTATTACCATGGCTAGCCAGCAGAGCTCTTTACAATTTATTCATTGTTAATGAATTAGCAATACTTGGAGATTGTTCATATATTTTTTCATAAAAAAAAAAAAACTCAAGTTTTATTATACCAATGGGTATTTGTGCCTTTGACAACCTTCTTGGCAAGTATTGTAAAAGCTATGTCTTTGAAAAAATGGCGTGAGAGGGCAGCTTATTAAATTTTGTAAATCATAAGGCCTGTCTGAAAATGCAGAGTACTGCAGCTGATTTAGTTGTTGGCCTAGAAACTCTGCTGTTAGGACCATTAAACAGGTCCAGAGTTTAAGTTGCACAGTAAATTATACGCAGAAGAAACAGGCACAGATTCTTGTCTCATGTTTCCTCCCTTTAAACCCTGGACTGGCTGCATTGCAGCATCCAGAGACTCTGACAGTATACGCTCATTGTCAGGCTCCAGTTTAAACAGTGATGTACTGCTTTCTGCAGCCTTGATCAGTCCAGGCAACTGAAGGTTACCACACTCTTTACTGAAGCCAATGATAAGGATAAAAAGGAATAAACTGGACTGAGAGCAAAGCTGGTGTGATGCCAGTGAGGGGCCCTGAGCCAATGGACTGTTATGGGCCTTCCTTTCTTACATCATAAATTACTTAAAATGCTGTCTAAATCAGCCTTGTGTGGTGCCCACCATCGCAGTCTCTGCAAATGCTCTAGCTGCTCTTGCTTAACACCGGATCCAACTTTACAAGTAAACCACACTGTCTGCACAGTTTGTGAAATACTAAAACACAAGGTAATTACTGGAGACAGCATAAGATGATGACAATGCAAACTTTAACTCAAGACAAAGGAAACATTACTTCTCTATTTCCTCTCAGATGTTAAAGGTGAGTATGCAATTACCAGAATATAATTAACAAAGTTACATACTCTCTTTTGATGAATGCCCGGCTAGATGCACGTCAGGTAGCAGCCTCGAACAGAAGAATGCTAATTCAACTGAAGTGCGATATAGACTCTTTTGATTTATAGTTCTTAACAAACTGCTTTCTCCCTTTACTCTGATTTACAGTGCATCGTGTTGAAGTGCAGTGTGATTAGAAACTGTCTGAGACTGTGGCCTTTCATGAACAATGGAAGCAAATATGTCACTCAAACAGATTTGGTTTACATCTATTCAGCAGCTCTCTTGGAGCTTAGTTTTCTATTATCCAGCAAGGATTTTTTTTTGTAGTAGCTGAACACAAGAATCAAGATTTGTACATTTAGCACTGGGCAGGCTGCCCTTTCGTATTTAGGTTAATAACTGAAATATTATATGTTCTATGTTTTGAGTAAATAAAGTAGCATACCTAAATAATGAAAATCTGGCTACACGCTGAAAAATGTAAATCACTGTATACCAGCTGTCACCAGGGGGAACTATTAATTCATGCAGCAACTTTTGAGGCTGGAGTGATATGGACTGGCACACCATACAAGTACAGTAATGTTCAGAAAACTGAGGACTGGCAGCTGTGTAATGACKAACTAGAAGTTAATAGCACAAAGACATATGACAAAACTTGAACTAACATAGCAATTAAAAACAGGCAAAGAGTATGTCTTTTGGAATATTTTATTGATATTGAAGGCCACATTTACAATACAACATGACGTTGATGTATTAAAAAAAAATATTTTTGCTGAAATCAGTAAAATGTGGTTCAATAAAGACAAGTCCACAGTGGTTACTGTAGGATGGCATAATCAAATTTACCCATCAGTTACCCGTGATAGCTTCCCATTAAAAATCCCTCAATATAAAACAACAGTGTTTTGATGTTTCTTTGGCATTATTCATACCTGTCTTGGCAGGAGGCCTGTTCCTGGCCGTGCAAAAAAGGGGCAGAGACATGTTTGTTAAAGCTTCCCAGAGCCATGGGTTTTGTTAAAAAAAGTCAAGGAATTGTTAGATCTTTAGTAGGGACATTTGAAAGGAGAACATGACAATGGGTTTGAAAGCAAAGATCACACCTCAGTAATATGCTAGTGAACAGTAGTGGTTTGACAAATTCTGCCAAGCTTCTCCTCTCCATCTTCTCTCATATGCCCTTCAGTCCACCAGAATCTCAATAGACCCTAACCACCTGTGGATGACAAGGCTTCTTCTGATTCAGATTAGTGAGAGACAGCAAACAATAACAGTAATGAGAAGAATAAAGGAAGTATATTTACAGACTCAGTGGGTACAGAAAATGATAGCGTGTTAGCAAGAACAATGCTACATGAAAAAACTGGCTTTGTTGTAAATGAAAACCTAAATACAATTTCACAACAGCACACTGTCACAAAGACAAATATTACATTGAATAGTGTTAATAGACATATCACATGTAAAACAAGCAAGGTAATTATTTTGTTTTCCTTGACACTGATTAGGCCTCTGTTGGGTTATTGTGTTTAGTTTTGGGCACAACATTTTTAAAAAGGCAGACAAATCAGAAAGAGATCAGAAGAGAGCAACAAAAGTGATAAAAGGTTTGGAAAATCAGATCTATGAGAAAAGGTTAAGTGAACTGGGCATGTTCAGACTAAAGGAAAGAAGACGGAAGGGAGGCATGATCTGTCTACAAATACTTATAGTTGCTATAAAGAGGATAGGGACAAATTATTCTCATTAGTCAATGAGGACAGAACAAGAACTAATGGGCTTATGCTGCAGAAGAGAACATCTAGGTTAACTGTAAAGGAAAAACTTTAACTAATAGAACAGTTAGAAATACAAGATGCTGCCAAAGGAGCCTGAAAAACTCCCTCTGAGATTCAGGTTTAGCTTATTCTTGCTTTATACCTGGTAGAGAGAGGATCGCACAGCGGTTAGGGCTCTAGCCAGTTTCTTTCTGCACTGCAGATTTCTTACGTGACCTTGGGCAAGCCGGTTAACACTGCATTTCAGCTCCCTAGCTGTAAAACAGTGACAAAAGCAATTCCCTAGCTCTCAGAGATACCTTAAGGATAAATAGTTAAGGATTCTCAGACACTCTATGAGCCATCTAAGTGACAATATGAATTAAGCATTCAAACCTGCCACAACGCAGAGGCACCAACTGCCTGGCATACCTGGAGGTCGTTTCCAAGCCAAATGACTTCTGTGACTGCCGCAATATGCTTTATCTAAGACATCCAGTATAGGATGTATTAGGATGATTCAGTCTAAGCTGTATCTGAAAAAAAGTAACAATAAATCAGTAGCTGTGTGGCTGATATGATAGCTCACTAGCAGCCTGGTCCCACTATCTGCTGAAATCAGTGGACTCTGTTGTCTCAGTAGAAGATGGATCAAGACTGAGTACCAATAATTAAGCATGAAAAGGGGACAGTTATCAGGGTTCTGTCCTACCTGTCTGCAAATGTTCTACCACAACAATGTTGCTCAGAACAAACCTGGAAAGAAGATTAAAAACACAGAATCATACAATAGGAAGGGACCTTTACAGGTCATCTAGTCCAATCCCCCTGCAATGAGAAGGGACATCTTCAACTAGATCAGGTTGCTCAGAGCCCTGTCCCACCTGACCTTGAATGTTTCCAGGGATGGGGCATCTACCACCTCTCTGGGCAACCTGTGCCAGTGGTTCACCGCCCTCATTGTGAAAAATTTCTTCCTTAGATCTAGTCTAAATCTACCCTCTTTGAGTTTAAAACCATTCCCCCTTGTCCTGTCGCAACAGGACCTGCTAAAAAGTGTGCCGCTACCTTTCTTATAAACCCCCTTTAAGTACTAATAGTCCTCAATAAGGTCTCCCCAAAACCTTCTCTTCTCCAGGCTGAACAACCCCAACTCTCTCAGCCTTTCTTCATAGGAGATCCCTTGATCATTTTTGTGGCCCTCCTCTGGACCTGCTCCAACAGGTCCATGTCTTTCTTGTGCTGAGGACGCCAGAGCTGGATGCAGTACTGCGGATGGGGTCTCACCAGAGCAGAGGAGAGGGGCAGAATCACCTCCCTCGACCTGCTGGTCACGCTTCTTTTGATGCAGCCCAGGTACAGTTGGCCTTCTGGCCTGCGAGCGCACATTGCCAACTCATGTCCAGCTTTTCCTCCACTAGTACCCCCAAGTCCTTCTCAGCAGGGCTGCTCTCAATCCCTTCATCCCCCAACCTCTATTGATACTGGGGGTTGCCCCGACCCAGGTGCAGGACCCTGCACTTGACCTTGTTGAACTTAATGAGGTGCACACGGGCCCACTTCTCAAGCTTGTCCAAGTCCCTCTGAATGGCATCCCGTCCCTCAGGCGTGTCAACCGCACCACTCAGCTTGGTGTCGTCTGCAAACTTGCTGAGGGTGCGCTCAATCCCACTATCTATGTCATTGATGAAGATATTAAGCAGTACCAGTCCCAATACGGACCCCTGCAGGACACCACTCGTCACCAAGCTCCATCTGGACATTGAGCCATTGACCACTACCCTCTGGATACGATCATCCAACCAATTCCTCATCCACTGGACAGTCCACCCATCAAATACATACCTCTCCAGTTTAGAGAGAAGGATGTTGTGGGGGACCATGTCAAAGGCCTTACAGAGATCCAGATAGATGACATCGGTAGCCCTTCCCATGTCCACTGATGTAGTCACTCCATCACAGAAGGCCACGAGGTTGGTCAGGCAGGACTTGCCCTTGGTGAAGMCATGCTGGCTGTGTCAAATCACCTCCCTGTTCTCTATGTGCCTTAGCATAGCTTCCAGGAGGATCTGTTCCATGATCTTACCAGGCACAGAGGTGAGGCTGACAGGTTGGTAGTTCCCAGGATCCCCCTTTCTACCCTTTTTAAAAATGAGTGCAACATTTCCCTTTTTCCAGTCACCAGGGATTTGACCTGACTGCCATGACTTTTCAAATATCATGGAGAGTGGCTTTGCAACTACATCAGCCAATTCCTTCAGGACTCTGGGATATGTCTCAACCCATCTCATAGACTTATGTATATTCAGATTCCTCAGATGGTCTTGAACCTGCTCTTCTCTTACAGTGGGAGGGACTTTGCTCCCCTAGTCCCTGCCTTGCAGTCTGTCTACTCGAGAGGTGTGGGAAGAGAGGTTGCCAGTGAAGACTGAGGCAAAATGTTGTTGAGTATCTCAGCCTTCTCCTCATCTGTTGGTACCAGTCTGCCAGTCGTGTTCATCTGAGGGGTACACTTTCTTTGACCTTCTTTTCTGGCTGACATACCTGTAGAAGGCCTTCTTATTATTCTTTGCGTCCCTTGTCAATTTCAGCTGCATCCACGCCTTGGCCTTCCTGACTCCAACCCTACACAACTGGGCAGCATCCCTATACTCTTCCCAGGATACCTGTCCCTGCTTCCATTGTCTGTGCATTTCCTTCTGGCCCTTTAGTTTGACCAGCAGGTCTCGACTCATCCATGCTGGTCTCTTGCCTTCATTTCCTGATTTCTTATACCTGGGGATCGAGAGCTCTTGCACTCTATGAAAAGTGTCCTTGAAGATCTGCCAGCTCTGTCTGGCTCCCTTGCCCCTGAGGGCAGTTTCCCAGGAGGCCCTATTGACTAACTCCTTGAACTGTTGGAAGTTTGCCTTCCTAAAATTCAGTGTCCTGACTTTATTCTTTGCCTGACCCATATCTGTCAGGACTGCTAACTCCACCAGTGCATGAACACTGCAGCCCAGGCTACCCCCAATCTTGACGTCACTGATTAGCTCACTTGCGTTCGTGACCGTCAGGTCCAGTGTCGTATCCCCTCTGGTAGGGCTGTCTATTACCTGGCTTAAGAAGTTATCCTCAATGCACTCCAGGAGTCTCCTGGATTGCCTGCAGCTCACTGTGCTACTTTTTCAGCAGATGTTGGGGTGGTTGAATTCCCCCAGCAGGATGAGAGCCTGTGAGCGCGATGCCTCCTGTACCTGGAGTAAGAAGGCTCCGTCAACAGGATCCGCTCGATCGGGCGGCCTGTAGTAGACACCAACCACAAGGTTCCCTTTGTTGCCTCGGTCTCTAATTCTTACCCATAAGCTTTCAACCTGCTCATGGCTATTCGTCAGAGACAGCTCTTCACACTCTATTCATTTCTTGATGTAGAGGGCAACCCTTCTGCCCCTGCTTCCTCACCTGTCCCTTCTGAACAACTTGTAGCCATCGATAGCCGCACCCTAGTCATGGAATTCATCCCACCAAGTGTCAGTAATGGCAACTAAGTCGTAGCTTTCTAGCAGCACGGTGGTTTCCAGCTCCTCCTGTTTGTTGCCCATATTGCGTGCATTGGTGTAGAGGCACTTCAGCTGGGCTGCAGGCCATATCACCTTCTTAAAGGAACACCCCTCAATTCCTTTGAGGTATTTCACTGGTGTTGCCCTGTTGGCTCCTATTACCKCAGGAGCCCCTGGCTCATTCCTGTTAGATGATTTCAATTTAGAAAGGCAGAGAACATTAAAAATAAACAATAAAGATATTAAAGGAAAATATTTTTTTTATACTTTTAACTGAATATGTATTCCTATTTGTTACTTAATTTCATGCGGTTAGTTTTGATGATTATAAAGGAGCTGGTTTTCCTATCTAAAAGTAATTATCAATAATAAATTCTTTGAAAAGATCAAAAATAAAGAAGCAGCAGCAACATCCCTTTAAAAGAATTGGATTTTTGTGATACGAAAAGTAGTTGAGTCTGTGAAAGGTAAAATATTGTATATAATTGTAGCCAGTTTAAATTTTTCATTTACTTCCTGTATCTTACCCAGCAAGGACTCTGCGAAGAGTTTAATTACATTCTTGGGTTTTTTTCAGTTTTCCCATATAGCACTGATGCATTTTCATCTTATTTATTTATCTTTCCAGATAGACAGAATACACACGTCCCAGGCTCTCAGTACAGTGAGACTCGCAATAACATAATGCTGTATTTCCCAAGCTATTTTGTCCTGTACCTTCTTCAACTATAGCCCAACTATTACTGCCCCCCATTAGCTCAGCTAAGGCATCACATTGAGGTTACCTACAGTACATGCCGTTACAAGAATTACTTTTCCAAACACATCTCACAAATCCAGGCTTTGCTACTGTATTGGAAACATTCACAAAGAATTCATACTTAAAATAAGCAGTGTAAAAAAAGTTTAGTATCCTTTAACTCCTCCATTGCAATAGAAAACCCTGAATAAACATCAAAATAAAAGAAAGTTACGAGAAAGAACTCATTTGCTATTAGGGTGTAGAACACAAGAGGCAAAAAAATAAATCACAAACCACTGCAACCTAAAACATTTCTGTAAAAATAAACTGAAACCATGTCAGATTTCAAGTGCTGAAGCATAAAATGGGACATATTTCAAGAAATGAATATATGTGTCTCCCCATGGGCACAAGTGGTTTCACTGAGTAGCAGCTATGCAGAAGAAATTGTTGTAAATGACAGGATAACTGAAAAGTAAGTCATGAACCCAGGTGGAGCAAATGAAAAGCATGACACAAGATCTCAGAAGACCTTGACTGTACACAGGCACAATGGGCTAACTACCATTAACCCAAATGCTATGGGCATTTCATCTGGGAAGTTAAATGTTTACTGCACGGAATTATGTGCTATATGCTTATTCATATGCATTTCTACATTCACCACAAAAACCTTTTAAGTAGAATTGTGTGAACCGTAGACTTTTTTTATTCAGTTGAGAAACCAACAACAAAAATTCAGCTTAATATTTGGTTTTGTTTTCAAGTTATTTCAGCCATCTTCTAATCCTCTGGGGGGAAAATGTACGGCAGAATTTGAAATGAAAAAGTTTGTTTGAAATAAAGAGCCATAACATTTTGTTTCAAAAAATAAAAAGTAGAAACAGGAAAGAAACTGGTAGGGAAGAAAAAAATCTCCAAAGGGAAAATAGAGATGCAAGTCTAACTTTGAACTTAGACACTTCCCACATTGTAATCAAGTGACTTGCCAGCCAACCACACACGTAAACCATAGAAACAAGTGAGAATGAGAGTGTGGGGAGTGTGATAACAGTTCTGCACTGATAGTACTTTCATCTTGTAGTACATATATTTGTGCAGTTGATACATTTACCAGTTGCATTTTTTCATGTTGTAGAGGACAGTTTGCCCAATAACTTGTAGACAGTGCTTTGCTAATTAAAAAAAAAAATAGTAATTAAAGGGTTTAACATCATACAGGCAGCTCTTGTACAGACGTTACACAGAAGATGGTCTGTAAGGGTTTCACATGTGTACTCAGTGACTCAGTTTTAGTAAAATTACTTTCAGGTTTTAGATCAAAAAAGAAATAGAGAATTCCTTCCCTCTCTCTCTGAAATTTTCCTAGAAGGTTATTTCTCTTAGCTCCGATGGAAATAATACAGATACTCTATTTCAGACTTCAAGGAGTACTGGACGTCACGGAAAAAAATAGGATGTTGCAAAATATTTCCTGGTATTATTTAGTACTGAATCACATTGCAACACATGTTGGGCTAAAGCCATAGTTAAACATTTCCATAAGTTTCATGTATTTATTTGCATTTGATTTCCTTCAAACTTTAAGGCTKGAATGATGCCAGTAATAGAGGGGAAGCATGTTTGTCATTCTTAACTGTCACTGATGACACAGATAAGTAAAATGGATGTGGGTGTTTCTGTTTTATTTCTTACTAATGAGGCTTTTCAAGTATTTCAATAATGAAGAGTTTGACATCGAAGTGTTTGCATCTATTGCCCTCAGCAGGGCATGCCATGAAGAAGAAGCCCAAAGTTTTGTACTGATAAGAAATACAAGGGTAATGTAGCAAAGACAACAACAGCTAGGCAAAAAATATGAACAAACATAATCCCTCAGGTTTGGTGCAGCAAAACACATGCGGAGAGTCACTTTGACCTGAAAATAATATATTGCCACTGGTGCAGCTAGTGAGTGGATAGACAGTGGAATGACAGCAGAGCCCACAGGCCTCTCATGAGCCAAGATGAGAGAAAAAAAGAGGTAAAAAACACTATTTAGCTGGAAACAATGTTTTTTGTCTGTGTGCTTGGACCATTGTCAACTATTCTACTCCCCTGTGTACTATTAGATTATTTGACTTGATCAATTAGTCTAATTTTAGACTGCTTGGGGGAAGGGAAAAACTGTTAGAGTAACATATTGATGGTGGCATCAGATATGTTTGATTCAGTCTTGTCTGTGTTCCACAAAATGTATATAGCACAGTTTCCTTGAACACAACCAGAATCAGACAAGGCATTTTCCTTACTGACTGCTTCAAGCTCTTGTTAGGTAATGTTCAGCTTCAAAAATAACCCTTTCAGCCTTTCCTCCATTTTGTGTTACCCAGCTATTGAAACCATGTCTATTCCTTCCTCGCTAACCTGTTTCTTTCCTTTTTCGTCTGACCTTTTGCATCTCTGTCACAAGTTCCCAGACCCCTAAAAACACAGTACCCAAGAAAATCCCTCCAAGTTGATATGTATTTCAAATGTCCTGCTGGTGACTGCTATTGTTTCAGTTGCCTGGTTCCACTGGGAAGTTTCAGTTTCTCACCTTTATCCCAAAATGAAACAGTGCAGTTTACATTTGCTAATGAAACTGGAAGGCATAACCAACTTCTAACCATATAATTTCATGAACAATTGCTGTGCATTAGGAATCCTGATGGAAATAACCTGACCCAAAAGCTAAGCCACAAGAAGAGGACTGTTTAGAAACAAGCTTAAATAATAGATCAGAAGATCACTTTTCCTAGACCTGGAAAAGAAATCTGGCATGTGGAGACATGGAAAGGTACTGTTAGAAAGAACATTGCTTAGGCCTCCAACCTTCTGGCTGTAGCATTGGCTAGAGAAAGTAAGAAAGACTCTTTTAAAATGTTGGCTTATAACGCTTTTCCTCTGACAAGAAAAAGAAAAAGGAGTGCAAGGAGAACTGATTTAAAAATAAAAAGAAATCCGACCACTACTTTACTCTCCCTAATATTTTGCTCCAATCTCACATGAGTTTTAGTACAAAAATGGTTAAAATGTAAAAGCTATTTCTTTTGAAATGAAGACCCAAAGCCAAAAAGAAAAATTCTCATCAAAATTTGTTTAGTCAAAATGTGTCTGTTCTATCAAAAAACTGAATGAAAATATGTAATGAGCTGTATTTGTTCTCTTCCTTCATAACTAGACAATACTGATATCCCTCCCCCCACCCCAACTACAAGGAGATGTAGCAGCTCCTTTAAAAAATCAGGCCACTGGAAAGCAGAGTGAGACTTGGCAGGAGCAGTCTTCCCTATGACAAAGGTTGAGCTTGCATCAGCAACACTCATGGAAGTTAAGTAAGAGAGTAGATAACAAAGTGGGATTCATGTCACTTAATTTTAGATGCCTTTACTACTTTTAGACTACTGCTATTAGACGCCTACCTTTTTATTATTCACCCTAGTCACTTTTTACAGTCAATAGAGAGGAACAGGCATTTTTAAGGTGTTTCATCTGACCTGTTTTAAATGTTTACACTGTGATGAGATAAATTGTACCCTAGTAGTGTCTTACTTTCTCTAGGGGGAGTCATAGGAGTTCAGATATAGACATCTACATTGTACACCTTCACTGTAGACAACTGCGTTTGGTCATATAAATCCCAGCCAAAAAGAAAACAAAACCAAGGGAGAAAAAGAGGGAGAAAGACTTAAGGAGACATCATAGCACCAGAGTCCCCAGTATATAATGCAACCTAAAATTTAAAAGCTAAGAAGTCGCAAATTTAAAGTTAAAAAAGATAAAACAGCATCTCAAAAAGTACTCAAATATCTCAGTCCATCTTCATTAGATGGGTCAGAAGCAGCATGCAGTCTTTTCCCCTTAATTCGAGACTGAAAGGTCATCTAGCTCACCACCCTGGCACTGCAAGTTTGTTCTCTGTGGTACATCTGTTAGTGTCCTCACAGGTTTCAAAATATATGAACTCAAGGAATGTTACTCTTTCCCTAAGGAAAGAATGAAAGAGTTTTTAAAAATCATCCTCAGAGTATTCTTCTTTTTTCYGAAATTAACTGTGAATATTCTTTTTCCTGTTTTGGTTCCATTTCCTTCTTATACCTTCCAAATAATTTCCTTTGTTTTCACATATGTTAAGCTACTTACAAGCACTAACTATGGAGAAAATCAAAGGGGTTAAACTCTACAGTACTACTGTTATAGCTGGACTCAAAGCCATCAACTCAGCAAGGGGGTCAAAGTGTAATTAACAGATTCATAGATTAAATAATCTCATGACACTAAATTACAATTGCTGCAGGGGATTTTTTAATTTTCAAATTACCATGCTGTACAATTTCAACAATTTGAAACCTTTCCTTTTCCTTTTTTCACAATGAGAAGGAATTTAAAAAACTGAGAGTGAAAAACAATATTAGGAAAAGAAACAATGCAGAAAGTTTTCACTCCATCAGTGGAGGAGACTGCTTTTTTCATTGCAATTATGGGAAAAGGCATACATAAAAACCAGTCTTTTTCAGATTTATTTGTCTAACACTTTTTTCACTTTACAAACAAGGACGAGAGGAAATGGCCTCAAGTTGTGCCAGGGGTGGTTTAGATTGGATATTAGGAAAAATTTCTTCACTGAAAGGGTAGTCGGGCATTGGAACAGGCTGCCCAGGGAAGTGGTGGAGTCACCATCCCTGGAGGTGTTCAAAAAACGTGTGGATGTGGCGCTTCGGGACATGGTTTAGTGGGCATGGGTACTGGGTTGATGGTTGGACACGATGATCTTAGAGGTCTTTTCCAACCTTAATGATTCTATGATTCTATGCTTCTAAATAGAAATGTGTAGCATTTTGTAAGAGACCACAGTTTAAAAGACCACAGTTTTTGAGTACTATTTTTTAAAGTTTGTAAAGCTTTGTAACAGCAGAGAAGGCTGATAGCAAGGCTATTAATGGGAAGAAGAACTGAGTATGACAGGGAAGTTTTTAGAGTATTTTGTCTCTTTTAGACTTGATACATTTCAGTACTTAAACCGTTCCTGAATACTTTCTTTCTCTACCAGAGTTTTAGTATTCAGTTATACAATATTGCACTTCAGGTAATCTTATTTGTAAATGAATCTGTAGGATTGATGCTCATATGTAGTTTAATTTGTTAGACACAATCTTGAAAAGTCATAAACTCACTTTGCATCTTTACATACTCATATATTAAAGAGGTATAATTTATAATAAACATCTGCTTTATAATACCAATGTGACAGAAGGCATTAGGCAAGGAAAATTGACTGTGGGTGTGAGAGGCACCAAACACAAATATGCACATATATAATTAAACCTTTAAAATATAGCTGAGTGATTTTCTTATGCCAGTCCAAGGATTATTAATACACATGTCAGTGTCAAATTTAATAAAGCTGTTGCGTTAATTGTAGCTATGGTGCCTTGTAGTAACACCTGTCAAGGTATTTCTGGTGCAGAAAATCTTTGTCATGAGTAGGCTAGATAACATAAATTATAAGTGAACTAGCCTTTTACCTCAGGAGATCCAAATTCAAATACTGCTTTTAGTCTCAAATGAGTTGTTTGTCACACCCCACTGAACCTCCAAATATCGCACAGTTCTGCATGGCTGGTAATCCAGACTCGGGAGATGTGAAGGATTGGAATATCAGGCTGTATCACTAATCAAGATTATGGTGTATTGGCAGAAACAAGTAAGAAAGTGTGTGTGTGTGTAGCAATTGCCAGCTCCTTCCCTCACAGGCCAACACTATTCATGCCTTAAATTCCATGAGCAGGAAGTTTGTTAACAAATTTTGGACAGAAAAATAAGCTGCTATTACTAATGTCAGCTTTTGCAGATCAGCCTCATACAACTGTCCATGATATTCTCCCATCAGAAGCAATGTTATCCATGTGAATGCCAGCCAGTGCTGCTTGATCTCTGAAAATGCTGAACACCATCTTTTGAAACATGAATGCAAAGATCTATGAAGACTGCAATCCTATAAGTTTCATCTTTCTACAGAACTGTGCTCATACAAAAAAATTTTAGAGAAATGTCTCATTCAAGAAAAAAAAAGGAACAATTCCCAATGGAAAGCCAACAAAAATTATTTTTAATCTAATAATGACATCTACTAATATCTCTTCACAGAAATTGTATCCATTAAAATTATTCCATTCATTTCTCATTGGAGGTAAAGCACCATACCAAAAGACTGGAACAGTACTGTATCTGTGCGGAATCACAACTTACGTTCGTTTATACAAACATACAGAAGCAGCTAAAGGCAGCTCCTCACATGTTCATGTATAATATACAGCAAACATGGGAAGATGGCACCATCGTCCATCAGTGAGTAGAAGAAAGGGAGAAAAGGAGGGTGCTGGGCAGCATGCTAGAACGACACAAACATTAGCAGAGGCTATGGTGAAGCCACATTTCAACTTGAAGGTCTCATCATTGCACATTCCCTTCTACACACCTAACTCCCAGATGCACCTTAAAGAGTTTTGTGCCACAGTATGTGTCTCAAGTTTGCATAGGCTTAAACAATACATCATTAAGGATCAATGTGGAGATACAAAGCCTCAGCTTAAAAATAAAATGCTTATCTGTTTAGAATAGAGCAAGAAAAACACTTATTAGGACAGGGCCAAGTTGTTAGTATGCAAAGCACTAGGTTAACTTTCAACAGTCCAAAGGCAGACCTTCTGTACTACTTCACAGAAAGAAAGAAGGAAACAACATACACTCAGTATGCATAAGGCAAGTTGCAGAGGGTTGATACAAAGCAGAGAGTGACTGTTACAACATAGCATAATAAGCCTTGACTCCTTTATTAGCAGACATTTAATATACACCTTCCCAGTTTTACTAGCACAGTGCCCTGGGAGGTCACAAAGAGGAGGGGAGAAACATTATACCTTTTTTGTCTTCTTAAGTGAAGGATCCCAGCTGAACAGACTGAGATCTCCAAAACAAAAAAGGGTGAAAAGGACCTACTTAGCAGACATTTTTTTTACTATGAGGTTTCAATACAGAAAAACAAACTCACATCCTCATGTGAAAATCCAGGGGAAAAAAATAAATCTGAGTTTTGCAGTGTTCAGAAGCCAACAGAGAAACCAAAATAGCAAATTTTTTGGGCCTTCATTAATAAAAAACTGTCTCACTTTGCTCTTAAGTAGGAATTCTATGACATTAACATAGGCTGGACTTTGCCACAGTACAGAAACTCCCAAATGGCAGTGTTAACTGAAAAAGGTAACTGAAATTACAAAAAAAAAACATTTTTAGAATTATATGTTAGTCAAGAGCTATGTTATGATCTATCAGTCCAATAAGTAATACATATTTTATAAAAGGCTGAATAAATATTTACATAAATAGACCATTAATTCTTCAGAAGGTAGATGTGTATTCAGTTATTTATTGAAACAGCAATCCTATTTCAATCTCCTTTAAAAAAATTAAAATAGTATTTATACAAACTTATACAGGGATATGAATATGAAAACCTATTCAAAATTCAAAACTCCTCAATGATGAACAATAAACAAAAGTCAAAATTAAGACCAAATACTATGCTTAGTTATGTTTATTATGGAAAATGATTGTATAGGAAAAAAAAACAGGTCTCTGTAATTCACATGCTTATGCCTAAGTCTTGTAGCTGATGTAGTCTTCTAGAACAGCACAGAACAATAAGCACTGTTTTGACACACTGATTTTGTAATGGGGTACAAAATAGATAGTGAATAAGTAATGTGTAATCTGTAAATAAGAAGCATAGAGACTTAAGGAATACAGATCATTTAGAATAAGTTTTCTGTCATTTATCTTCAGATAAAGTAGGCATTAGAAGGCTATAGATACACACATATGTACACATATATTTGTGTTTGTCTTCTAACTAAAYGAGGGATGTAAGTATTGTTTCTCTCTCAAAGAGAAACTGGTAATAAAGTCAGATGTTTCTCTGATATAATTCTGTTTATGAAAATGTTCAGAATCCTACTTTTCATAACAAAGTAGGGAATAAACAAAGGAATTAAAAATGCAGTAAACATTGCCTTTGGTCACAGTTGTCAGTGCTATTTTCAATCAGAACATTTCTCAAAAGCTTTTACTTTTACCTTTTCTTCAAGATGCATTCTCCAGATTTGTTCAAAATACATCTGACCTTTACTTACAGTCTTCCCTATCTGCTTCTCTGGACTTGCACCTCTCTGTCACAGATGCACACATCTTCAAAAGCAATAGCTAGCAAAACTCTTTCATCCATATGGGCACGTGCACATGCTTGGTCTCAGTGCTTTGGACAGTGACAGATGGCTGAATTTGGGGTGGAGGGTGCTATTGTTTGAACTATCTGGTTCCATAAAGGATTGTAACTATCAATCATAATTATCTTAAATTATCTGAAAGTGGATTTTGTCCAATGAGTAAACAATGCATGTTTGTGGGTGTACAGATTTAAAAGTATACTTCAAAACAATTCATGCGGAACCCTAACATTACTGCAGTACTGCATTTATTAGAGGTACAAGAGACCAAAACAATTTGAGAAGTTTAAGATTCTCTTTCAAGGAACAAGGAAAAGTTCAAAATTAATAAAGACCAATCAAGAATTAATTAAACTCATTGCTCTAAGATCATAAAGTGTCTAGAATCATCACCAGGTGAATATACTCACTGGTCATTGATGGGAAAAAAGATCACAAGCTTTTACTGAAAAATAGATAAAAAGAATTAAGTAAGTATTTTAAAAGGGTAAAAAGAAAACAAAGGAGAAAAATACTGAAGGATTTATCCAGTCCAAATATTATTTTTTACTATAGATATCAAAATATTTCTGGCAGATGTTTTTAACTAAAAAACCTACCTTTGTCCATTTACTATGTCTTTTGATTCTGATGGCACAGCAAGTTCTTACAGTGAGGAAGCTTATGTTTTGATCTGGAGAAAAAAGGCGGAACAATATCATCCATATCTCTGAAAAGCTTTGGAAAAAAACAGAGCAACTGATTTCAAATTAAACAATCAAACATGAAGATTCCTGGGACTAATGAACCTGGAAAACAGGTCAGAAAGGGCTATGAATTTGCTTTTCGTATGGTTAAGACTGTGATCATCCTGCCAGCCCAAAATGACAGGGAAGAGATATAAGGAGCCCTTGGAATGGTAAAGCATGAAAGAACATTTATAATGAGAACATGAGTGCTACTGTGGAAAAAAAGCCAACAACAGTTATTTGCAAACCTTCACACTTTCAAAGACCCTAAGAAAAGAGTCCCTAGTCCAAAGGTGCTTTGTCAGTGAAAAGGAAATTAAGCTGTCTCCAGATTAACATCCAGTCCAGTAAAAGCAGTCTGGTCAAAACTGGCTAATGAGTAAGTGTTAATGAAACCTGCGTGTCAGTACAGTCAAACACAGAAGGAGACTTTAGCCTTAGTAACTGGATATAGTATGGCTCATCACTTTAATTGCAGGAAGCCAGCGTTAGTTGAAAACAAACTGTTTGTTTTGACATGTATTGTTAAAACGTAGGCATGTGAAACTTCAGCAGACAGGATCTCCCTCTGGAGGCATTCACAGGCATCCACTGCTTTTTATTGACTATAGAGAAGTGAAGCATGCATTTTTAGAAATCTTGTTCACTAGCTGCTAAAATGTAGTTGCCAGTTAGATGACTAAACTGGAATAAGTGGGTCCCATTCCCCAAATATAAAAAAATATTTCTTTGATTACAGATATCAGATATGCAAATCAAACACAAATCTAAGAAAGATTTGAGTTTGGGAACATTTGGCAGAAGTGAGGTAGAACAGATTCAAGTGAGAGATATTGGTACGTCAAACTGATTTTTTAAAAAGTAGCCTAGAAAAGTATGAAAAATGCGATACTCAGAACAGTTGCTCAGGAGAGAGAGCTGCAGAAAGTGGTCCCAACTCTCAAGACAGGAATGGTTATTGCCTGTCACTACTCTTATCTGAAGTCAGAGCTCTCAGGTTTACCTGAAACTCTAAAGATACCACACATGGTGAACTCAGAAGTAATATATGAAAAATGTTGAAAAATATACAGGAAGACCATTTAGGTGTACCAAAATAGAAGACAATGTTTGCAAACAATATCTGCAAGGTAAATATCAGTGTTTACCTCATACCAAGTTAGAAAAAGAGCTCATGTTTGTGACAGGAGGAACTGCACATAGAAGGCAAATCAGGCACAGATTTGTTTATGTTAACTAAAGAAATTTATTGCTCCTATGCTTATAGTTTCATTTCCCTGAGGCAGCCTTGCAAATGGATATTACAGCTGACTACATGGTTATGTATATTGTACCGATACCTGCCAAACATACTATACTTGACACAGTGATATCTAAATATGGACGTAAGGATTTTGGTTACAAACAACAACAAAGTTTGCAGAGGAGTTTTATGTAGCCATATATGTGAGGGCATGCAATTTGCAACCTCTAGATCTAGAGGTGTTACATCTTATTTTTTACTGTCTTCCCTTTCAAAATGTTAGAGAAGGTTTTTTTCACTGGTAGTTGGAAAATGGTGTCTGAAAATATAGCTCATTCTAAAAAAGCTTGTGAAATCAGTCTCTGATCATCTTGTAATATAATTAAATTGCAGGATAACATCAATGAAGCATGAGACTATTGCATCTTTACAATTAATTTTTTATGAGAATTAATTATAAAAAAATGAAAACAAAACTGTCTTTTATGTTAGAAACTTATAGTAAAGAAAACAAACATTTGCATAAGTATGCAATGGCAAGTTCAAATAAACAATCATTAAGAATGGCAAATTTCCAACAATTAATGTAAAAGTTAAATGAATCTTGCACATAACATCTCTTGCACTTAAATATTTTTCCAGTAAATTGCTATCCATCAGCCAGGACAACAGAATGGGTGAAACTTTTTCAGCTTTCATGAGAAGAAGGAAATAATGAACACGAAGTCTGCCATTTTGTCCCAGACGCTTTCAGCAAGGGAACAATTTCATCAGAATAAGGCAAATAAGAGATCACACTATCTAAATGAACGAGCTAACCAGTTTTTACCAACAGCACTTTCATATCTCCAGAGAAACTTGCAAGTACAAATTATGACTGGCCAACCCTTCTGGGGCAAAAAAAAATAGATGAAGAACTAAGTTTTAAGCAAACTTAAACTACATATAAATATTGCTTGAATGAATATGTTACATTCAGAAAAAAGAAGATACTTGAATGTGTTTTTCTGTTTTGAAATGAAAATTGCATTGAAAAAAGCTAAACTGATTTTATAAAAACTAGATAGCTGGAAAGGGAAAAGAATCCTAATTTTCAGGACATTAATTATTTTTTGTCGTGAAAAGAAATTTGTAGAGCTTTTCATTTCACTCAGACAAAAACTAAAACATTTTACTTAGAATGAAACCCAAAGTAATTTTTCCAATGTTGTAGTTTAGCCACATAACTAAAAGAAAAAAAAAAATCAGTCTCAGAGTTTTTCACACTAACCCTTCTTTTATTTATATGGGAAAGGGATAAGAAGGCATTATACTTTTCAGATGTTCACATAACGTAATGAGAGGGTTCAAGCTGAAGTACTTCAGACATAATTTAAACTACAACATGAGAGAAGCAAATCTCTGCTGACCACCCTGTTTTAGGATCACCTGTATATACTTCATGAGTATCTCAGCACTAGCACTCAGTGGACAATGCTTCCAGGTATTTCAGTATTTCACCATAAATATTAGCAGAAATATTAGCAGAATATTAACTGTTTCATCATGGAAGGAAAATTTAGAGGCCATTGGTCAACAGTGTGAGTATGAGTGAACTAAGGAAAGTAGCTCTTTCTAAATCCCCTTCCAGTACACTAAAATAAACAGGCTGCTTTTGTATGGGACATTTCACCCTTTACAAGCATATAGGAGAGATTGATAGACTAGCACAGTGCTTGCATGTGTGAACAGCAATATGCATTGGATAATTAAGTAAAAATGTGGGTACTAACTGCAGGATCATTGGTGGGACTATATGCATAACAAAAGTGATGCCCAGCCTACATGCTGAGTTTTTAGAAGCAGTATCACTTAAAGTTATTTTAATAATATGTATCCTTCTTCGCAGAATTTATCACCACATGGGAATGTAACAGCTTTTTTTCGATACAGCCTATAGAATATAGCCTGACTCTATCTGGAGCTGAGCATAAAGGTATAAATCAATAGATCCCTGCTAGTCTAATCAAAAGCCTATCTTTCAAAAATACCCATACACAGAAACACTATTTGCAGCTCTCCATCAGTGCTACAGACACTGCTCCCCAAGGCTCCATCAGGTTTTAAACAAAAAGAAAAGCAGGTCAACAGCACAATGATCAGAAAATTGAAAAGGTTCCTCTCCACAAAAATAGACAACAACACATTATTGCTATTGTTGTTGCTGTTGTTGTTATTACAGCTATGATTAAAGATTGTGGGTTTATGCTTTTATAATGGATTCTGTAGGGTTAACACAGCAAGACCTTATTTATTCTATCACCTTCCATTGGCTACAACCAAAGCCTTAATGAAAGCCTGCTTTCATTTACCCAACAAACTTTAATTTCTAATTTTCTTAAACTGCAAAAAAATATTTAACAAGTGTGTGGGGGGGTAATATTACTGTAATGAGCATGTGTCTGTATACTTTAATGACTGTAAACCTATACCTCACACAGATTACACACATAGTCATGTATTTATGACAGAAGTGCACACGTCTGTCTAAATAGATACAGTGTGTATGTATGTTCGTGGCACTCTCAAGGTACGAATTAGCCCAACAAATAGCAAAAAAAACATAGGTGGTATATTTCCTTAAATCATTGAACAGCTTACAATAAAATCAGTATGAAAATACAAACTAGTCTAATGAAGCAGTCAACAGGGAATCGGGACATTTCAGGCATGTCTCCAAGAAGCAATGGAGTGTGGTACAAAAAACCTGGAATAGCCTCATCACTGTTATCTCCTGAGCTAGAAGGGGTATAGACCTATCAGCAAAGCATATTTTAAAACTAACTAGCTCTGCTGGGAAGCTGGGATCACTAGCTCCGTCACAGATGTCACTTACAGCACTGTCTTTGGTATCTGATCTTGTTCCTTGGCACAACTCCTCTCTGCAGGATGTGACACACCGACAAGATGAGCTCTAGCCAAGGGGTGTTTCCAAAGCCAACATGTGGAAATGTTTGCTGTTTTTATACCTGACTCTGTGAGCAATCTTGAGTGTGCTCTTCGGCCACTGTCATGCGCCACCGTGCAATAGTTTCTTTGTGTTTTTTCCTTGAGACCACCACATACATGAGCCCTAACCCACTTTTCTTGCAGTGTAAGTATTTGACAGACTATATCTTTAAAAGCAGCCTTTCTATATGAAGTACAATTTCTGATTTCTCTGAAAGGTACAATGCATATAGAACAAAGGTAAAAATATATGCTTAGATTTTATCTTACTTGCTTTATAAGTTCTCAGCACAAAAGTATCTTTAGCTGGAAAAAACACACTATCTACATGCCTGGATTTTAGAAACAGGAAGGCATTCAGAAACATCCCTTTCTTACATGTTTCTTTATGCATTACTTCTAGACAGCATCCACACACTGTGCTACTTGCTGTGAACACATTCTTCAGGTGTTTGTTCCTCCCTACGCATTGCACAAAGTGCAGGTGCCTCAGAGAATTCTGGATTTCAATCCAGGGTCTGAGGCATAAAAATTAGGCATTGTAAAGCTCAATATTATGTCTTTTTTTTTTTTTTTTTTTTTTTGATTGAGCTTTCTAGCCCCAGGCATGTTCAGTCTTCATCGACACCTAACATGTAAGCCATTGCAGCATCTCAAGCAAGAACCCTTACAGCATTTCCCCTCCACCACTTTTACTTCTTGCCTGCAGCATCCCTATTCTGTAACCCCATCACATAACCCTACACAGAGTACTGCCTGATCTCAGACAGCAAGAATTCAGCAGGACTTTTGCACTTCACTCTGCATCACCCTTTTGACTTGTTTCTTGTGCTGTTGAAAGAGAAAAGATCGCAGAAGATTAGCAGTAAAGCCGCAAAAATTTAAATGTGGTAGGCATTTTTTTCCCCTCTCTAAACCTTTCAGTAGCAATAGGACAGAATTTCACCTATCACTTCTGAACTTGCTGTTACTTGCACTAAAAGAATCATATGTAGTTATGTCATTACCAAACCTCTTCCTCGGTGTTGTTTCCTAGGACTGTGAAATCAATACATATTTTCAGAGGCAATAGTGCTGAAACTGAAAATGTGAATTTCTTAGTTTGTAATTTTTCCCAGGTTTCACATTTTCTTTTGCCTATGCCTCTGTATTCTGTATGTTATTAAAAGGAAACAGACAAATGAATCTTCAGGTTGTTGATAGCAATAGATCATAATAATTCTTATGTAAGGAGAAAGAAAGAAATAAGGAGAAACTACAGGAGTTTTAATCTACAGTGTATCAATATCATACATCAAACTACCTCCTTCAAAGCAGTTGCAGTCTATCATCATAAAATAATCTACAATCAGTATCATACACCATGCACAGGCAAGAAACCTGCATATTAAAGCTTCTATTAATGCAGTCACATTGTATGCAAGGTGGTTGCTTGACAGGTCTCAGTATCCAATGCATTTACTTTTCCAGTGAAAATATTCGAACTTTCATTATATAGTCTAGTACAGAGAATGCTTTGTCTTAAGACAAAAATCTGAGTTATAAAAATATATGAAAATATGTTTGACTTCTGTACAACTTCTGTACACTTTTCAGACAAGGTTATTAATGCTATTTACAAACACTAATGAAAACTTTCAACACCTTTGTTGTAAGATTGTGAGACAGAAAGATAAATTATTGTTAACGCATAGACAGGGGCTGTGAGCTGAAAGACCAGCAAGTCATAGTAGATCTTGAACTATTATTATCGAATCCAGATCTGGATTATTGCATTATCCAGATCTAGATTATTACCCAATTATTACTGAGTCCAGATCCAGATTGGTCCAGATTATTGAATTATTATTACTATTGAATCCAGATCTTGAATTCATATTTSTTTTCATTAAGATAAATAGCTTCCTAACAGGGTGGCTCTATATTGTGATCAGTAGGATCTTACAGAACTCTTGTTCCAGGAAGTTATTGGTAGGAAACAGCAGCTTAAATAAAGGAAGAAATAAGATCTGGAGACATCACTGGCTTTCCACTCTGCTCCTCTCTTCCCCTCCACCTCCTTTCTTCCTCTCTCCTTCTTGATCACTTTGTACCAGAAGTGAATTCCAACAGAAATATAAAATCAGATACAAAAACAACAAGAAAAAAAAAAAAAGAAGAAAGAAACTAGGAGAAAGAAAATGTCACAATTCAACTGTGTGAGAAGATGAGCATGAGAAGAACTTCCCTGACTAAGTAAGCAATCTTTCGCCCATACAAGGAAAGCTGCAAAGTAATCCATTTAAAAAGGATGCAAACTAAAACTGTCTCTAGGTTGGAGCCCAAGACTATGCCACCTTGTCCTTTCCCTTGATTGCTCAAGCTGGAAGACAAAACTAAAGCACCGCGTGTTTCTTCTGCAAATTCAGATTTCTTTCATCTGTGAGCAAGGGCATGGAGAAAAGGAGGAGACAATGTCATACCAAACTGGAATGCCAGTGCAGCAGACAGATTCATCAGGGCCCAGACCTGAGAAGCACTGTTATACTCCTCAGCGTAGACAAGCTCAAGAAGATATTCTATAAATTGCAATGCATGCCCCAAGCTCCAATGGAAGTTACATATTTCAGTGAAAAACCTAAACAATCGAACAAATCCTCTCAAAAAGTTTTATGTGGACACAAAAATGTTATATGCATTTTCTCAATAATTTAAAATGAAGACTGATGAAATAAAAAAGTATATTGCTAAACTTCACAGGATGGCTGATGTGTGATTCAGAAATTTTAGGAATGTCCTGGGTCTGGTTGGGATGGAGTTAATTTTCTTCATAGCAGCCCATACGGTGCTGACTTTTAGATTTGTGACCAAAACAGTGTTGATAAAACACCAGTGTGTTATCTATTGCTGAAAAATGCTTGCACAGTGTCAAGGTCTTCTCTGTTTCTCACTCTGATGCTTCCCAGCAAGTAAGCTGGGGTGTGGGCAAGAAGTTGGGAGGGCACACAGCTGACCCAAACTGACCAAGGAGATACTGCACACCATATGATGTCATGCTCAGCAATAAAACTGAAAAGGGAAGGATTTTTTCCAACGTAGCCATTGCTCAGACACTAACTGGGCATCAAACTGCTGGTGGGAGATGGTGAGTGATTGTCTTTGCATCACCTGGTGCTTTTCTTGGGTTTTTTTCCCTTCACTTATTAAACTATCTTTATCTTGACCCACAAATTTTTCTCACTTTTGCCCTCTGTTTCTCTTCCCCATCCCATTGGGGGTGCGGCTGAATGAATGACTAGGTGGGGACTTACCTGTCAGCTGGGATTCAACTCAACACAAGGAGATAAATTAACCTGTGATAAATCAATAATGGAGATGAAAGATACAGCAGCTGAAATGTAAATGCTCAGGAATCCTAAAGAATCTCTACAGAAAGCAACAGGTACACGCAATCCAAAAGACTAGGCACAACCAATCACAGAGCTTTAGTGGAGCAGACAGATAAGTAATTTACTGATCAGCATTGAGAAAGCATGGAAATAGGGAAGAAACACAAAAATCCTCCCAAAATAATCAAACAAATATAACTCAAAGAAGTACTAAGACTACAAGGAAGACTTGAAAGCTCAATGGTGGAAATATTTTGCATATGAGGACATAAACAACTGTTATAGTAGAGAGTAATCAGTCTGCTGAATCAAAAAAGCAACTACTGATTCAAAGGATCATTTTTTTGCACATATATCACACTAATGCAGTAGAAATTAGCAAAAATAATTTGCATAGTGTGGACTATCATCAACTGCAAAGACAAGATAGTAGAAAATACAGGAATTTTAAGGGCAGATAGCAAGTTCAGTACATGAAGATTTCCTCAGCATTACATAAGCAAAAAAACCTGCAATCAGGCTAACCTATTTTAAAATCATATGATGATATTTACAATAACAACTGCAAGCACAAAATCAAAGTATAAATGCTGGAATTTCAAGCATCTTCTTTAACACAGGAACACTGCTTTCAGATCAAAGTTGTTAGTTAATTCGTAAATTTAGTAGAGTTCAGGCAGGGAGCAACGAATCACACTCTAATCAAAATTTAAAAAAACAAAACAAAGCAAAACAAAACAAAACAAACACCTAGAACAGGCAAACCCACTGTGGTACATGTCTGCTAAAGGTTACCATGATGTTTTTGAAAATCTGAAACGCCTTCTTCTATGTTACATATGAAGATAGGTGAAGCAATGTTGCTGGAACATCACCTGCCTTTCAAAGTGTCCAGTGTGCTAGAAGAAAAAAATATATAAAGAAGAGGAGCAAATAAGCACGTGATCGATAAAGACATCTCTGTGAAAGTCACAGAGCATATATGTTGGCTAAGAAACATAGATTTTGAAATGTCAGGCAAGAAGCGTGTTTGTATATTCTCAAACTATTTAAATAAAACACGAAAAGTGCTCACTGCCAAATGTCTGCAGTCACGAAATATTACCTGATTTGGCAAAAGGAAAAATTAAAAATTACAGGAAAAAGACCTAGTGCCAAATTCCAAAATGCAAAAGATGGATGTTGGCAAGCATTCCTGAGTAGCAAAAGTGGCTAGCTCAACAGAAGTGTATCCAAATTGTCTGAGGGTGTTCCCCGGATGAAAATTAGTTCAACTATATCATAGTTGACGTTGGACAGACACATTATGGTAGAGGGTATAACAGACCTCAGTCATAACTTCCTTTGCATGATATAGGAATCAGGCAAATCAGTCACAAACTGTGTAAGGACAAGATGACTTCATGATGAGCAATACTCACTGCTGTACAGGGCACATGTAACAATCCTCCTTTTTCCCGACACCTTAAATCTAAGAAAGGAAATGCAAAGCAAGAAATGTCCATACTTGAGATATCAATTACTCAGGGGCTACTAGTAATTACAAAATACATTTATGGGGAGGGGGAAAACAAAACTGTGTGTGCAAATCTTTGAAGTTACTGCTGAAAGAAGATGTGATAGGACAATTATTTCAATAAAACGTAGCCATTAGATGTATCAATACAGGGATGTGAATAAAGAAACTGCTGTCAATGTGATGCTAGTGAGATGGGACACAGGGCAGTACTCTTACGGAAAAGACATCCTGAATCATAGAATCATAGAATCATAGAATCATAGAATCATTAAGGTTGGAAAAGACCTTTAAGATCATCGAGTCCAACCATCAAACCAGTATCCATGCCCACTAAACCATGTCCTGAAGCGCCACATCCACACATTTTTTGAACGCCCCCAGTGATGGTGACTCCACCACTTCCCTGGGCAGCCTGTTCCAATGCCTGACTACCCTTTCAGTGAAGAAATTTTTCCTAATATCCAACCTAAACCTCCCCTGGCGCAACTTGAGGCCATTTCCTCTCGTCCCATCGCTTGTTATTTGGGAGAAGAGACCAACACCCACCTCGCTACAGCCTCCTTTCAGGTAGTTGTAGAGAGCGATAAGGTCTCCCCTCAGCCTCCTCTTCTCCAGGCTGTTCTCCAGGAACAACGCCAGTTCCCTCAGCCGCTCCTCATAAGACTTGTTCTCCAGACCCCTCACCAGCTTCGTTGCCCTTCTCTGGACACGCTCCAGCACCTCAATGTCCTTCCTTAGTGAGTGGCCCAAAACTGAACACAGTATTCGAGGTGCGGCCTCACCAGTGCCCAGTACAGGGGCACGATCACCTCCCTCTGTCTACTGGCCACACTACTCCTGATACAGGCCAGGATGCTGTTGGCCTTCTTGGCCACCTGGGCACACTGCCAGCTCATTTTCAGCCGGCTGTCGACCAGCACCCCCAGGTCCTTTTCTGCCGGGCAGCTTTCCAGCCACTCTTCCCCAAGCCTGTAGTGTTGCCTGGGGTTGTTGTGACCCAAGTGCAGGACCCGGCACTTGGCCTTGTTGAACCTCATACAGTTGGCCTCGGCCCATCGATCCAGCCTGTCCAGATCCCTCTGCAGAGCCTTCCTACCCTCAGGCAGATCAACACTCCCGCCCAACTTGGTGTCGTCTGCGAACTTACTGAGGGTGCACTCGATCCCCTCATCCAGATCATTGATAAAGATGTTAAACAAGGTGGGCCCCAAAACTGAGCCCTGGGGAACACCGCTCATGACCGGCCGCCAGCTGGATTTGACTCCATTCACCACAACTCTCTGGGCTCGGCCGTCCAGCCAGTTTTTTACCCAGCAAAGAGTACACCTGTCCAAGCCATGAGCCGCCAGCTTCTCCAGGAGAATGCTGTGGGAGACAATGTCAAAGGCTTTGCTGAAGTCCAGGTAAACCACATCCCCAGCCTTCCCCTCATCCACTAGGTGGGTCACCCAGTTGTAGAAGGAGATCAGGTTGGTCAAGCAGGACCTGCCCTTCATGAACCCGTGCTGGCTGGGTCCGATTCCCTGGTTGTCCTGCACCTGCCTCGTGAGTGCCCTCGAGATGAACCACTCCATGATCTTCCCCGGCACCGAGGTCAGGCTGACAGGCCTGTAGTTCCCCGGATCCTTCCTCCAGCCCTTCTTGTAGATGGGCGTCACATTGGCAAGCCTCCAGTCATCCGGGACTACTGATAA
Organism: Oceanodroma leucorhoa; assembly: GCA_030449065.1. NCBI lineage: Eukaryota > Metazoa > Chordata > Aves > Procellariiformes > Oceanodroma > Oceanodroma leucorhoa. The sequence goes on along the minus strand of JASVER010000054.1, from coordinate 103,932 downwards.
ATGATGGAGAGCGGCTTGTCAAGCTCCTCCGCCAGCTCCCTCAGTACTCTTGGGTGGATCCCATCCGGTCCCATAGACTTGTGTATGTCCAGCTGGCGTAGGAGGTCATTAACCTCTTCCTCTTCGATTATGGGGGGTTTACTCTGCTCCCCGTCCCCATCTTCCAGCTCAGGGGGGTGAATACCCTGAGGATCACCGGTCTGAATATTAAAGACTGAGACAAAGAAGTCATTAAGTACCTCAGCCTTCTCCTCATCCTCAGTGGCAATGTTCCCCCCCAGCATCCAATAAGGGAGGGAGATTCTCCTTGGCCCTCTTTTTGTCGTTAACATATTTGTAAAAACATGAAGTTGTCATGTCTAGGATTACTAGCATCACCCATATTCAAATAAGTGAAAATTGAAAAGCAGTTTCTTATAACAGTGTTTGCATGCAAAAAGTTTGAACAATATGGTCAAATATAGGAAAACCATTCCGGTAGGAAGTACCCATAAATCACTTGGGAGTGCTTTTTAAAAAACACTGTCAGTCACAGAAAGCCTTTAGTGTATGCTACTGAAACTGCAAAGTGTAAGCATGAAAGAGACTGACAAATACATTGCAGATTTCTTATCCAGAGCAGCCTTGCAGTGCACAACTACAGCAACTTAGCAAGAATGTGAAATCTTTAGCTTGATATTAATGCAGAAAATGCAGAGAGACAGAAGCATCAGCTAAGTCCGTTATGTGCCAGTTTCCAGGTAGGGGCTACAACATATCTGAGAACAAATGATACAAGACATAGATTTACAAGTGCTTGCATCTATCATTCTGTCACACTCTGTCAGGACAGCCAGATGCCATGGGAGAAGCCTTGTCTGCTTCCCAAGAATACTGGAACTGCCCACATGAGCTGAGAATCCAAGATAGCATCATATATAAAGTCAATTGAATCATAAACCCAAGATCAGTAAAAATAAATTCTTTCAGGTATACGCTGAAGCCATATAGGAATAGTGTCCCGTTCATCCAGAATGCAGTGACATTGCATACTCTGCAGCAGTGGTGCACTATGCCAAGATATTTAAGACCTCAAGAGTAGCTTTGTGATGCCTGTGATGAAACAGAAACTAGGCTATAGGTTTTTATGCTATGCCTGCTAAAGGTTTTTATTCTAATGACAATAGTTGATAAAAAGCAATGAAATTACACAAAATCCCAACAGGCTTTGGAACAGCCCACAGTGATAATTATAACTGGGCATTTTATTTGCACGCCAACATAGATTATTTCTTCATCGCAGTATGCTATTTGGGCATCAGTGGCAAAATTCAGATTCTCCAAATTCTGTTGTCTGCAAATGTAAGCATCTACATGCGAGTTAGAAGTGTAAGATTCTATTACAACTACTGGAAATATAGTCAACACAGCCAATGAAATCCTTAAGACTATACAGCAGACCAAATATATATGCCTACTTTACAGGGATAACTACTCTCCAGGCTGATGTATTGACAGGCCACTACCAATTATGGTGGAAATTTAGATACCTGGTGCACATACAGATGTATATTACACACAATTAAATTTAGATATTTTAACCTTGAGCTGAATCCCACACTAGTGACATCATTCATGTCACTTAATTTCAGTCATCTAGAATTTAGTATTCAGCCAAAGCATGTTGTCAGCTTCTTTGTGTAGTCAGCAGAAGCTTGAGAGCTAAGCCCTTCCAGAGGATGACTCATCACACCCACTAAGGCACCTTTCTTAAGATATCATATGTCTATTAAGAGGCTTACTTCTCTCCACTGACTACAGAGGCAGTCTACTGAAGAGGACTAGGGAGAACTAATGTGAAGTGAGACAAATCCCACCCCAAGACAATACCATAGCCACTATCAATGCTGTAGTGAAGTATGTTAACAGGCATTGCATCTTATATCAAATCTAAATACATCGGAGCAGGAGCAGAGCAATTTTGGTTCCCTGGCATCCTCTCTGCCCACATGCTCTCAGGTGGGACATGAGGGCTTTCCCCCATGCATTACATTTTTTTAAGCAGCAGAAGGAAAAGAGGGCCCATAAAAGGTTCCTAGGAAAGAAACAAATCAAGGCAGAAGAAGGAGAAAAGAGTGTGTTATTGAGCCTTGATGGCATGAATTGTCAAGCTCACTAGGGAGAGAGGTGCCGAGCAAAACGTTCAGGGAAACCACATCAAAGAGAATCTAACATTCCACTCCGGGAATCAGACACTCAGAATTTACTAATTGCAACATTCTTTCATTCATTAAAAATGGATAAATAGTTTGCAAAGGTTTATTAACTAAAATGGTTAGTAATTTTTTAAAGAATCTAACAGAATAGTAGAGAGCTTGTATCTATCAATAATAACTTCTAATGAACAGATTATTGCCATCTACAAAGTATTTATTAATAGTTTACCAGTATATTATGGACATTAGTACCATCTGTTGCAGATACTTATAACCATGTTGATAGGTGTTTGAACTGATTATAAAACACATATGACTCAGTTAGACTTTATTATAAATGATTAACCATTTTAAAGAATCATTCTGTAAACTCATTATAAACTATTTATAAATGAATCTTTGTTTAAAGGATCACAAGCTTTGTTTGGTTTTCAAGATCAGATGATACGCATTTAAATGCATGTTTTGCAGTTAAGAAAGACTGCCAGGTTAAAATATAGCCATTTAAAATATATATTAGGGTAACACATGGAATAAAATTGTCACAAATACACATAAAAAGACTGAATTATGGAGTAGCCTTTCATGATATGTGCAATCTGGTATGCTGTTCATTTAAGTGATTGCCATGACTAATTTATGTTCACATTTAGCTTTTGTTGGCATTCTGAAAAATATGCTATTAAAAAATTACACAAACCAAGGACACAAAAAGTGTCTAGGCTGACACTATTTATGCCAAGCTTTGTTCTGGATTGAAAAAAAAAAACCAACAACCTTAAATTAGAATCTTCAGTTCAATTACATCACGAAAGCAGTAAGAAAATAAGGTTTTATGACAAAAACTCTGACAACAATGGCAGTATAAGTGAGCACTAGTAAAATAACCCCATCTATGGAAGAAAATGTTCATGTACCATGCATGCTTGTACTACAGATGGACACGACTTAGCAGAGACATGCTCGGTGCTTTAGCTGTTTACTTAGACAGCAACAGAGTTCTAAGACATAGTTGCTATGCCAACCCATCACAGGACTATATATATACATTCATGACCAGGGCTTATTTTGAGAGCTCTGTTACTCTTTCCTTCAAAAGTTTAAATACACTACTGCTATATTGTTTCCATTAAGGCAAACCTCTGTGGTCTGTAGACAATTCGCAGCCCTGATTTCTTTAAGGTAGGGTGTGGAGTGTATAGAATAACATGATGAGATTTCAAATAAGGAGCAGAACAGACCTTTGACGTCACATTTCTACAATCACTGAACAGACTGTTCTATTTGCAAGCCTCTAAAGATTTGGTGTTTAGATGATAAAGGGCACTGCTTTTTATAATCTATTATTAACTGTCGTGTGTGTATTACCGCAGGAGTTCTCTGAAGAGAAAGCAAAGCATGTTTTGGTGGTGCGATGATGAAGTGGTTTTTTGTACTATTTACTAGAACAATTTTGCATATTAACTCCATCCATTCAGTCTTCTTTTTGTGATACAGGAACAATGCATAGTAATCTACCTCTGGAGCTTAGAAGTGATGTCTTCAGATAAATACGCATTTTAAAAAAATAAAAAATCATAGAAGGAGCTCTTTAATTACCTTTTTCTGTTTATGTTACTTAGGGGCTGTTTTTTCAAATGCATTTGAATTTTCAGTCTATTTATTTCATAATTATTGGATGACTACATGCAGCACTGCCATTTCAATTAGATTTTGATGGCTGATAAAACCATTGTTGACAGCAAGTGCGCAAATGAATGAAGGGAAACCAGATTAGCAAAGTTTGTGTCATTGCATTTAAATAAAACTAAATATTCTGGCAGTAATGCAATCAAATCTGAAATCTGAAGAGAGAAGAAAAACAGTAAATGGGATGGGAGGGAAGGGATTCGGTCAGAGATAATAATCTTTCTTTAGACATAGGGTTTTCTGAAGAAGAGCTATTTCCTTTTGAGACATAATTTTAATTCCTGGAGAGTATAGCCTCTTCTTTTTCAAGCAGTTTAGAAACCCAAAAACATTTATATAATGTCTTCTAACAAGAGTTTTGCAACCAGACAGACTTTTTGAAATGTGAGAAAAGCAAGAAGATAGGAAAGATCTCAATGCAGATACAGAGAGCTCAACCCACTAGAACTGATAAGGCAAGAAAAGCCATTGTGATAAATTCCAAAGGTTAAGACTTTCTGTCTATTGTAAAGATCAACATAAAGGGGAGAGGAGAGGATGAGTGTGATAACGCCTTCATATCCATTTAAGAATGACGATATACATGCCAGATGAGAACCTGCATCAGACAGTTGTTCTTTTTAAGAATAAAACAGAGCATCACTGAAGCAACTGTCTCTTGTGTCTCTCCGATTGAAATGAATGACATATTTTGTWTTCATTCAAATGTCTACAGAGAAGATATATGAAACTGAGGACAAGCAAAAAAAAAATAACATATTAAATGCTCTGCATTAAATTTGATTCAAAGGGGCTGCCACAGGCTGAATGCAGTTCTCTGCTCAGTCTCAGAGACTGATTCAGTTCAGTGTTTTTTAGTTGCTACAGCTCTTTTTGGAATATTTCTCTAGGAAGCAACAAATTAAGCTCATTTTTCAGTGAACTAACTTCATTTTAAAGATTAGCATATTTTGATTATTAGAGAAATCTTGCATTTCTTGCTGAAAGTCTACATAAAAACCTAAAATTTCTTAGAATTAATTTACTTTGTTTACATCTCATACATTTTCATTAATTTCTTGGCTTTTGGACTTCTTTCTTCACACATTTTCTACACAGCATTGTTCTGGTTTTTGCCCTTCTTCCAGGAGGCCATACAGATTCTTTGCAATATGCATCCAAAAGGGACCTTACTCTTTGTCTAAGCTAGGTCCATACTGTATTTCACATCCAAACCCAGTTCTCAGTCACAATCTGTAGATGTGCCTCCTCACTTAGAAATGGACGTAACACAACTTTGAGGAGCATTAAAGAGAAAATATACAGAATTACGCATCTCGCTATCATAAAGTGTGAGCTTACTCGCACTGTAAAAGGACAAAGACTCTTGAAGGTTGCTGAAACTGACTGCAGTACCACCACAAATTCCAGAGTCTTCATTTGAGAACCATTGATGTAGTCTGTCAAAGGGCAAATAGAAAGGACCATTGAAGGCTTGCTGTTCAAAATCAACATGCCAGGGCTACTGCAACTAAAGCTGTTCCAATAGTAGCAATACAGAGAGAGAGGAGCTACCTCAAGGAGCACATCACATCTCTCATCTGGCCTGCTAGAGCCAGTTCAGACTGTGCCATAGTAACCAGCCATCCTTCAAACATGCTAACCAACATATACCTTTGGCTGTCAACAGCATTGTGGTACTTGGGTTCAGAGCAGAGCAGCCGGTGAGAATTTCTATTGCAGAAGTGTTACATGTCTTTGAGGCGAGGAACAGACAATGTTGATAATGAAGTAGTGAAGAGGATAAGGTGTTTTTGTGATTAGCCTTGACCTTGAAAAGAATCTTAAAGTCTGAATGACTCCCAGGGTAACTGCAGAGCAGGGTAGTAAAAGAGTGGGGGGCCAGTTCTGAAGGACATCACAATCCACTTTACAAGATAACAATAGAATAGATATCCACATTTTAGACAATACCATCAGAATGTATATATGCATCCTTAGTTTCTACTTGACCGTTGAATTGCTATTAAAGGCACAAACTTCTAAATTAATTTGTATATTTCAAATGTTATCTTAAAGAAATTATATCTTTTTAGTTTACCACTATTATTTTATTAGATAAAAAGTAATGACAATTTTCTTTTTTTTTAAATGCAAAGGAAAAAAATTCCTCCCTACAGAACATTCCATCAAATGGTCAAATTCAAAACAGTGTTCAGGACCTCATCCTAAAGCCAGAATACAGTAAATCAACAATGGAGCAGAATTACTGCAACATAGGAAGTGTTGGGGKTTTTTTTTCCTCCTTTTTAAGTTTAATATAGCTGACTTTCCTAAATGATTTATGGGGCTGGGAGTCCTGTCTCTCTTATCCTTTCAAAAACAATCCAGTAGGCTGGAATGGTTTGAAAGACTGAGCTAAGGGAGAATCTGCATCCTTTTTCGTATAACACTCTGGTGCTCACTGATCTGTTTTTTCAGACTTCCATTCGCAACAAAACTGCCGATCTCAAACCAGCTTCATTATTTCTGTTTTAGTGCTCAATCTGTAAAGAGAGAAAAAAATGAGAGATTAATGAGATCTTTTTCTTCTCATGTTGCTCTGTTTATCTCATAAGATCTATTTCTTGACTCTTTCTTTTAAGATCTTCCTGATATCACTTTGTATCCTCCAGCACACCTCTCCAATTTCTCATTTTCTTTTCCAATGCTTCCTCAGCAGCTTCTCAAATTACCATGTTATGGGAGAAAAAGTAGTAATTAATCTCACATTTCCTGATAGATTCTGGAGCCACAAATATCTAACTACAAACTAAAGATGAAGTAAAAGAAATTTCTGCTGGCCACATACACCAAGGAAATTCTTAAAATTAACCATTCTATGCCAGTAATTTGTTTTTTTAGTTACTCATAAAAGCAGTGGAAGTCAATATGGTTGAATATGAAAGTCTCCTCAAAAACTCTTAGATGTGTAAAAGACATCCTAACATGAACCTAAAAATAAGAAATATAGTAATATAGAGTCATTCTATTCCCTTTTTTAATTATTCTGTTATACTGAAAAATTGATAGCATTGCTGAATTTTACTAACCACTGTGATTATCCATAGTTCACCTATTCCTATGAAGTAAATACCAGTGAAGCTTATTGCATTATTGCACAGTGAAACTCCTATGCCACTGTAAATAAGGGAACAGTACTTAAAAACAATACATGCACATACACACACAAAACAAACGAACACAAAACCAAAAACAAACAAACAAGCAAAAAAACCCAGCAGTTCTACTCTGGAAGACAATATGTTTGAGTAAAACTGTCTGTGGTCCCCTCTCAAAATGCCGAAGAAATTCGCAGATACTATGATCATTACATGAATTTCAGCAGCTGCCATTTCAAATCCAGTAAGAGTTTACTTGATCTTACTTTCAATCACAAATATCCATAGTATCTCAGACATGAATTATATAAGTATATGCATCTTCCTACATCAAAAAACTTCAGATAATTTTCCACTTGAAGGAAAGGAGTGAGAATAAGATGTGACAAATGCTAGTTACATCAGTTAATGATCTTCTGGGATATACTCACATATTACACTGGTGAGGGCTGTATAAGAACCTGGGTAGAAGAAAGCAGAAAATTCCAATGTGAGTAATTGCATTAAGTCAGATTCCCTGTTACAGTTTTTCAATTAGATATACAATAATCTTCTCTACTCCTCACTATGCATTTTTGTAGTGGTGCTGTGTGTTGTTAAGCATTTACTGAATTTGTAATACAGATGTGACTATGTGTCTGCAGTTTGTCAAGCTATTATATATGTTCATTTTATTGAATGCATTTTTAATCTTTCTGGATGAAAAGTATGTTTGTACATGTAAGTCATTATCATTCCATCTATCTTTAGAATGCCTAAAAGTAAAAATAGTGTGCAATATGTTATCTATATAGATTTTCTTGTAAAGCTGAGAAATTGCACAAGCTATTTAATAAAGCTGTCACAAATTGCATCCTATCTTCCATCCCAACACAGTTTTGGGGCCATTTTGGTAAATTAAAACTGGCTTCCAATGGCATGAATGGTTCAATCCATAAAATCCAAGCAGGACTTTGATTTTAATTACAGTGCAGCAAATCACAAACAAGAACACTTTTTTCATAGATTAATTCTAGATTTTAAGTGAGTTATAGCCTCGGTATCTGCCTCTATGTTTTTCCACCCAAATATGTGTCAGTGCTGTTTTATTTCAAATGAAATTATTCTCGCATTTCAGCTGTGCATCTTCTAAAATTGCTGCTGTGAAGTCTTCCTTCAAAAGCAAATTAAGGGGAGTTTGAGGTGTGGGGAAACTTCAGTCGCCACTATTTGAGTTTCATATGAATTAGTGTATTTCACTTATTTGATTCACTGAAACAAAATGGATTTGTTTTCTTTGGTGTCACTCAGAAACCTAGAATTCAATTTTAAAGAAATACTGAGATAGAAACTCTATTAGCCTGTTCTAAAATACTTACTGAAGATACTTCTTTGGTAAGCTATGCTCATGTCAACAAAAAAAGATGTACTAGAGATCACACACACAGCAACAGGAACAGAAGAAGGATGGAAACCTGTGGTTCAACTGTCCCCGTAGGTGAGTAAAATTTTGTTACAGGTATCTCGCACAGCAACTGTACAGCTAGCCCCAGTTGGCACCAGCAAAATCTTGGCTTGCAAGGAATATAATTCTTGTCTTCTACAGAAGTATGTGCAGCTTTAGCAGCCTATGAAGCCTTTGAATGTCAATGCAAAAGCTTCTGGGAGTTGCTTCTGATAGCTGATTAGGAGACAAATGAAATGAAAACCCTTGTTTTATTACTAAAAGTGTGATGTTTAAAGACATATGAACTCAGGGGAGATATTTTTAGGTACATATATTATCTTTTTTTTTTTTTGCTTCTTTATTTGTGCATGCGAACTTAACAGTTACATGTTTTCTATACATGGCAAATATTATATTGGGGCAAATTCGGCTTGGTCTCCATGCCAAAGAGTGGAAAGATAGTATTATATTTTCAACTATCTTATGATGGATGGAAAGGGAATCTTTGGCAGCAGGCTGGCCAATTTGGTGAGGCTGGCTTTAAACTGAAGGACTCGGGGGTGGGGTCCAAAGTGGCAACACTCATGCCATTGCAACCAACTGGGGAATAAGCCAGGCCAAGTAGAGCAGCGACAAATGTTCCTTAGCTGCCTCCCAAGACGAGAACCAGAAGACCAGTCACCTCAAGTGTATGTATACCAATGCACGCAGCCTGAGGAACGAACAGGAGGAACTGGAGCTCTGCACCCGATCTATGATATCATAGAAAAAACTGAAACATRGTGGGACAAYTCACATGACTGGAGCATCACGATGGACGGCTATAGGTTGTTTCATAAAGACAGGCAGGGAAGAAGAGGAGGAGGAGCTGTGCCCTATGTTAAGGAGAACCTCGAATGTATAAAAGCCAACTACGGCAATTGCGGAAGCCCTATCAAATGCCTCTGGGTCAGGATCAGAGGGGTCATCTCCAAGGGAGATCTTACAGTAGGCATCTGCTACTGACCTCCAAACCAAGACGATAAGGCCAACGAAGCAATTTGGGTCACTTAAGAAAGTTTGGGGTCAACAGAAYCTGGTTCTTATGGGTGACTTTAACTACCCAGACATTTGTTGGAAGAACGATGCAACAGCTCACATGYCATCCATCAAKTTCCTGGAATGCGTAGAAGACTGCTTCCTCATACAAATGTTAGACATACCAACCAGGAATGAGGTACTGCTGGACTTGCTACTCAACAAACCAAGAAAAATCTGCTTCGTATTATCTCGGTTAGTGATAGCCTTGGCTGCAGTGATCACAATATCGTGGAGCTTGGGATCCTGCTGAGCATGCTGAAGGTTAATACTAGGACAAAGGTTTTAGATTTTAGAAGAGCAAACTTCAGCTAGCTCAGASTTCAGTTGGGAGGGATTCTGTGGGAAGCTTCCATGGAAGATAAAGGAGTTAGTTAGCGAGTGCTGGGAGTTTTTCAAGAACGCTCTCCTGGAAGCAAAAAACAGTTCCTCCCMTTTAAAGGTAAGGGAAGTAGGTGGAGCAAGAGACCCCCTTGGCTTAACTGCGAGCTTCTGAGTCTGCTCAAAACCAAAAGAGAAGCGTACTGGAGATGGAAAAGTGAACAAATACCAAATGAGGACTACAAGGGCATTGCCAGGGTGTGCAGAAATGCGGTTAGAAAAGCAAAAGCTCAGCTCAAATTGAAATTGGCCAGAGGTGTCAAAAACTACAAGAAAGGGTTCTTCAGGTATGTAAACAACAAGCAGAAACAGAAAGGAAGTATTGGCCCACTGTTRAACAGGAGAAGCGAATTAGTCACCAACAAGGCTGAAAAGGCAGAGGTTCTCAACACTTTCTTCACCTCTGTCTTTACCAGCACTGTTGGGCCGCAGGCCTTGGGAACAAAAATCCAGGTTGATGCAAACACAAACCCACCATCAGTGAAGGAAGAGTTGATATGTGAACTMTTACAGGAGCTTGATCCCTACAAATCAATGGGCCTTGACAATAGCCACCCGAGRGTGTTGAGAGCTGGCTGACGTCGTTGCGAGGCCGCTTTCCATAATCTTTGAGAAGTCCCGGAGATCGGGGGACATCCCAGAAGACTGGAAGAAGGCTAATGTCACCCCCATCTACAAGAAGGGMTTAAAGGAGGGTCCAGGAAATTATAGGCCCATCAGTCTTACTTCAGTCCATAGGAAACTTATGGAACGAATCCTCCTGGGGGCTATCACAAGTCAAATGAAGCACATGATTGGGAAAAGCCAGCATGGATTCACAAAGGGCAAATCGTGATTGACAAACCTGATCGTCTTCTATGACAAAGTAACCTGCTCAGTTGATGTGGGGTGAGCAATGGACATTGTYTACCTGGATTTCTTCAAGGCTTTCAATACGGTTTCCCATAGCCTCCTTCTAGAGAAACTGATGTGTTACGGTCTAGGCAAGTGGTCAGTGTGGTGGGTGGGGAACTGGCTGATAGGCTGCACCCAGAGGGTGGTGGTAAATAGCTCCTTTTCAAATGAGCACCTGTCACAAGTGCAGTCACACAGGGATTGATATTGGGCCCAACGCTGTTTAATATCTTCATAAGTGATCTGGATGATGGGATCAAGTGTACCCTGATGAAGTTTGGCAATGATACCAAACTGAGTGGGGAAGTGGACACCTCGGAAGGGAGAGCCACCCTGCAGGAAGACCTGGATAGGCTGGAAGAGTCGGCTAACAAGAACCRTATGAAGTTCAAGGACAAGTGTAAGGTCTTGCACCTGGGAAAGCATAATCCAGGAGTGCAGTACAAGCTGGGATCTACCYRGCTGGGGAGCAGCTCTGTGGAAAGGGACATGAGGGTCCTGGTGGATAACAAGCTCAATATGAGTGAACAGTGTGTTGCTGCAGCAAAGAAAGCCAACAGGATGCTGGGTTGCATCAACAAGGGCATCACCAGCAGAKATAAAGAAGTCATTATCCCACTCTACTCAGTGCTTGTCAGGCCACACCTGGAATACTGTGTTCAGTTTTGGTCCCCRCTATGCAAAGAAGATGTGGACAGGCTGGARAGGGTCCAGAGAAGGGCCACAAAGATGATCAAAGGACTGGGAAGCCTGCCATAGAAGGAAAGGCTGAGAGAACTGGRTTTGTTCAGCCTTGAGAAAAGAAGGCTTARGGGAGACCTTATCATCATGTTCCAGTATTTRAAGGGTGGCTACAAAGAAGATGGAGACTCCCTTTTTACAAGGAGTCACATGGAAAAGACAAGGGGTAATGGGTACAAGTTACTCCTGGGGAGATTCTGATTGGACCCAAGAGGAAAATTTTTCACAACGAGAACCATCAGCCACTGGAATAATCTCCCCAGGGAAGTGGTGGGTTCCCCGACATTGGACACTTTTAAGGTTCAGCTGGACAGGGTGCCGGGCCATCTTGTCTAGGCCGTGCATTTGCCAAGAAAGTTTGGACCAGATGATCCTTGAGGTCCCTTCCAACCTGATATTCTACGATTCTTTGATTCTATGATTATCCCGCACAAATAAAAGCCAATCAGAATTGTTAGGTGTATGGACTGTCCCTTCTTTGCTCTTCCAGGAGCCCCAGTGCTCCTAAAGGAAAAGATATGAAGAAAATGGGGATATAGCTAACTCTCCCCACAAAATGAATCCTACATGAGTGAAAGCAATAGTCGCTTTCAAAGATGTTGCAGTTGCAACCACATATTCTATGCACAAATTGAAAATTTTGAAGAGTTTTGCAGAAAACCTTCAAGCATGTCTCCTGAGGTGGTGTGGGTCAATGTTTTTTTCACAGTCAGTTAAAACAGAGTCACAGTGACATTAGCAGAAACTACACAGAGGTAAGAATGAATTAATGAGAGAGTGGGAGGAAAGAATTTCATCATTCTCCTGAAGGGAGTGCCTTTGGCACTGTACAATAATTAACCAACCATTGCCAAAAAATGTCCTGACTCAAATTTTGAAGCTTTAGCATACTTTGCTTGTGCCTTTCATTTAATGTTATTTTCTTGAGAAGYATAAGTAATATTATATATTACTCATAAGTATAAGTAATATTGTAAAGACAAATTTATATAATATTATAATATATATTGTGGCCCTAGTCCCTTATGCTCAGACAGGATGCTTATTGAAGGAGTGAATGAGTGAGCCTTTAATATCAGCACACCAGTGGTACTAGACAAGCAGAAGATGCTCATTCATTAGAAAGGCACAAATTCTGCTAGCAGGCACTCTTACCTTACCCAGTTTGATTTCAAGATTATTACTGAAAGTAATATTCAGCTTATTGTCTTGTTCTAATAATTTTTTACAGTACTTTCAATGGTACCTTAGAATCTCTTGAATACAATTTATTAAAATATCTAAAGGGACTGAAGCTTACAATTTCCATTGAAACRTAATAGAACTCTAAGGTGCTGTGAGGTGTTTCTTAGCATTCTACTTCTGGTTAATAAATCTGAGGAAATTTTTCCTGCACTAATTGTAACACTGGGAGAAAAGCTCCTGACTGGGAAATTATGAGGAATCTTAGTCTCTGCAATATTGATACTTTATGGTGGATACATGCTCAAAGAGGAGTCATATTCTTCCTGAGGAACAGGATTTCTCACTGAACTGTAACTGTCTAGTAATTACACATCTAACTGAAGTTTGATTTCAGAGTCAAAGAATAGAAATAAGCATTATTAAAGAGATTAAATTCACCATTAAAAATGAAATTCAGAACAACTAGCCTAAACTGCCTAGTATGGAAGAAGATACTCCGGAGATAAAGTTGGCTACAGAGGGTGGCATCTAGCTCAGACCAAATATTTAACTTTCCCTGTTTGAAGTATAGGAGATRAGTAATAGCTGCTTGCAAGTCTTTTGATCTTAGCCTTTGGTTTTGTGTCTAAAGAACATTGGGGTAGAAGTCCTAAGCAACTTGAAGTGAATTGTAGTGAGGTTGAAGATCACAGAAAGATTTGAAGATGTAATGATTTGCAATTTTTGAGTATATGAAGTTAGGACCTAACTTTACTTTCATAGGAGTCAATAAAAGCCCTTTTGTTTTCAAAAAAAAACATGATCATGACAACAACATCCACTCCGGAAAATTACATGGTAGGAGTAAAACTGTTGTTGAAAGAAAATACAGAAAAATTGGATCAAAAAAATAAAAAGGATGAGGACTGACTGAATTAGGACTGTTGACTACATGCTCATGTGCCCAGGAGAGTTTACAGGACTTCTAGAGCAACCAGACSACAGTGCTATTACAATGGGATGAGTGTGCACATTTACACTACTGTATTATTYACCTGACGGATAGTTCTGAAAGATAAGTTTGGTAGCTATTTTAATAAAGCATTTCTAAAACCATTTGGCAGCTTATTTCTCACTCTTAACTTTTAGGGAATTTTAGTGAACATTACCACCTCAGGATAACAATGCTATTGTCTACCTTTTATTTTCCCCTTCCCTGATCACTAAAAATGCTCTGCTTAGAATAAACTAAGAGGAGGAACCAAATAACAGAAGTTCTTTCAGTATGTCCTCTGAAAAGAAATGGAAATCCAGCCTTCTTTCTAGTACTCCCTACCTTTCTTCTATTGCTCTATCAATCTTCCATGTTCCARTTTTGCCACTTACTCTTCTACCTTCTTTGCTCTTTGATTTCATGCTAAAATCGATGCTGAACCTACAGAAGAAGATTTGTCTGCAACAGATTGGCAAAAATAAAARCAACAAAAAAAAMCCCCAAACATTCTAAAAAGCCTAGGGACCCTGGCATGGTAGTGGTCTCATCACATCCTTGCGGTCTCTTAGCAAATTAATTGACACATATCTTCAGAATTCACTTTCTTCTTATCTTCTCCTATTTTCTTCTCTCTCCATCCATGTATATATCTTGTTTTCTCCTTAGAGAATGTCAGATTTCAAAACAAAAAAGCATAGGAACAACCAATTTAAATTAACTCTATTCTTTTCTTCAAAATGGGGATCAAAAAAGACCATTTTTCCCTAAGCATGCACTAGACAGAGATTGTTTGTACTAAAACAAAGCAATATAATTAAGATCTCTTCATGTCTTATGTCTTCAATATAATCTTAATAATAATTGTATATGTTTTTGCTTGATAACTTGTCAGAGAATGTCAGTGCTACTTGATACAGACCACTAACATCCACAAACAAAAGGAACTTTAGAGGCAAAGACATGGAATAACCTCTGTAATATTAGAAACTATTTCACACAGAGGTTTATCAACAGATWGAGTATGACATTTTCATTAATTGATTGATCACTCGGTCAGTCCAAATCTGCAGAGGTTTATGGAAATAGCTGAGTTACAAGAAGTTGGCTTAGAGCTTAATGCAAGTCACAGCACAATGACTCTTACATTATCATTACATCACTTCATTTACACAGTCACTCTAATTGACTTTAATAGGTTTTGGATCAGAGCAAACACACAGACAAAAAGATTGATTATACAAAACCAGAATGCTTTTATTAAACTTGCCTCAAGAATATACAATACACAATCTCTCAAAAATCTCTAAATCAGCAGCTAGAGGCTTTAGGAATTTGTGGCAGCCAGCACAGAGACATTTTGTCAGCTCCAATTTAATTTTGAAAAGATAAGGCTTCCAGAAACTTCTTCATGGGATGTGTTTAAACATAGAATCTGTCTCATGGACCACCCTCTGCTCACATTGACCACTAACAACTGATTACACACAGTAGCAATTACTTGCAGGAAAACATAATGTTAGGAAAATATCTAATGWCATTTTTACTTTTTTTTTTAGTATGACTTATAAGGAGAGGAGAAAAATAAGAGGGCTGGACTATGTGACCAGCAGCAATCTATACAGACAAAGTAAGGGTTTTTTTGCAAATCATAGGCAGTCTACAAGCTACAGTTTAGGAAACTGTTTAAGCTGATCCTGTGCTACAAAGCATCATTGCATAGCTCCATTAGAGGAAGCAGATGTTATTCATAGGAAAAGCAATACAGTCTGTTTTGTGAAAAAAATGTTGTAGCCCATGCTGAGAATCAAAAATCACCAGTGTGTGTATTTTTGCCACAAAATGCTAAATAAGTGCATGGAGAAATTTAGATCTTCATAGCCTAATTTTCACATTAGTCTCTGCTTGTATCTAAAAAACTTTGCATGTACAGACACCTGCCTGGATGTTTTTCCAGTATCAGTTCTGAGGAGGTCCAAGGACTAAATTCGCATGCCTATGCCCATATATGTGGATATGTTTTACACAGGGAAATTCTAACTCCAGCAACTGTCAGTGTTAGCATTTATCCGTCATGCAAAAATACTCATTCTGGAAATATGAGAGTACAAAATTCTAGGTGCGTGAGTAAGTGCTACACTGAAATCTTCTTTCAATTATAGTCTTAATTTCTATCTACTGTAGTCCTCTTTGTCTAACCATGCGAGCATGCTGTTCTTATACTGTCAATATATAAGTGAAAAAGAAAAATGTATTTGTGGAATTAACTAGTTTGTAGAATAAATTGGTTCTTGTTTCTTGTAGTTGTACATGTGACAGCAGTTGATCTTGGAACAATCATTCCTGTTTTGTTTTTGACATAAATTTCTCAAGTCCTATTCTGCTTGTGCAAACTCACCTAATGTATTGGTAGACTCMCTCAGAATATATTCCTCTCTCACCCTCTGCTCCACATTTTCCCTCCTCTTTCCATAACCGTTTTCAGTCTGTCAAGGATTTTTTCTCCTATTTCTTAAGCTGTTTTTTGGTTTTGTTTTTTTTATTGGGCTCTTCAACTTCTCTGATTTTTAAAGACAAGAGAAATGAAATGAGATATATAATCAAGACAATTTTCACTTCGCTTGTTTCTCTAAGAGACGTTTAAAAAGAGATTTTGATGAAGGGGAAAAACAGCTCTGCTATGTAATGATCTTTTCTATGGTAATCCACCCACAGGGGCATTTTAATATGTAAATCACGTTATTGTCTCACACATGACAATCTGATGGATTTTAAATTCCTCATTTGTTAAAGTATAATGAACAGCACTTTTGCTGGTTTTATTGATGCAATAGCACTTTGTTCACACAAGAAGGTATAGTAGTGCCAAGCTACATAAGGTGATACTATTAATGTATCATTTGAGAGCCAGCAAATATAAATATTAAGGAGCTCATTTCCATAGAAATACACTCTAACCCCATGCTGGCAGCAAAGAGGTACAGAGACATTTTCATGTCAGCAAGCAGGTGTCCTCTGGCCTGCCTAGGCAAAATAATCCCCTTACTAAAACATACATTCATAAGTAAATATGCACAACCACATACATTCTCATTGTACAACGATTTCTAAAATCCCAAAAAAATAAAACCAAAACCAGGCAAAGCTCTATGGACTGATGAATAGGTATCAAAGCTGTGACAATAGAAACAAACTTCTCTTCTTAAGCACTGCTCTCCCTTAACAACTCACAACAAGGTATATATAAGCAAACAAACAGAATGAATCTAAAGAGGAGATAAAAATAACTGGAGTATGTCTTAGAAAGATGCTGCAAATATACTTTGGCATGTACTTATTTGGATGGCATTTTCTTTGCCCTCTCTGTGTCTTTTGGAGAGTAAACAGCATATTCTTTTTTAAAGATGTAAACATGAAAAACACAGGCTCAAAAATCGTGTGCATGTTATATTGTGGTCTTAAAAACCCAACTCTATTTTCTCTAAAGGGCAGAAGTCTCAATACTGCTAATATCAGCAGAAATGAAGGGATCAGAGTCAGAACAAGTCCCTTATTGACCTTATATGGTCTAAACCTTCAAACGCTAGGAAAAAAAACACAAAAAACCCCAAAACAAAACCCTCCCACTAGATCACTGAAACTGTGAGACTTGTTTTAGAAATATCAAGAGCATTTAAAGATCATGAATAAAGGTCRCTTCTTTGTACTGTCACCACACTACAATTGGCCTACAAAAGATCCTTTAAGTGGTTTCAAAAGCCATAGCATTTCTTTCAGGTTCCTTTGCAGGCAACGAGGATTTGCCTAGAAGTTGCTGGAATGATAATTCACCACTGCTTTTGTATTTTTCACTCTCATTTTGGAGTCTTAGGACTGTTAACATTTCTACAAGAAAATTGAAAATGTGCATAGACACTTCTTCAGTCTAGTTAAAAAAGCCATAGTGCATTTAACATGAAACAGTTATCATAATAAAGTTGAACTCTGAAGAACTCTAATGGAAGGCAAAAAAAATATCATTCTCAGATGGATTATCAAATCTTTTGCAGCTTTGTCTTACAGCAGAAGGAAACCCACTAAACAACTGTGGAAAAAGAGTGGTTTACTAACATTATGACTTTGCTATAAGCATCAGGGAAAAGGGCACAAAATATCMTTTTATTGTGCTTTTAAACAGCATCTAGCAAAACAGAGTTGGTCATCACTGGAGTAGTACCGTACAAATGCTAAATGAAGAAATTAACATACATCACAAGAGYTGGATGGCACATTAAATAGTACTACATACTTAAGATTACTATCTGCAGCTAGTGATTCTCAAACATTTCAAACTACTGCATCACCACAAAACCTTAAATTTCCACTGGATGCTGCACTTATYCTCAAGCTGTTTATTTGAAAATGCTATGCATTTTATTGTTTAATTGCAGCTATACACAAACGAGTATGTTAARGAGAGGGAAAAATGTCATGCCAGGAGCAGCCAAAACTTGGCAACTGTGAATTTATTTGTACCCTTACACTCATTTTTCCACTAAATGTCTTCTGCTTTACTGCAATCTTGCATTTCTTTCTGTTTTTCYCCATGCTTTCAATTATTGACATGAAGAAAGGTCTGTTTCTTAATAGATGTCATATTTTCAGATAAGCTCCATCTAGAAAGTAAGTAGTGCCAACTGCTGTGCTGTATGAATTAAGGATATCACACAAAAAAAATCCCTACAGACTGGACTGAGTAAATTGATTTTATTTTCTGCTCTGGGAAGCTAAGCAATTTTGATATCGTCCTGTTCTCCAAGACACTATAAAAACAAGGAACAACCTTAGGGGGGATTCATTTGACTAAATGCAGACATCTAGAATGTAAACATTTATGGATATGTCAAGATAAGAAACCATGGCCTGGCCCCCGAGACCAATTAACACTGTGTAGCTCCTATTCAGCTACGTACAGATAACTACTACTCTGGCAAGAGAGACCTAGTTGGAAGAGTCCAAAACAGAGCCAAGAACTGAGACAGCAACTAATTTGTGCTCAAAGGTTTGCTCCTTGGATCACTTTTGGTGAGCAATGTAGAGTTGCCTTATGACTGAGACTGGCATGCTAARTTTCTTCGCAATGAATGACAGTAGGTACTTCTCAGGAGTGATTAATCTAATAGGAATTTAATATTTAATGTTAATCATGCCTTTAAACACCTATTTCTCACATCTGATTACAAAGGAAGGCTACAGCAACTAGTTAAGCTACAGAAAATTGCAGTGGTGACACCTAAAGTTAGGTGAGATAAGTCTCACCCCTGTGGACACGACCACAGAAGAAAAGATTCTTTGAAGATTCTGCTCACTCTCATTCATTCAGGTAAAGCTGCTACATGGAGAAAAGAAGGAGGAGGTAAAACTTCAAACATGTTTCTTCTAAAAGTAAAAAAAAGTAGGGATGCCCTGTCAAATGTGTGTGCAAGTTCAACCAATTTCAGAAAGAGTACTATGATATATATACATGCAAGTTCTACATTTGGTCATTAGCCAAATGTGCGAAAAAGTCTTTGCTCCATAGCAGCCTTTAAAGAATGATTAATATGGTAATTCACACGAACTAATAATTTAAAATTTTATTACTTTAAATAGTAATTTTAAAATATGTTATATGTTTTAGCCTAACAGAAAGTTGTTAGATATACTTGGATATACTTGTATGACAAATATGAGATGATAATACAACTTCAGCTTCATAAAAGTATYTTTCAAATGAGTAATTTCATTAAAATCATTTTGGGCAATATACTTTTCACTCATTTTAGACATCTATGGTGCAGACAACTACAGCTGAATCACTCACCTGAAATTGCATTTTCAGTCAAAGAAGAAAAATGGGCATTTGAAGGCACAAGTCTTTTGAACTATTTTAGAAAGAGATGATTCATACTGYACAAATGCCTATTTCCCTTCATAAAAGGAGATTAAGATCACTAACTTGGATGTAGTCCTTCACATTCTATGCTTATATTCAGTGAGCTGGCTCCCATCCCTTGAAGTGTTTCTGCAAAACTTTGTATTGTTTTCTTAACCTGGAGAATTAGAGGAGATCTGAAAATTAAGTAAGGACTGTGGTTTTGGTTACATATCACTAACAGATGAGAGGGACTATTTCTATATTTCGGGGGGGGAGGGTGCACAGGGGGAATGGTGCATATGTATACATATATAATTCCAAAGATGATGTGGATTTTAGTTTTACCTGGAATTTAATGTCCTTCTGAGATGGTTTGAGCATAGAGATTCTCAGAAACTGACATATATTTTTAATTCTTCTGGCTTGCCAAGCATGTCAGGTCAGATTCTTTTCACTCGTAAATTGTTTTCTGATCTCCTAAACAGCACTGCACCACATTTTTGTCTTTAGAAAAAGGAAGACTTCATAAAAGGCACGTTGTTGATATTGACAGACATTTTTTAAAAGGACATCCTTCCAGTTTAAGTGCTGACAGAASTTATCTTACAATTTTGCACTGTAAAATATACCTAGATAGTTATATTGTACTGTAATCATTAAAACTRTAAGCCTAAGTATGTTCTTTACAATCAACCAAAAGCATCTAGATCTCTCATATTTCTGAAAACCAACATCTTTATCATGTGTCATTCTTTAGCATAAACAGACACTGCGTACAGAATAAAGTACAAATTTAGGTGGAAATGAATGTGATGAACTTTTTTATTAAAAGGACCTCACAGTCAGTACACTACACTGCAGACAAAGAATATGGCTAGAACTAAGTGTGCAGAATTCTACCTTTTTATCATGTGTTTCTTTAGGTTAAATTTCAGTTTTCTGCTTAAACCAAAACAAACTCCCTCTTTTTTCATGGTAAAGAAGACAGTCTATCCTTTCCGGAATAACGCATTCATACTGATACAGCCACATGCAAAGGTTTGTGACCTTTCTCTGGTAAGTATAGTCCTCGGGATTTTATTATCTTTTGATATCAGTCTGAATATCAGTTGGTTTTTACCTTGCAAACTCCCACCTTCTCCTGCAGTCTGCTTGAATTTTAACAAAAATTTTGGGTGATATAATTTTGCTAATTCCTTTTATACACCAGGATGYGTATTATTCAGAATCAATAATTTCTATGTGTTTAAAATTCACAAGTACTCCTTTACCTAATTTTCTCCTATTTAGTTTGTCCAACTCTTTTTATATGTCTGGTTTTGTACATATCATATTTTCATTTGGTGAATCTGTTCTCTTCAGACTTGACAAATTYTATATTTTTTCTTTTTTAATGTGAAATGTCTTGGATTCAGTTAAAAATATTTAGTAACATTTTCTCACAGGAGCTAGTGTTCACTCCACAATGAAAGAACAGTATCATATTCTCAGTCAAGATCCTAGACCACTGAATGTTTTATCAGGATTACTACTTTTGGTACATAAAAGAGGAAAAGAAGTATATTTATCGTAAATTTCTGGTCCTTCTCTCTTGTACTCCTAAAACCATGAATGCTATATTAGACTTGGTACAACACTGCCACTAGGTACTGGAGATGCACTTAGTGTAGTAGTAAATGTTAAATAAGTAACATCCCTTACCTCCCCACAGACAAAGAATTTAAAATCCATCAATTCCTTACATGTGAGGCAGATTGCGATTTACATGTTAAAGTGCCCCTGTGAATTGATTTGCATAGGAAAGACTTCTGGGGCACTGAAACAAAGGATTAGTGAGCATGACAAGAGTGCTATTAGCATAGAGAATACAGATTCTCCTACAACACACCCTTCAAACAATGTAAATATATTCATCATGAATATATAGATCTTGGTGGGTTTCCCAACCAGGAACAAAACAAAGGTTTGTTTCAAAAGCAGCAAGTCTAAAGACTAACACTGGGCGAGCCTCTAAGCAGAGTCAGAGACAAGGATCTGCGGATAGGCCTTCCTTACACCAAACTCAGCTGGACATTTGGGTTTGCTTCCAGTGGTAAAATGTAAACATTTACATCTGAGCTAATTTGCCATATTTCCTTTTATTGACAGTGTATGGAAATAGGAACTTAGTGGTGTGTTTCATCTTATCCTAAGGCAGACCTCTCAAAAAATCAGAAGAATTTCCTCTTACTATAATTGCATATTTCTCTTCATTTTTTTTGTAATAGAAAACAACTGTAGAGACAGTTACCTCAGCTTCTATTATAGACAATGCAGAACTCATTAACACAGTCACTGGAGCCTTTTGGGCTATTCACCCTAAGACAGCTACTTGTAGGTACCTGCAGTCCAAACCTGAACCCCTGTGTTGTAGATACCTCCAATAAAACTCAACTGCCTAAACAAAAACTTGTGGCATTATATGGCTCTGTGGGGTATTCTTCCTCCCTTATGGCTAACTGCAGCAGGGAGCACGTTTCCTGCATGTCATATCTGTCTTGGATGCCTGGGGAATCTCAAATGGCACTAGGTGCCTGCATTTTGGTACCTAACTCAAAAGTTAGAATCACACTTTGCAGTGAAGTAATACTGAGAGTCTTTAAATTATTTAAACTGTTCTAGTCCATCCAAGGAATGGGATCTAGTATATAGTGTGCAGTAGGGCTTCCTTATTATTTGTAGAGTTCAGTGAAGTCTGTGAAGGAAATCTAGAGGGGAAAAAAAGCCAACTTCTAAAGTACACAACAATTTCAAAGGTGTGAATATTTTCCTACAGTTCCACATGGTTGCTAAGTTCAACAGATAGTCCCTGGCTATGTGAAATAATCTGTGAAATCTATAGGTGATTTCTTCTAGGCAACAGAACTGCTGATCAGGAGTGTTTCTCCTTCCCCTTTTTTGCCTTTATACATGTGAAATAAAATACTACTAATATAATACTTCTCAATTAAGTCCCATTTTAACACAACACTGTTAATATCCATTTGACTTTCTTTCTAACTGATTTTATATTTTACTTTTATGTGATGGGAATATTCCAATATAATGTTCTATTAGTGGACTTTCTGTGTACTCCGCAGAGGAGTTACAGTACCCAGTATAATGGCTGTAAGTTTTTATATGTGTCGTTCTAGTCTTGCTCATTCCATAATCCTTCTTCATGCAAATGTGTTCTGCTTATTTTTATTACAAATTTATGAAACGTCTGGCCTGAAAAGCCTCTATAGATCAAGTATTTCAAGTGTTTAAAATTACAAATTATTTTCAAGGCCTTCAATGGCAAAATGAGCATTTTTCTGCAATAGATAATACATCAGCACAGAGTAAATAAAACCCAGACTTACAGCCAAGACGTCCAAATTATGAGTCTTAAAGAGGAGACTGTGCAGAGTATTCACAAAGTCTATCTTTAGCATTATCAAGAGTAGTTTGCATAGGCGTTATCTACAGTCAGTAAAAGGGGAGGTTACTCCTGTAGTTGATTCAGAGCAAAAACCTAATTTTAGATGCTCATAATCAACCCCATCAAAACTGCTCCACTCCACTATCTGTAAAGGCAGCCTTGGTAAAATAGTCTCACTCAGCTAAATCTAACCTTTGCAAATATTTCCATTTATCTTGCCTCAGGTGATTTGAAGCATTATACCTAAGTGATAATGAACATCTACGCCAAAATGCTAGCAACTCAATGCCACTAGACCAGATTCCAGTTCTGGAGTGTTTTCTGCAAGCTCCAGTCCCACTTTTCACTGCTGTGGTCCCTGTTTTATATGCTGGGTGTCTTAGGGTGGTTTCGAGGATTCCTGAGAAGGCAAACACATATACACAGACGACACAGAAAAACAAGCAAGCATTTTATTAACTACAGACATGAATTACACTAAGGGTATTTTGCAAAGCAATTGTCTTACCGACCCCAGGACCGTGAGGAAGATGTACCCTCCGTGCATTCTGGTGTCATCCTGCGCCACGAGCTCAGCCCCGCAGTCGGTAGGTGCCAGCRTTACGTGGGCGTCCCCACGGAGGCAACGGTGACCTTGCTGTACACCGGCCCGCTGCTCTTCAGGAAATCCCGGTATTTATACATTTGCAGAGGAACGGGTTTTGACACTCGTGACCAGCAGGTRCCAAAACACGCCTCGGTTTCCCACAATATAGGGAGCGTATGGCACCCGCGCCTGCTGGTCAGGCGCGCTGCACGCGCCATAGCCATCCCATCTATTGGTTCATGGGCTTTGTACACGTGGCATATTACCATAATAGCAGAATGTTGTCAAACAAGCAAAATTATGAACTGTGCTTTGCATTCCTTCATTATCACATTGCCCCGTTATCGCACATTCTCCCCTAGTATTGCTCAGCTTTCTTATCTCTGTGGTCAGCATTTCAAAACAAGAGACAAGAAACCACCTGTTTTCCTGTGCTGACTGCAGTTTTCTCAGCTATCTACTTCTCACCCAGTGTCCATCCACAGACCAAAATCCCACTTTTTAACCCCTCCGTATACAGTGGGCAACCATTTAAACCACAGAGCTAGGAACATGCTAAGGTAAAGGAATCTCAGTTGTGGTCTCTCCTCAGTGACTTAGCCCCATGATCTCTACTGGGTCACTCATATTTACAAGGGAAGTGCCTTCCAGCTACCTTATTKCTTCCCCTAGTCAGAGTGGCATGGGTGGTAAATACAGGACTACGCAGGAGCAGGGAAGACACTGGACTGTTACACATCTCTTTCGAGGAAAATGTGACCAGAGAAGAGTAACCTTCAGGCTGTAGACTACCAGTTGTTGGGAGGCAGAAATTAATTCAGGGTCTTTGTACACTTTCATGCTATGCTGATTGAAAGTTCATTCTGGACTTTACCCAACCCAGCTTCTGCTGTTTCCCCTCCAGGAGGTTTGAGTATTAAATGGCATTGATTCTTCCTATGGAGATAAAAGACTGCAAATAAATTAACATTAAAAGGGATATGCCCTTGAGAAAGCCATTGTCAAAACACTGAACTAAAGAACATCAGCTTTAAAAGATTTGGCTGAGGTTAGTGTTCTTGATGTCTCAGTATTGTGGCACTGACTGCAAAAGTGAAATTCTTTGTCTTCTGTAACATGTTGCCCAAGGCACTAACGCTAACAGGATTTAGAACAGAAGTATCTTTATACGCAGGCACAATCCCACTAAAGTCAGATTATTTCAGGGTTAGGTCCCCGTTTTCTCCTTTTTGAAATGATGCTGCATATCCTTACACAGCGCTGTTGTTCTCTTTAACTACAAAAATAATTTWAAAAAAAAGCCCCAAATGTGGTTATATCTGATGGACATCTGCAGATGCTTCACAGCAAATCTTTTGACTCTTAAAGATTCTGCTATTGAATGTGCAAGAGGAATTGAGGAAAAACTTTATATTCATTAAGTTATATGAATTGTCTACTGTGGATAGAAGATTTTTAGCATACTTATTTTTATTTTATAACAATAAAAAGCTGTTCTGTATTGCTTTTCCTCTATTTGGAACACAAATTAATTGAGGTCATGTTTCTGTTAGGGGAACACAGTCATATTTCTAGCGAAAACACCATGAAAATTTAATCTGTCTGAGAGACTTTTGACCTTTCAAACTTGCAGGGTATTTATTATTCCTATTTTATTTTATGTTAGGAGTCCTCACATTCATCTGTTCTCTTTAAATATTTACATTGTAACTTCTCTGGGTAAAGTACCAGGTGCTTAGCTTATACATAATGCTCATTATTTGTGCTGCTGCCCTCCTTGACCATTTTCCATTTTGTCAAGGGGTCTTCTAAATTTACAAGTAAAAAAAAAAGTTCATCCTGACTACTGTTTATTAATTATATATTATGAATTATCTTTAATAATTACTTCAATAAAGTATAAAAAATAACTTAGTGAATGCAATTGCAACCTTCCATTTTTAATATATTAGTCTCACCTTCCCACTTTTCCCTCTATGATCATTCACTTTCCTCTTTCTCAGGACATAAATCTAAGTCTTCCAACCTCATTTATACTTTATATTTCATATTTTATTTATAATCTTTGTTTCAATTGCCTTTACTGGTAATTTATTCCACTTGTTCATTTATCTTTTTGTGAAATACGTAAATTCTGTCCGAGTTCCCTAATTTTCCTGGTTTGTTTATTATGTCTTGTTATATCTTCTAGATTTTAACCCCTTCTTATCATAAAGACGTGTCCATATTCTGAATTGTTCCGTTCTTCCCTGCTTACAATTTTGTATTTCCCTTTCACTGTTTTGTATTTTATATTAAAGTATTTTCCAATGCTTATTAGATCACACTGAACAACAGTGCTGTAGTGTTGCAAAAAGGGCTAGTTTTGTTGATCATGTAGGGGATGATTTGACCAGATTTCTTACCAATGACTTTTAAAATACAAAGCTCTAGAACAGGATATGGTTCAAGGTCTGATTATTTAAGTAGGCATCCTCTTTAAAGCACTGAAATAATATTTACAGTACAGTTACTAACATGAACCATTATATTCCAGATGATTGTTTTCTGAGATGCTGTCCTTATTCAATAAATAAAATTATCATATAAGAGTTTTCCGTCATTTTTTTTCTCTTACTACATATCCTTTGGTTCTTTTCTAGGTTTCCTAGTTGGTGCAAGACAGACTATATAGGAATAGGTTTTTACATCAGTTTATCTAAAAGATTCTTGTTCTCCTTTTTGAGGTCCTGTGTGGACCTTTTGTGATAAGGAAGTATAAAATAATGTCTGAAGAAAATATTTTAAACACAATAAATATCTGTAGGAATTATACTCAGATCCTCTGGATTCAGCTGTCTAAAATACAGGCAAGTGGTCCTAATTGATCATTTATACTCCTTCATTAATGAGTGGAAAAAGACAGGAATTTCCACAGAGGGATAGGATTCTTTCTGTCCTACACAGGTGCCTAAGTTGGGGATAGGTATATGTTAATAAAGTAAGCAACGCACAGGATCCCTTCTGGGCCCTGGAACCAGACCATCAGTGTTGTTAACCTACTCAGACTTTGCCTGGCATGATTTTGGGCAATGCCAATTACCAATTTCCAAAATAGTTCCTGGGCACAGTTCAGGAACTAGAGTGTACTAGGGACTATTCACGACAGGTATGTCACACGTGGCTACATGGTTTTGGGGCCACAACAGTTTACTAGCTAAGAAGTGGTGCATTATGCACCAGCCTGCCCTACTTCCTCAATTCTGATGAATGTTCTGACAAATATAGCCTAGACGTCTAAACTTTAGATTACTTGAGAAAAAGATTATCTCATGGCCACATTTTGCATTACAATTACGATCTCACAGAATGCCCTCTTCATGAAAGCAATTCCTAAAGTGACAGCAGGACTTTATTTTAAACATTTGTATTTTCTTTAATGAAATTTAATGAATGAAAACAAAAGTACYAGCAGCCAAGGCTCAGATTCACCATGTCTGGCTTCAGTTACTAACTGAGCTAACCAGGATAGATGAGTTTCTACAGCTAACAGAAAAAGGTGTGCTGAATTATTTTCAGTGACTGCACTCCGCAGTCAACTTCAGCCCATAGACCACTATTTGTAAAATATTTCTAACAAACATGTTAGTTTTCTATTTTTAATAACTAAACAAAAGGAAAAAAATGTACCAAGCACAGTCACTTCTCTCTGGGCACATCTTAGAGCTGGCTGTAATGTTCTTTTATCATTTAACAATTGGTAATAATATTCAAATGGCAAGAAATCCTCTTTAACTTTCTTATTTTGTTATATTTGAGAAAATGTCATCAGCTGTGGAAAGCAGATGGATCAAAATTCTTTCCTAGCTTTTTTCTTTGTATTATACTACAGAAAGATGATAACTCATAGCAAAAGCTGAAATGCATAGGAAGCATTATTGAATTTAAATAATAGCAATTCTATCCTGTCTGTGTAATTTTTCAAACTCTTTTTGCTATGTCTTACTAATGGCTCAAAGTCTCTTTTTTTTTTTTTTTTTATCACTTTATAGATACAAATATCACAATACCACATTTCCAAGGTTGGGGGGGAAGAAAAAGTATTCTTTTAAGACAAAACTAAATTTCACTTTTCATAATGCACAAAGAAGTAAAATCTATAAAAAATTCAGCAAAGGGCCAAACTTTCAAAGGGTTCAATACACAGCAGGTCTACCTGAGAAAAAGTTTTTTGAAAATTCATTTATTTAGGTAGTAAGAGATGCCAAGTTTGAAGTATTTTGAATCTCTGGGCATTGTTTATGCTTACTGTAAGAACATGAGAAATCCCCTAACACACCAAAGGCTCACCTTACSCAGTACTCTCTCTAAAGTGTGGCCAACAGTGTTGCTTAAGGACTAGTATAAGAAACAGGGTATATATGATGAGTGATCTTGTCCTAGCCAGGTCTTCCTAAATGTCAACGATTCAGGCCATTCATGATAAGGGTGCTATTCCATAGGTCCTGTAGCATGAACCAAAGCTCACTTATACAATACAAGACATATACAGTGCAATTGTTTTCAGAGCAGGAGCAGTGTATCCTACAGCAGTAAGAAGCTGTCCAGAAAAGGAGGATTCTGAGGAGAAATATGGTATTGGTGTTGGCTGCAAATGCACAGATGTCTAGATTAGCTGCACTGTTACACAGAAATCACATGATTTTGCTGGTTTGATTTATTTTACAAGTAGATATATCATGAGTTTGTCTTCTTATTTTATAAATGTAATGGTATCTTTATATAGTTCCAGGTTTGCATGATAATCCTTTTTTTCTTTATCCTACTGGAATATTTATGAAACAAATTCTGGGKTTTTTTTAGACAGGGAAGGAAATAGGAAGAAATTAATTCATCCCAAATTAATTAACACAATAAAGAACAGATCCTTCTGCACAATGAGGAAGATTACGAGGTAACTGCCTTTTCAGGCAATTCTTACCAAACCTTCTTTGTCAAGAATTAAATGTATAGATGAGAGTTAAGGAAGTATCCATGTAAATGTGGACACGTTGACAATATTCTTCCTTTAAAAAAGAGGAAAAGCAAATTTATGCACTCCAAGCACAGCTCACTCGATAACTCMACAAGGGACTAGCTCCTCTGGGGTACTTTATGGACCAGTTGTCTCATCTCAAGTGTCTGATCCCAAGACATAAATTAATTTTAGATGCACCTTTTATTCTTTGTGGCTGCTAAGGCAATATCCACTATTTTTTTTGGTTGCCATGGAGATAATTGACTTCCTGTGGTGGCAAGAGCCTTGTGTGGGGTATTAAAGGGGCTTGGGTGCAGAGATTCTTTAATTTTCATGCAGTGAAGAAAGTAATTTTATCAACAAAACCTTTGTAAGATTTCTCTCCCTCATAATTTGAGTCATTCTTGTTATAATCTTGTGAATATTTGGGKTTTTTTTTTTCCTTCCATGTTCCTTTTGTAGCGCAGCCTGCACACTCCACAATGCTAACTCAAAGCACAGGGAAGGGCAGATAGTCTATTTATTAGTGTTGTACATTGGTCAGGCACAAGCTCCCAACAGCATATTATCTGATGAACATCAACAGAAAAAAAGATAATAAAACATTTGATTATAATATAGCCTTCAAGATGAACTGGTTAGGATTCAGARACAGAAGTTTCAGACAAACAATCCTGTACTGAGGCTGCCAATAAAGAACAAAAAACAAAGGCCGTTCAGTTTATATTAGCTCTCTTCTTTACACAGCACTAAAGTTTGGGCACCTCATATCAGACCTTCAAGCTAGAGACCTCAGCATCTCTATACTCAGCAAAGAGAGTAAGGCATGTTCCAAAAGTACAGTCTGGTAACCAAAAAAATGTTCAAAAGTACCTTCTAAGAAGTTCCAAAGATAGAGATGTTGTGTAAGTCCTTGAACCAAGTGCTTCCAACCAGAAAGTATGGCAAAGGACTTTGTGCAGCACTCAGCTGGGTTTGGGGTTTTTTTTGGTTAGTATTCGGAATAAAGGTAATTCAGCAATTTGGCTCTGGCCAAGAAGGTACAAAGTTGGAAGGGTTAACTTTTTGGTGAAATTACTGTACGTACTATCCATCCTTTTCCTCACGTCATTCACAGTAGTTATCATCCTCTCTTCTGAGTTCAGGCATTACCACGTTAACTATGAACAAAAACCTTAAATGAGCAAAAAGAAGCTGGGGCTAATGTTAGGTATCCTGTTCAAATAGTACTGAGCCTCTGTATGCCCACTCAGGATTTATACACTCATCAGAGTAACTTGGTGCAGCTCAGCGTAACTCTGTGACAATGGTCAGGAGCCAGGATGGATGGCAGCATGGGACTGGTGGCAAGCACTGCTCTCCAAAACCATGTATTCAGCTATGGTCCTATCTGTATCAGAACAGAATGCAACGTGATGTGACCTATCACCAGATGTGCTCCCACCATGCATATCCTGAACTTGAGATGGTACAGTAAGTCCCTGAGGAATAATACCTCTAAGTCCTCCATCTGCAATGGTAAGCTTATGCATTTCCCAAGCACAAGGCTTCCACTGAAGGCACAATAAAGCCTTTGGACAAATCTTCATTAATAACGAGAATAAAAAGGGGATTTGTCCTGTTTCCACACTAACAGTGGATAAAAGCATATAAACACAGGAAAGATTATAAATGAAATCTACATTAATCCCACGATTAGCTCTCTGAGCTCCAACCCCCACCGCCTGTATTGAGGGTTATGCCCTTTAAAGCAGCAGATCTGTTACAGTTAACAAAAAAAACCAGACAATAGTCATTGTAGTTCTTTTCTAATGCATTGGGGTTTTGGGTCTGGTTTGTTTTAAATTTGGTGTACAACACCAAAATGGTCACAGGTATTACATTCAGAAGTATACTTTTGCTCCATGGAAATGATGTCGTTTGTTCCTAAAGCATCTCATAGCA
Source organism: Oceanodroma leucorhoa (assembly GCA_030449065.1). Taxonomy (NCBI): domain Eukaryota; kingdom Metazoa; phylum Chordata; class Aves; order Procellariiformes; genus Oceanodroma; species Oceanodroma leucorhoa. Next base: position 73,370 of record JASVER010000054.1, on the reverse strand, counting down.
AAGAAAAAAAATTAAAATCAATAATAAAAACTGAAATCTTTCAGAACAAGTAATAGTAAAACAAAACTTTAGAAATCTCCTTTTAAGTGTACAACACAAAATCAATTTGCCATGACCCTGAGAGTCTGCTATTCTTGCCCTTGTGACAGCAGAAGAAAAAAGAAAAGAAACAAATTAAAGCAGTACATAGAAGTCTTTTGCTTCCCAAAGACTTTGGAGTGCTTTTGAGCTAGGACAACATTTAAAGCAAGCTTTTGAATTTTTATCAATACCGTCTTATAATATCTTTTTAGTGTCTGACATAGCATTAGCCTTCTAGTATATCTGTCACTTTTCTCTTCTTTTCTTTGCATGAAGACTGTTCTTTACGTAGGCTGTAATCTGAGAACCACTATTGCTCCTGTAGTTATCCTGCCTCCTGTGTTTACAGCCTAGCCACCTAATCCATATTGGTTTTTTATTAAGGTTCCTTTTTTATATTTATCAAAATCTGCATCTCAATAATAACTTAAGATCTAAATTTGAAGATATCCAGAAAATATTAAAATACTCATACTGGACAAGAGGATTGATCATACTAATGCAACACACTGGATTTTTTCAAAAAATACGGAAGAGCAATGTAGTCTTCAGCAATCATGAAAAAGCAATTTTTAAGCAACTGTCTCAGGGTTTCTGGGCTGCTTTTGTGTTCAGCTGAAATTTCTATTAATCTCTTTCCCTAAATTAACTGAACTGAAGCATTCAGGGATTCTTTCACAAAATGTTCATTCCTCTGCAATATTTCCAAAAGAAGAGCCTAATACAATGCATATGTGAGAGATATGAAGAGGAGACAACAATAGGAGTACTTAATTTTTATTTCCTAAAAGAAAAACTTAAATACAGCTTCCTTACCAGCACTGCAAATGTAGTTTCTTTAAGAGGTGTTTAAAACACTATGATGTCTTTCTCCCCACATCTGCACTGATATCGCATTTAGAAATCCTGAATAGAAAAATCCTATTTTCCTATTATAAGGTCAAGTTACATCAAGTTCTTGCTAGTAAAAAAAGATCTCTAGCATCCTATTGGAATATTAATATATCTAAAACCTCTGAGACTCAATATTGTGATCTTTCATGATGATTTACTGCAGATAAAACTCCTGTGCAGCCTCAGCAGCACTTTAAAACACAAGATTTTACTAAGTAGAAAAAGATTTTCAAGCTAAAGTAACCATATGAAAACATTCAACCTAACGTCACTGAGTTTGGAAATCTGCGTTCTAAAAAGCCAACATGCAGAAAGTATTCAAATATAATATCAGTTCTTTCCCACATAGATATGGTAAACGTGAACTCCTCGCATCTTTATATGGTTCAAGAGCACAGTACAAATTTTATAGTTGCAAATAAGGTACCCAATAAAAGAAATTGCTAAAGTGTCTAACCTTTTTTTTCTATCCTACCTACTTCATATTTATTCATCATCTGCTCTGAACTGTGAACACAAATATCAGGTTTACAAACTGCAAGCAGAATTCCAATAAAGGTATGGGATTCCCATATTTTTGACCAAATAAAATATGCGCATAATTTCTGCAGTGAGAGATGAAATTCCCCTTCCAACAATGTAAAGTTTGAGCCTGGTAAGGGACTAAACTAGAAGCAGTAGCAGGTGTTTCCAATCCTGAATTCTTCAATACTGAGGGTTAATAACCACAGGTGGTAAATACATTAAAAAAAACAGTAAACAAACAGCCTTTCAGAATGGAACATTTCTGGTTCTTTCACTGAAATATTTTGAATAAATGCATCTTTCAGATATCACAAAAATACAATTTTATGCTTACAATACAAACACAGGGAACCTGACACTTTTCTGATGAACAGTGACGTTATAGCTTTGTGGATTTTGGAAAACTAGTGATTGGATTTTCTAAAACAAACCTCATTTTTGAGTAAACTTAAGCATGCATCAYTTTGCAAAACTACCCAGTTCAGGTCTGCTACTTTTCTTACTCTATCTCATTAAAAGCTTTATCAACTCAATGGATGTTGGAATAAATTCTTTAGGATTGATTCCAAATGACTTCTACTCCAGCTAGTACTGTATTCCCACACAGAACCTTGGTAATGAATCAACACAGTGGAGTAAAATCTTGGTAGTCAGTGATATGTTGGGGCTTTTAGTGTCAAAATTTTATATTTAGTTTTAAACATATTTCTGAAGTATATTTTTTCAGACACACAGTATCAAAATCATGTTTCCCCTGTTTCCCCTCCTATGCATTCAAATAATACTGAGCCCCAGAATAGGCAATTCTTTCTATCCCATAAGTAACATGTTTAAGGGCCAATATCTTAAAACCACATAAGGCTTTAAATGTGAGATTTACACCATTGAAGAGGGGCCTCAGCTTCTCATAATGGAAGGTCAGGCAACATCAGGCCGTAAAACGGTGACATTATTATGTATAGAAAAGCTATTTTACAGAAGGTAATTTTTAGAGGCTTCAAAAATTTATTAGCTATCATTTTCCTCTCCCTCTGCATCCCATGCTCTGGAGGGCATGGTAAAGAAGTCAACCTGACTCAAAGTAGAAGGGCATGAAAAATAGTAATAATAATAATAATAAAAAGAACTAAAATATTTCTAAAACTTTTTTTTTTTTTCCAAATGCACAGCATAAACAACACGTATAATAGTATAGTGTGGTCTGTAGGATTTATGGCACATGATAATGGAGTAATAAGAGCAACTAAATTCTCAGCTGGTAAAAATAGTTGTAACCATTGTAGCCAAGCTATACATATCAGCTAAGGATCTTTCTTTTCTGTTCCCCCCAGATATTCAAGCTATCAAAACTGTCAAAATATGCTAGCCCCCCGATATACATCGGTTAAGTCACATTAGTTATTTATGTGCTAATACACACTGATTCTTTTTTTATTATTTTTAAATTTCTACCTCCTTCAGTTAACCAGAAGGACATAAGGAATTGGCAAGCTGACTAAATACTCACAAATATCCACAATGGGACTTCTACTGGACATGGGATTTAGCTCTAAACTCATAACTATTGAATGCTATTTTATATTCGAGTCTTTATGTATGTATCCCCAAATCACATTTATCATGCATGATTCTTTTTAATTTTGTTTTGGACATTTTTCTTGTCTTTCAGAAATTTGAAATAATGTATCTCCAAAATACAGATTATGCCATTGTCCAACTGGACCACTAAGCTAAAATGAGATTTAAGACTTGCTTACACATATACTACACTGCACTATTGGGAATGTCACCTGGTGCAAGGACTCTTGAGCTGATGCCAGTCCAAGCCAATGAGCTGTCATGTTTATTGAAGAGTGTATGGAGGCTTGAAATTGGAAAGACTCCTTCTTTTGCATGCATAAATTGTTTCCCGAACTAAGCTGACACATCCATACAGCACAACACAAGTGTCCATTAGAATTTTGTGCCACATATGAAGCATCTAGAACCTGATTTTCTATGATCAAAATGCAGTTTCTTTTCATTTCACTTGCAATTTGTAGGTGTTAGGATTTCTCCAGTCATTCTCAAGATGGAGAACAAAACACGTCAGGGGGATGACAATCTAGTAACATCTATTCCTTTCCATTGTCCCTAAGGGAAGACGAGTTCAGTCATTCAAAGTAAATTAGAAGAATTCCATTCCAAGTACTCTGGATAGGCAATGAATGAGAAACATTTATTGCATCATTTTTCATTTAAGGGCACTTGTGGCAGAAGTATGTCCAGGGTGACATTTGACTATATTAACCTCAAGGAAAAAAACTCTTATGCTCCTCAATTCCCTGTCAAATTTGCTACAAACACACCAGTCTCTGCAGTAAACAAGGTAAGGGTCTTACAGGCAAAACCTCATGAATTTTACCAGTCTGATTCTTTCAGGTAGTCTCTACAATATCTAGCTTTGTAACAAATGAAGCAAGGGCACCACACAAAAAATATAATGTGATCTCATATGAAAAGGGTGCATTGAAAGAGAGGCAGATTTAAGATTGCTTAGACACCTTAGATAATACATTTGATAATTTAAATGCTTGACTTTGCAGCTCTGATATTCTGGTAGTTTAATAACATGTAAAAAACAGTAAAAACAACACTGTAAGATCAGGATTATCAAATCCATAATTACCATTGTCTAGCAGAATCAAATTGAAAATAAGGTCTGTTTTCTGCTACAGAGATCTGCACAGACCACTCAAAGGAGCCATCAGGAGAGGTGGAATCTGTAGCTCTGCAGTGCAGGTCTCTGTCCCTTGAGTTAATGGGGTAACCACAGATGCTACCACACACAGGCATCCTTCATTTGGGACACATATCCGAAGGGGAGAAAGCACATATTTTGTGTGATTGTACACAACCCCAGGGGGGTTTCACAGGGATTGGCTGACGGTACGATACCGCAATTTTGTAGTCCTGCCCCCTATTCTCAGCACCATCTGCTATAAGCAAAGCTAGCAGAAAAGTGTCAAGATTCAACTGAAATATATATAGAGAAAAGTTTCTTTTAAAACTTATAAATTTTTCACACAAGTAAAGACCAAGCATGCACTCTTCAATCAGACAAAACTAACAGAGGCTCATGATGAGGCCTTAGCGGCACGCTGTGGGGAAATAAGTGAAGAGACCTGCTCATGGGATGTGTAAGACTGATGCATATGATGGGATTATTCACTGGTCTTTCTCAATAACCCTTTGTTACCAGCTTGCCCTTCGTCACTATTAAAAATATTTATATTTATAAAGGTTATTCACCCTGAAAACAACTTAAGGCTAATGTACTCTGTCCAGATCAAGCTTTTCATGAGATTAAAGCTTTTAAATACGTCTGTGTATTTCCTTACTGAAAAATATGTTTATGTTCCTCAAAAAGAAAGATAATCTTTCCAAACACTATTAACATGCTTTATTACACTGGTTTTTTACACACATTTTAAACAAATGTTACTTACACCTAATGTCCAAAATATTTGGAAGCATGTTCATGTTTCAGTTCCATCACCTTTTTAGGTGAAAAATTCTTACTAAAGAAGCTGACTAGAACATCATTAAAATGTCTTCACTTTTTAAGACACTGCATGATTGTTAGATATATTATTTTGTTGCAATACATTAAAAAAAAAAATCCACAAATGTCTTCAGTATAATTCCATGAAGAGTGACCATCTGTTTGCTGTCATTATTTTTAATCATGTCTATATAATGCTTGGTGCTGAAATAAAATGTATCACCAAGCCTCAAACCAGCTGGCTTAACATGTTATTTAGAAATTCTCCTGCTTACATTGTCTGTCTTCTTCAGGCTTCTTGAAGAAACATGGCCAGAGCACTTTTGGACTGACACAGCACCCCACTACTATAATGGTTGCTCAGGGCTTTCTGAAGCTGTTTTGCAGGACTGGCCTGATGCCTCACAACATTTACAAACATATGTGCACACACAGAAAGTTGAGATAGGATTCATTTCCATTCCTAGTATAGAATTTTTGGCATGAAGAACTGACACTTCAAAAGGCATGCAATGATCAGATAAGAAAAATATTGGGAAAGCTATCCGAACATGCCTGATTTAGTTTGTTGGAAAGTGTAAAACTGTTAACTTAGCCATGTACACATGCTAGCCAAAGGATTGATAGCAGAGGTTGATCTATATTGTCAGCTTCAAAAACATAAACATTTAAACTAATAATAAACAATTTCTTTAGTTAGGAACACAGGACTGAAGAGGACCCCTTGACTCTCTGAATTTATTCTCAGGCAAGCAACAGTTACTCCAGTAAAGACTTTCCTGAAAATCTCTTTTACATATTCTTTTACCATATTCTATAAAATGTTTCCACACACCTAGAAATAAAACCAAACCCAAAATAAAGTTAAACTCTATAATATAGTTTCAACACAGTGGTGTAACATTGACAGTGAGCGAAACACAGACCCTGGGGTATTCCCTCTGGCTTCTAGATGCTGCCCCAGAAGAGCGTGGGTCTTCTGTTTCTTCTGGTCCAAATCTCCCAGCCTCAGGTATCTCCAGATATCCTAGAAAATTTTGAATGGCACTCAACAGTTATGTTTAGACAACTGAACAGAACCTAATGAGACAAAGTGGGTGAGATTTAGCTTACAGGCTGAGAAGACCAAAGGTAGGTGTCCATAGGTAGAGATGTACATGTGAACTAGCAGTCTAAGTTTCCATTATACTCAGCGGTGATCTATGGTTTGATTCAACAATCCATACACAAGGTCCAGTGCCATTTAAGCTTTTCTATGATTTCCTTCCTGGCCTTTCAGAAGGACACAGGTCTACCATAGGCTTTACATCATATCTGTAGCCCCATGTAGACATTTCAGATACCCTAGGGCTCCTCAGAGATTGAAATATTTATCCTGCTTCTGGTCAATACAGTCAGAGGAGTCTGGAGAACCATCCAGATGACAAAATGTACGTGACTAGTGTAGGACAAACTTGTGTGTGACAAGATAGCTGCAGACTGAAGTCTTTCACCTTAATTCCCCATTGGAGTCAAGCACAGCTATATATAGTATTAGTGGCAACCATGGTCCTGAGCCAGGTGTCCCAGGTGGACATAAGAATAGCAGAAGTTTTAGTCCTCTTTATGACTATGTGTCCTCTCTTGTGGAGATTATGTATACTGGGCTTTGGTTCCACTGTGCTCTTTCCTCCCTCTGCCGAAGATCTCAGCATCCTTGACATCTACTCCTTTCACCCTTTGACACCAAGAAGAGAGACTGGCTTGGTCAGTGGAAGCATAAATGTCCCTTTTCACAAAGGATGGTCTTTGTTTGCTATCTTTTAAAGTCAGGAAATGCAGTATGCAGTAGAGCTAGTGAAGTGGAAAATCCATTTCTATAGGTTCTGTAGAAAGAAATACTGTTATAAAAAAATTCCTTTACAAAGTTAAGAAATGTAACAAGAAATTAGGTTCTTTCTGTTCAAGATTTAATCCAGTCTATAGAATTTAATAGAGAATTACATCCTTGCTATAGAGAGGTTTACAGTTCCTAGAGAAAGGTGATTATTCTCTATTTAATTCTCCAGATCTTTTTCTATAAGGGTAATTTCAGATTCATTCAACTGTTATGCTTCTTCTGCCACCTTGGAAATTCTACCACTTTCATTAATTTGGCAGGGATCCTTCAACAGAATGAGGAACATGAAATTTCCATTCCTAATATAAAAGTGCAATGCTATGCTGTTTCATAACTTCCCACTTATTAATTCATATGTAGCAGTACTATCATCCTCCATTGGATTTAAACTGTAATTTTTAAGTTTTATTCAGAGAAAGGGCTAAAATTATTTGGAAAAAAATCATACTAGAACTCTGGTATTTCAGGTTGCAGTACCGCTATGCTAGTATCTTACTTTATTCAGCCAAGGTATAGTCCATTTTAGTCCTAACTTAGCCTTCCAGAATACATGAGACTGTATCATAATACAAGATGACTGCTGTGTCATCTCTTACACAGCAAGTGAAATATTTGAATTATTTTTGTGTTGCAGGTACAAATCTTAATTAATTCATAAACGTATATGGATTGTAAGGTCATTAGGACAGAAACCTTCCTTCCTTACAATTTGGTAAAATGCTATATTGGGTTTGGGTGGCAAGGTTTTAGTAGTGAGGGGAGGCTAAAAGGGTGGCTTCTGTGAGAAGCTGCTAGAAGCTTCCCTATGTCCAATAGAGCCAGTGCCACCCCGCTCCAGGACAGACCCTCCACTGGCCAAGGCCAAGCCCATCAGCGACGGTGGTAGCACCTCTATGATCACATATTTAAGAAGGGGGAAAAAACTGCTGCGCAACAGCAGCCAGAAGAGAGGAGTGAGAATATGTGAGAGAAACAACTCTGCAGACACCCAGGTCAGTGAAGAAGGAGGGGAGGAGGTGCCCCAGGCGCTGGAGCAGAGATGCCCCTGCAGCCCATGGTGAGGACCATGGTGAGACAGGCTGTCCCCCTGCAGCCCATGGAGGTCCATGGTGGAGCAGATATCCACCTGCAGCCTGTGGAGGACCCCACACCAGAGCAGGTGGATGCTCAAAGGAGGCTGTGACCCCATGGGAAGCCTGTGCTGGAGCAGGCTCCTGGCAGGACCTGTGACCCCATGGAGAGAGGAGCCCATGCTGGAGCAGTCTGTTCCTGAAGGACTGCACCCCGTGGAAAGGACCCACGCTGGAGCAGTTCATGAAGAACTTCAGCCTGTGGGAAAGAYGTTGGAGAAGTTCATGGAGGACTGTCTCCCGTGGGAGGGACCCTAAGCTGGAGGAGGGAAGAATGTGAGGAGTCCTCCCCCTGAGGAGGAAGGAGCGGCAGAGACAACGTGTGATGAACTGACACCAACCCCCATTCCCCATCCCCCTGCACTGCTCGGGGGGAAGAGGTAGAGAATCTGGGAGTGAAGTTGAGCCTGGGAAGAAGGGAGGGGTGGAGGGAAGGTTTTTTTAAGATTTGTTTTTTATTTCTCATTATCCTACTCTGATTTTGATTGGTAATAAATTAAATTCATTTCCCCAAGTCGAGTTTTGCCTGTGATGGTAATTGCTGAGTGATCTCCATGTCCTTATCTTGACCCATGAACCTTTTGTTATATTTTCTCTCCCCTGTCCAGCTGACGAGGGAAGTGATGGAGCGGCTTTGGTGGGCACCTGGCATCCAGGCAGGGTCAACCCACCACAGATGCCATGCACATAGAAACACATAAATAATAAGTAACTATTCCCTGTGTGTTTTGTTCCTAACACAATGGCTTTTATGAAGACCAATGTGTTTCAGTCAGTGAAATGCAGTACAAGGGAGGAAGGGGGAATTGCATTTGGACAATCATTAATGATTGGTCACTAGCATTATGAAAGTCTTGTTAATATCAAAAATATTCACATGTATCTTCTGCATATTTTACAATCAGGTAATCCCAGTATAAGTCACTAAATATATTCTACATTCTGTAACCTGAGAAGTATGAAAACATTGAAAATAGATAAGCTAGGGACCACTGGGTTAGTCCACAGTTTTAACTGAGTAAACTGTAACTGTAATACAGGGGTGCAAATGTCACTCAAACAGGATAAAATTTATATAAGCAAAGGTAAATAAACAGTGAAGTGCAATTATATCATGTAACATTAAGTGTTTCTGCTTGGGGATCTACTCCTGAGCTAATGACCTTAGGTTTTTTTTATTCAGGAGAGACAAATGTACATGTTAAGGTTTATATCAGAGTCATTTGACCTAATTAGGATGTCCTATGTACACTTATGTCTCTCTACTGATTATAAAGACAGTCTATGGCAACTGGTTCACAGATACTGAGGTCAGCCTCTAGACAGATGAATAACACCTTCTCTGTCTGATTGTAGTAAAAAGAAACAAAATAGCCATCACCAAATATCCATTTTTTTAAACCTATGTCCCTAAAAATATTTTGTGAGGAATCCAGAAAAGCTGATCATTTGCATCATAAAGCATTGCTTTATATTAATATAAAGGAGGTGCTGTAAAGCTGGTGCTTACTAGCTCCAGTGAACTGTATGCTGTTAACCACAATTTTTCTGCCAGTGTTCTGTCAATGTTTGGGAGATTGCACTCTTAATGAATTAATAGACGGACATGCTCTGTAGTTTCTTGAGCAAATATTTCAGACTCTGCCATATCAAATTCAATTTGGATAGCAATTAATAATAGGTTTCTGTAAAGTTAGCTCTGATTCTAATAATACTCACTCACTTCTGCTAGAGATGGCTGATTTCTTCACAAATTGGTCTCCAATAATTTCAACAGATTTGTTGTTATACCTGTATGTAAAAGTTTCTGTGAACTGGCAATACGTTTAGTTCTAGATTCCCCTCCTTTCTCAGGGCATATGTGAAACACACATCCTTCCAGTAATGTTCTTTTTTTTCTTTAGGTTTCAAATTGTTCATTTAAGGTGAATCCAAAGTAACTATACAATTGTCCTTGAGGAGAAGTATTGTGTAAATACTTCTAAACAAAAAACTAATTTCAAGTTTTGTTAAGACCATTATAGAGTCACTGAGTGTCAAAACTTACCTGCCTTCGCCTAATTTTTAAGGCGCTACTTGAAATTTGATGTCTGAGTACAGATTTTGATATTTCCAAGATACTTTATTGTTTAAAAAAAATAATTTTAAAAGTTGTTAAATTACATCGTTTCAATCTGCACTTTTAAAATTTCTTATACTTAAAGATGTACACACTGCAAGAAATTCACATTAATTGAGCAAAACAGAGTACTCTTAACACCATAACCACACAGAATTGATTGCTGTACATACTAGGGAATGAAAATAAATTAAAAACAAAAATAAAATCAGAGAAAAGATTAAAAATAGCAATAAAGCTGAAATTTAAAATATAGAAGTACAGAATTCTCCAGAAATATATAATAAGGAAAACAAGATAAAGAAACTAAAAAAAAAAAAAAAAACCACAACAGAAAGGGAAAGACTGAATTCACCTTCTCGTTAACATATATGACAACAAAACACTGAAAAAATTCAGTGCTTTTGACTTAGGTGATCAAAAATTCAATATTGTCAGAAGAAAGAAATTAAAGAAATACAGAGGAGAAGAAAATCACTTGGACTTGCCAGCTGCGGTCCAAAATTATTTTAAGAAAAATTGGGTATAAGAGACTAATAAGTGTGACTGTTACCTAACATGTCTGTATGTGACATTTTTCTTCAAGCAACAGGCTTCTGTAATAGTATGTGCGTGTATGTGTTTGTGTACACTTCTGTTAAAAAAAAAAAAAAGTAAATAAAAAGGAAAAAGAAAAAAGGCTTCCTGTAAGAAGAAAAGCAGTATTTTTTTTTTATTCCTGAAAGACCAAACTTGTAAAGAAAACCAGAAGCTAGTTTTACTGCTAAGTGCTAGAGGTTCACTTTGCTGAGACAGATATGAAGAGGATAATGCTAGTGCTTATGGAGGATACATTCCCTACCTAAAATATTTACTTCAGAGAAATTCACATATTGGTATAAATTGTAAACAAGCCCTGGGAAGCCAGAGCCTTCATAAAGGCTGGATTTTGCCTTTAGGTTCACATATTGGCAAAGCGAAATTTAGTATAAATGAAAATATCTCATTTTGTTTCCATTTAATAGACCTGAGGAATTATTTTAAGAACAGCCTTAAAACAAATACACAATTTGTGTCATCATTTTAATAGAGTATATTTTTTTTCCTGCACATTGCACTTCGAATGTGTCCTGATATCCTGCACAACTCCTCAGTGAGGTGGTAAAATCTCAGTGTGAACATTTATCATGAACAGATTTCCTTATTTCAGTACAGAACATTTTTTTTTCTGCTGTAATGATATTTTCTATATTATCAGTCATAGCTTATAAACTGATCAAGTCCATCTTAAAACGAAAGACATTTTAGGGGTTTTTTTGCACAGCCTCTGGATGAAATTTTGTTTGATATATCCTGCTTATTTACATTAATACTGTACTCTATGGTTTATAAAAGTGTATTCTTCTCTAGTATTAAAACACCCTGGCTTCTGGCATAATTCTCTGTGCCCACAAGTAGCCTCAATGAATCTCTCAAAAGGAGGGATTCCAGGCCTGCAAATAATTCAAAAAACAGATTCATAGTCTGCATGTTAGGATATTAATTCAAGGCCGAGGAAAAAAAGTGTGACAAGTATTGCTTGCCACAGAAATAAACTCAAAGGAAACTGAATAAAACAGTCCTGCTGAGTCACTATATAATCATTTTATATCCTCTGATTTTAACACAATTGCTCACTGGGTGGGGAAAAAAAAAGAAAAAAACACAAACAACTAGAACCCAAAAACCAACCACCATTTAATTTTCCTAAACCTGGGAGAAATTGGTAAGTTTTAAACTGCTTCCTAAATTTTAAAAAAATATAAATCAACATACAAATTCATGTGTCTTTCCTTTATCTTATTTAGCAATTCCAAATATGTTTGCTTTTCATTTCTTGTCATGTGCTGTTATTGTGTTATTTTTATGGTTGGTTTATGCTTTGTAACATGAATAAGAAGCATATGTAGACATATGTGTTATATAATGAATAAATTATATCTGAGATGATTTATCCACTCTACCTTTGTTTTCAAATTACTGTTCTGCAGAGTAAGAGGATAGGGTGTGTGCTGCTTGTTTGCAGTAAGTATTTGAGAAGCAATCCTTACTTTAGATTAGCTTAATTTGCATTAAAATCTAACTAAATTTATTGATATAAAAAAAAGTTTAAATGAACCAAGAGTGAGGCTTTGGCAACTGAAAATGGTAAATCTCCATGAATAATTTACATAGATTTTGTTTATGCTAATGAAACCTCTCATTTATCTCTATTTTGTGTAATTATTACACAATTGCAAAGATTCAAAGACAATAAAAACTAAAGAAGAGGATCTGGATCAGTTTTGTTTGGCGGGTAATGTTTGGTGGGTCAGCAGAGTTCAAGGTTATCTTTTTAGCAAATGTTACAACTCAGCTGCGGATTAGATTTGGGTACCCATCACAGATGGAAAGACTGCATTATGACCCCAAGAAACACTGTCAGAGAGAGAGTGACAGGGCAGAAGAATATCTCTGTGTATTCTGTGATTCAAAAGGTGGGAGTGCTGAGAGGAAATAGGACAAAGAGTTACATCTATACATACAATTTTCTTTTAAAATGGGCTGACATAATTCAGGCTATTCTGTAGCATACGCATTACACCTTTAATTAGATTTCTTTGTGTTAAGAGCTAAACAATGAAGAAAATCAAAATGCATACATGATTTCTTTTTGGATTAAATTTAGGAAAATATATCATTGGTAAATGGAGCAGAAAGTTATTGCTGCTCCTCCTATTTTTGCTAAAATGCTGTGAAGAGAACGTAGGACATGTGAATCAACAAGCTAATTTCTAGCTACGTACTTCTTCTGCAAAGTCCAGATCCAGACCTGATCTTATCGAGTTTCATGTACAGGCTATACTAGTAATAGTTTTTTCAATGGAAAAAAATGGTTCCATCCTTTGTGGCTCCGGAACCCTCCCAAAAATACAAATGAAGTATCATGATGACTCAAAAATCAGCACATCATATCAATAAAATTTAAATGTACCCTATTTTAAAAAATGTGCATTTAAAATTCACATTTAATTAATTTTTTTTTAAAGTATTAAAATGTAACTTTTAAAAACTTGGGTGGTAGATAAGCCTGGACACCCAGATTTGATTTTCAGTAGGAACGAAACCTAAAATAAATCTATTTTAATAGGGGTTACATATTTAGTCATCAGGGATTTGGTGCAGCTGCTTTTGAATGTTAGAAGCAAGTTTCTGGGGCATTTCCATTCCTCCTTTTATCTTCTGCCACAGAGATGAGAATAAAAAATTATCAGGAGGACCCAGCGCCATATAGGTCTAAACACAAATGAGACAAGTGAAGTCTAAAACAATTCTTCCAATTTCAGCTTTCCCTCTGGCTTTATTCTTACTACTCCAGGAATATTAAAAAGAAATGGGATGTTTTTAATGGATTGTCGGCAGCATTGTTTTCATTAACAAAAGGGAACTCAATCAACTGCTCTGCCAAACCTCTCTGTCTGTTCTTTGATGGGCATGATAAATGGTGCCAAGCATTGTCAGATCCTGCCAGATTAAATTAAAATGATAGGTGTTCAAAATCTTTTAGGACTATGCCTAATGTAATTTTGATCGTATTTCTTCCTGAAAGAAAAAGAATAGTAAAAAAGTAAGCAAGAAAGACAATAAAAGTTTGGAGATAAAGTAGATTAACGGAAACATTCTATCATTAAAAGTTTCTTTCCGAGGCAGTGATAAAGATTGACTGAATCCAAAATAAGTCTATTTACACATCACTTCCAGCACTAGTAAGAACAAGATGAAAAATGGTAACTCACAACAGCACCACAGAAACAAATTTTAAAGAAGAGACATAAAACTAAAACCTGTTTAGTGAGCATTTTAAAACATCCCAAAGTTTATCAGGCTTTTAACCAATTATGTTAAAACAGTAAGTTTCTGCCTGGGATTATTGTGAATCCTAGCAAATAAGGAGAAAATGCAAAGCCTTTTTTAGGGGACAACAGGTTAGTATTTACAGATACAGGGCAGAGCAGTAACAGTTCTATTTGTACTAGCATGAAATATTCAACTAGTTTTAAAAAGTAGTGTCCTTAAAAAGGCAAATTCCATTGACTCTTTCAAACCAGTAAATTTGTTCTTTATGCAGCCACAAGTTAAACCCTCTGTTCAACGTATTCAATCTCCACCTCTTTAAATTTAGAAGCCTGCCCAGTTGTCCCACTTCATTTTCAGAAGAGTAAGCATCCTTAGAAGTTTCAGTGTGAGTGGTATATTACCTGAATTTGCAGGTAGTATAATCCAGATTGTAAAAAAACAGTAGTGATGTTTTCAAATACAAATTTCAGTGACAGAAGTGCTAGCTTCAGATAATTACTTTGCATGGCTGCTGTTCTTGGCAATGAGGGAAAAGCTCTGGCCAAGTGGCACACCCTGAAAGTGGCTCTTATACCAAACAAAACATTAACACAACGTGCAGGATTATATTTTGCTTAGAACTGAGGGTTGGCAGCAGCTTTATAATAAGTCTTCAAGAAGTGTATGATTTACTTCTATTATATTTATTGTTGGTGGTCTTGTGGGCCAGCGCTGGATAATATTGAAGACATTTATGAAATATTCTTTACCTTTATAACTCTATTTTATGTCAGTAGTTCAGACAATTTACAACTGCTGTTATGTGTACAACTGTACAGTGAAATGGAGCTTGTTGCAGGAGCTCCAGGTCTCATGTCTCCTCCTATATAGTATGTGTCTTTTTAATTTGCAGTGCTCTTGACACAGTATGCTTGATTAGGGACTAGTGTTGAAGATAACTCTGTAGGATAAAATGCTTGCTCTCTTAGCCGTGTTGTTATATAAATTCTGCTATGTATACATGCTGAGAAAGAACTTGGGAGACATAAAATGTAGCTTGGTGCAAGCAAGAATCTCTCTATTGCTTTTACTAGAGTTGCACAAAAAAAACCCTCTCGAGACTTTGACCCATGGCAGTCATGAAGTTAATACGGAAGGATGATGGGGGGTGTTATATAACCTCCGTTACTGATTATGTGACAAATCACTGTTTTGTTTTATGCTAGGACTGAGGCCTTTGTGGGTAAAGGGAGCAGTCCCACAGCTGGACTGAAATGCAGTATTTCCGATGTCTGCTCTAGTGAAGTAAACAAAGACATTTTGAGAACTGGGGATGGTAGTGTTAGCTAAAAGAGGTGTATTTTTACACAGACGTAATATAGATTATTCTACACCATGCTTTTTAGAGACAGAAGAGATCAATTGTAGCTAAACTGAGATGTGATAGAAGGAGATTTAGTGATAGAAGGAAGCTTAAATTAATCCCTCCTAAGGTAATATCAACAAACATTACTTGTTGTCATCAGTCTAGTGCTTTCAGCAGTCTGTGACAAAGGCAAGAGTACTGCATCATGTGAAATGAAGGAAACAGTTCATTGGCAACCAAAACCAGTTCACCAGATTCTCAAAATCTAGAAAAAAAGCCACCGATAATAAAAACCTAAATGCTGATTGGCCTCAAGGACTGAATTTTTGCTGTCTTATCTGATTCCCCTTGAACTCAATGCCTTGCTTTTACTCAAGGCCAAACCAGAGTGGCCTGCCACGGTACAAGCCCTTCTCAATGAGACTCTCCTCAGATACCTGCCACATGGTTTAACAGCTGAAGCTCAAGCCCACCTAGACGCACAGCCATGCCTAGAGAACTGCCTGGGTAGCCCAAACAGTGACAGCATCAGCCATCTTGGCTTCTACTAGCACTCAGTCTCTTCGCACACACCCCCTACCATGGAGGGTTTCCAGGTGACCCAAATCAGCCTAACAACCAGTGATGACACACCCTGAGCCGACTGCAGCCAATCATTTGTTGCCAGGCAAGCCTCTCGCATGGKGCACGCCCATCCTCAGCAGCTCATCTTAGCACTACACCTCAGCAGCCCCTGGCCTGTAGAGCTCCAGTCCCTTGTCCTCCAGTCTCTCCCCTCGGAGCTGGAAGTTGCCGGTGAGAAAAGGCCAGACAGGAGCAGTCTTTTGTTTCCCTGTCCCCTTTTGTTCCCCTCCCAGTCCAGAATGACTGTGGTGGGGAGGAACAAGATGGCTGCAGGTCCCCATGGGGTGTCCTCAGCCACTGCAGCACAAGAGGCAGTGGCTGCCACACCCAACCCTCATCCAGGAGTGCCTTTATCATCTGCACCTTCGCTCCAGATATTGCTATCTCAGGACTAAAACTTAAAACCACACATTTTCTTTTATTTTTCCACAGGGAAAAGAAACCATGGAAGCTAGCATCCTACCCTATGCGAAGGACCATTCTGTTTTTCCCATGTACCATGATTAAACACCTGTTCTGATATCACTGTGGTTCAGTTCCTTATGTGATCTTCAAAAGTGAAACCTAAACTCCCCCCAGCCCTCTAAATTCAATGGAACTCTTCATCCTTTGAAGGTACTCCACATAAAAGACTTGGAATATGTGGGACTTTAATTTGATCTGATCCTAAAAGCCATCATACTGGAGCAGACCAAAGGTTCGCGTAGTCCCCCGCAGCGACCGAAGGCGTCATGGCTCTCAGTGGATTTCTCTTCCACTTGAAGTCTCCCCTTGAACCCAGTCACTGTCTAAATAACCTGGCAGGATGACACTGAAATCTGCCTGTCCACAGAATAAACAGCACCTTAATGAGGCAGGATACTTTCTGAGAGAGGAAACAGAGGGACAGTGCAGAAATGATATGTTGTGGAACATCAGATATTGCCTGGAAAACATCTGAAACTGCAATAATGAAAGTTGCTAATACAGCTTTGGGGTGGATTGAGGGAAGGGAGGAGAGAAAGGAGCTGCTGGTCATAAACTTCAGAGAGAGATCTAAAATTAGAAAAATCCTGTTTAAACTGCAGCTTTGAAAATTATAAATTGAGCTACCTTTTGAGGGCAGTTAAATATTAATCTCAGGGGGCTGTGGGCAGAACCTGACAGACCTCGAATGGCTAAAGCAACATTTTCTCGAAAGAAGCAATAAAGCTCGTATGCTGCTAGCTTACAGCCTCAGACAGGRAAAGGGGAAAAAAAAGATCTATTTTAGCAATTAGGAACTGTATTGGAGCTATGAAATATAAAACAAAAGAAATTTGTGAACTCTTTGAAGATTTCTGTTAACGCCTTTATACTTGCAAGAAACAGGTCTGGAGATAAAAGGTCAGATTGTGAAGGCTAATATGTCTAGTTACTCAGCAGAATAAAAGGCCAGGTTGGACTGTCCTTTTGAAGCTAAGGAAATTCAAAAGTGATTTAAAAAACATGCCAGCAGAAAAAAACTTCAGGGGTTTTCCAATTCCCTTGTGATTTTTCTTTTTATATTTTCAGAATATACTAGATAACACACATAGTTTGGAGGACAAATTTGCTTTTCCATTATGATGGAGGCAAATTTTATGCATTCTTGTAATTCATAAACACATTATAAAATGTAGATATTATGGATCCACTTTTCTGTTTGTCTAGTAGAGTATTTCCCATTACTACAGCCACAAGAAATAGAAACTGAGTTTCTGCATAGATGTTTGTTGAGATGTTTGTGCTTCAAATTTGGTAAAAGCCGTGCATTAGGTAAAAGTGGTGAATTAGGAGAATGAAGGTAGAAAGGAAATTGGGTATTGCGTGGCTGAGCTCAGTTTGAAGGTGGGTTTCATTTTTTATTCAGAGAGACCGAAGCTACTGACTGCAATAAATTCAAAGCTGAATTTATTGCTTTTGAATGTTGTGATACCTTGGTTCATCCAGGCGTATGTTACATTGTTCTTGAACTCAAAAGAAGCATCAAAACTGTTCCAAATACTGGCTTCCACAGTGGAAGGCTTTGCCTTAGCAGTCAGGCTCAAGCAGACTCCAGACTGACAGGCTTGTGAGCTTGTGTAGTGGGCCCCCACCTATCAGCTATTTGATGCTGTCTGACAAAGCAATTCAGTAGAAGCTGTGCTTCCTCATCTCGCTCTTTCTTCCTGCCTCCTGAATTCTGCTGAATTCTCCTGAATTAAGACCTTGCTGCTGATCTTTAACAGACTTTTGACTACAGTGTGATCTTGCCCAGTGGTTTTGGATTTTCCAGATTCTGCTCTCAGCTTACCCTGATCATGGTACATGGATCTAGCTCCAACCCTTGACTCTCATGGAGCTTTAGCAGTTATGTATAACTGCTCACATCCAGACATACATACAAGCTCAAGTCTTGCATATGTCTTTACTAATATTCTTGCGTTTCAGATAAGCAGTAGAACTATCTTACTGGGGCTTGTTAGTGTAAGGTATAAAGACTTCCACAACACAMTAATGATAAGATCAATTCTATCTTTGCTTATAGGGCAGAGACATTATAATGATGTCACAGAATCATAGAATAAACCACAGAATGGTTGAGGATGGAAGGGACCTCCGGAGATCATCTTGTCCAGCCCCCATACTCAAGCAGGGCAACCTAGAACAGGCTACCCAGGACGATGTCCAGGTGGTTTTTTAATATCTCAAAGGATGGAGACTCCACAACCTCCCTGGGCAACCTGTGCCAGTGCTGTCACCCTCACAGTAAAAAGAAGTGTTTCCTGATGTTCAGATGGAGCCTCCTGTGTTTCAGTTTGGGTCCATTGCCTCTGGTCCTGTCAGTGGGCACAACTGAAAAGAGCCTGGCTCCACCTTCTTTACAGTCTCCCCTCAGGTATTTGTATACATTGATAAGATCCCCCTAAGCCTTCTCTCCTCTAGGCTAAGCAGTCCCAGATCTCTCAGCCTTTCCTCATAAGAGAGATACTCCGGTCCCTTAATCATCCTTGTGGCCCTTTGCTGGACTCTCTCCAGTATGTCCGTGTCTCTTTTGTACTGGGGAGCCCAGAATGGGACACAGTACTCCAGGTGTGGTCTCACCAAGGCTGAACAAGGCGGAAGGATCACCTCCTTTCACTTGCTGGCAACACTCCTTTCAATGCAGCCCAGGATACCAACAGCCTTCTTTACTGCAAGGTCACATTGCTGGCTGATGTTCAACCTGGTGTCCCCCAGGACCCCTAGGTCCTTTTCTGCAAAGCAGCTTTCCGATTCAGCAGTCCCCAGCATATATTGGTGCTTGGGGTTGTTCTTCCCCAGCTGAAGGACTTTGCACTTTCTTGTGTTGAGGATCTTGTGGGAGACAGCACCAATAACCTGTCAGTGGAATTCCTTCACAAACATCTTCTCTGGAGGCCTATAATGTGATATTTGGCTACTGCTGGCCCCAGGACAGAATTAAAATATGGTCCCTGCTTTGTTCTTAGCATTCTTTATATATTGCTATATAATCTTCACATATTTGTGTTGGTCACTTCACAATTATCTTAGAAAATGAATCTTATTTCATTGTTGCATGACTTTAAAAGACCATATTAGCTTGGCAAAGATGAAAAGACTGACTGTTTGCTCTAATCAAAGCATCTCTTTCATACCTTTAAAAAATAATTTATTACTGTTTAGAGTTCTGCACTGATTGCTCTCTAAATACTGCTAGCATTAACAAAAATCTTTCTGGCGCAACCCTAATAAATGTTTTATCAACTTAGGAACTTCTCAGAACAGATGACTTTGAGACTGACAAGAATAAAAGTCAACTAGTGAGAAATTATCTGTAACAGAAAGAAGCAAAGTACTTTTTGGAGGACGTGCTAATAACCTGTTTGCTTTACCAGAGGTAGCAGCTCTTCTCCAAATTAAAACTACTAAAAATAACTGAATTTGAATATAGACCTTTACTTCCATTTTATTTGGTATTGCTTACCCTCCCCATTTGTTTTCTGCAAGTTCTTCCAAGGATATTAAGGCTTATGTAACGTCCAGTAATGTCGTAGTGGAGCAATCTTCAAGAGAGGTAAACTCAGCTGTCTTCCCCTCCAGAGAAGTGTTCTCATTACAGGGCTACAAAGTCAAGCTTCTTCCTTTTTCTCTCCCTAATGCACTAGTTGACATTCCTTTTTATGCAGTAATGATGGAAAATTATTTGGAAATCACAGAATCATAAAATAATTCAGATTGGAAGGAGAATCAGGAGGTCATCTAGTCCACATTCCTGTCCAAAGCAGGGTTAACTTCAAAGTAAGGTCAAGTCGACTGGGGCCTTGTCCAGCTCAGTTTTGAAAAATTTCCAGGAGAGAGTTTCCAACAGCTTTTCTGGGCACCTTTTCCGGTGCTCAAAAGACCTCACTGTGAAGAATTTTATCCACCTTATTCAGCCAGAATTTCCCTTGCTGCAGCCTGTGACTATTGCCTCTTGTTCTTGACTGTGCACTTCTGAGTGCACAGAGCCCTTTTAGAAGTTGAAAGTGAGAATTGGTTTCATTCTTAGCCTTCAATTCTCCAGGCTAAACAAACATAGCTTCCTGTGGCTCTTTCTGTATATGAAGTGCTCTACAAACCTAGTGACTAGGTGACCTAGACAGGCATCTTAGTAACTCTGGACTGGATCCTTCCCAGTTTGTCAATGCTTCTTTCGTACTGGGGAGCTCAAAGATGGACATAGTGCTCCAAATCTCAGAAGGGTGGAGTACAGGGAAATAACCACTTCCCTTCCCTTGACCTGATGGCTATCCTCTTGCTAATGCATCCTAGCGTGTGGTTAACCTTCATCTCCAGGAGGCCTCACTGCTGATTTATGTTCCATTTGTTTATGAGGATTGCGCCTCCTCAAACAGTGCTATGCTGCATAGCTGCTGCCTGTCCACTCAGGCCCAGCCTATACTACATGAGCTTATTCCATCCCAGGTGAAGGACTTTTAATTTGCCTTTGCTGAGTTTCCTGGGGTTCCTGTTTGCTCATTCCTCTAGGCTGTGGAGGTATCGCAGCCCTGCCTTCCAGCGTATCAACTGCTTCACCTTGTCTAATGTCGTCTGAGAACTTGACAAAGATGCTTTCTGTCCCACTGCCCAAGTCATTGATGAAGACATTAAACAGTATTGAGAAGGTCGCTAGTGGCTCAGCTGTATAAAAATCTTGCAGAGGTAAAGTGGAAGACGGTTAACTGCTCATTTCTGAAGCATTCAGATACAATAATAATAGATGCCATAGGGAATACCCATGCGGAAAGTAATAATTCAATCGTCAGAATGACATTTGAATAGTGTACAATAAATAGGGCCTGAGGCCACACATCAGATACTAAGGATAAAAAAAAAAACAATCATCTGCTCACTCTTTGAGCATTGTCTATCTTTTGTGTTGAAAGGGCTAAGGGTTAAGTGAAAAATAACCAGTGGTCATGTGATCATGAAAAATAATCAGTGGTTATTTACTTATGTGCACAAAGGGACTGAATCCAATATTTCCTATTTTATGCATGCTTATTGTTGCAACCTGAAAAAAAATATTTTGACTAAGGCATGCATGTATGTACTCGGGATGGATGAAAAGGCTGTGTCTTGGAGCAGAGAGCTCCAGTGAAGGGACATGTGTTCCTGCAGCTTGGGCAGGTCTTGCCACTGGTGTCCTTCATCAAACTACTGCTCTGAACAATCTTCATTTTAGTTGATCACTTCTTCAGTACTGTAAGAGGAGACGAGTAGGAGATTTGGCTAAGCTGAGGAATAAGAGAAAGAGGAATAATATGGCAGAAGACAACTAGATTTGCTGGTTTTCATATTTTGTGGAGAAATTGAGCTATACTCTAATTTATCAAGCTACTGCAAATTTGTTATTATATCGTCATCTTCTCTTGCAAGGTGTGTATACTGCTGCTAGCATCAGTGTGTTCTTCATTTTGCACATTGGCTGTCTAGGAATTGGGACCAGATTTCAAACCCACATCTGTCTTTAATCATGGCTCTTACTGAAACCAATACCAAATGTACCTTTGGTTATTGTATAAATATCTAGATGTTGAAATGGGCTGTTGATATTGCACACCAACAATTCAAATATTTATTTGCACTGTCTGCCAAGGAGAATGGTGTGAAGAAAGGCATGTTTAAGGTATTTTAAAGAATTCCCTTTCAAACACTGTTAGTGTGTCAGCGTCCTGCACACACAAATGTTTATACACAAACACTGGACTGAAACTGGAAGGCAAATAAATTATTGCTACTTGTATTTTATTACACTTAAATATTGTTTTATTTATCACTATTTTCAAATCCTAGCTGAAAAGGAACAGCAAATCATATTGCATAGGTGTAAAACTACAGTCCTTTAATGATACGGCTCTGATGCACGCTGCATAGCTTATGATTTTCCTCTAGCTGGCAGATACTTAACGGTTATTAAAAAACTGCACATGGTAAGGGAAGTGCAGAAATCTGGAATGTACTCAGATGCTGAAAAACACACGGCTGCTCTTAGTTGAGTGAAAATATGATTTATATTGCTTATGGTTTCTTCTAAAAGAGGAAATCCACTAACTTGCGTGAAAAATAAGACCTGCAAAGTTCCTACTTGTTTGCTTTTCAAGCAGATTAGTGTTTTTTCTCTTTTACAAGAGAATATGAAGGGCACAATAAAGAATGTCAAAAGGAAATTTGTTCAATTTGAAAGGTGCTGAAACAATTAATTGGAATGTCACCATTATAATGAGGCAATCATGTATTAACAACTATTACTTTTATTAATGATCTGCAGAAGGGTTGTATTTGCAGCTAGCTCGGGTGGACTTTTTACTCCTGAAACTTTGCATATCTCCCTGTCTCTTTTTAAACAGTGCTGTAACTTGCTCAGAAATTTGATTTTCACCTGAGCAGTAGAAAAAGCATTATGTTAATGACAAATATATTAATAAAATCTTTGAAGTATCATGATGTTGCTTGAATGGCTGCACTGATTTCTTTTACTGTGCAATCCCCAATCTGGGGGACTTTAATTCTGTTCTCTCTTATATGAAAAGATGTGCATTTCTTTTCACTGGACATTGTAATTGCCTATGTAGGTGGCTATGGCATCATAAAAGTGCCAAACTTATAAATAGTTTTTGCCAGTTATCATATATATCTAGATGTATGGGGTTTTTTTACTACTACATCTCACTTCCAGAAGAGTGTTAGTGTTAAATAATGCATTTTTAACAACTAGAAGCCATAAATTCTAACAGCAGGTTTTTTAATCTCTTTCAAAAGACAAATCTTTTACTGCTGACTTAAAGATAATAGTGGGGAGATGCTCAGTGTTGACAGTGAAGGACACTTTTAGTTATATAAAAGTATATGTCATATTTTGAGGTTATATGCTGAATGAGTGGGAGATTTTTTTAATTAAAGAAATGAAATGCCTATAGTCTTTTTTTTTCTTTGTTGCCATGTAATCAGCTTCAATGCTTCACAGATCCTCTTGCCCAGCTCTTCAGGAATTGACCTCTGTGCCTCTGCTCTGTTAAGAGATAACGTAATGTGCCACTTCTTGACCTACTGACCAATGCCACCGGTTGGCACAAGTTCTTGACAATGGCAGACAAACTGGCTTTTCCTCAAGGAAGCTCCTCAAAAAATGGAAATTAATGCTAAAGTTTTGGTTTTACAGTTGGGTTTCAAAGTCTTCTGCATAAAACATCTCAGAAAGGTTTACTTTTACTCCTGTTGCACTGCTGTACAGCACTGATGTGAGATGGGACTGTGGAAGCTTGAATTAAAAGATGCAGAAATCCTTGGCTAGCTTCTTCGAATCCAGAGATGTACAATGCCAAAGTTAAGTAAAGTGTGGATGAAAGTTTTCATATGTCGTGAAGAAGTAAAATGAATAGGATACAATATGTGAAAGCATTTTCCAAAATTACTGTGAAAGGGGTTTATATTTTTCTTTTCAAATTTTAACTAAGCATATTATCATACAAGTGGTTTCATGTCAAGTATGCAGAGGAATTATGTGAGCTCTAGTGATTAAACACAGAGATGTTAAACCTTGTCATAGCCTTGTGTTTGTCTCTGGGGCTGTCACTGTAGGAGGTACCAGCTACTGAGGCCTGTCAAAATCCATTAAATGTGATCTGCTGCTTAATGCCCTGCATATGAAGACAGGACAGGGAATCTGACGATACAAGAGGAGCAGGTAAACAAAACAGCGCACGTAAGAGAATCCCTGCTGAAG
This sequence comes from Oceanodroma leucorhoa, assembly GCA_030449065.1. Taxonomy (NCBI): domain Eukaryota; kingdom Metazoa; phylum Chordata; class Aves; order Procellariiformes; genus Oceanodroma; species Oceanodroma leucorhoa. The sequence continues at coordinate 49,126 of JASVER010000054.1, read as the reverse complement.
TGTGGAGAAGTTTTCATCATCAGTTTCTGAAGACCTTTTTTGAATAAAAACCAGTAGGGAATTGTAGTAAAGAAGTGGTTCATAATTGGAGAGGAGACACTGGTGAGATTCTTCTTTTTCTCCAAGAAACAAATAGGAAATACCTGTCTGGTTCAAGCTAGGCAAGCATTGGTCTTCTGGTGATCAGGAAAATCTGAATATTTCATCTAATTGGGAGGGTCCTAGCAGTTCAGAGCATGATAAAAATACACTTCCCAGTGAAGGCACAGGGATGGAACTAGACACTGAGACACAACAAGGGATAAACGCTGCACCAGGCTGGCATTCACAACTGCTGTGTGTAAACAAAAGAGGAAAAAAAGATTTTTTCCAGTAATTTCTCAGTGTTGATTACTCACACTAGTGCTCAAAAAGAATTTGAGCCATAGCTTTCTGTTTTTCTATTCATTCACTTGCATTCAGATGTGTGTGAGCAGAAAAAGTACTGGGAATTACACAATGCCAGGGCCCTTGGCGCCTGCCTGTCCCTTCCCACCCCACCCTGCCCATGGCCCAGGACCCCCTGTCAGCCCCCCAGGACCATGAGCCCCTGCCCCAGCGATGCCACTGCAGGGCTGGTCTCCAGCTCCCGACAGCCCTGCCCTGCCCTGCCCAGCTATGGACCCCCCCCCCAAGCCAGGCCCATCCGTGGGCCCATGTCCCATCCCAGCCTTAGCCTATCCCTGTCCCCATGGAGGTGCCCGATGCCCGGGGCTGGGGCTGCCCTGGTGCCCCCCAGCTGCCCTGCTCCTGGCTGGGGCAGTGGGATGGGCCTATGGAGAGTGCCTGCCTCTCCCTGTCCCTTAGCAAGCCACAGGCCCCTGCCGCACCCCTGATTGTGAGAACCTGAGGCATAAGGAGCTGGATTATTGAATTTGCTATGAGTTGGTCAGTCTCCAGTTTTAAGTAATCTAGTGCCTGTTTCTGTGACTTCTATGCGGAGATTTTGCACAGTCAAGTCTTCACTAGTAAGATCACTGAAATGAAGCCTTCCCGGTTTGCAGAGGTTTGTCATTTGACTGAGAAAAACCTTACACTAAACCCTTATTGGGTCAAAACCAAGCAACATGTTTAAAATTCATTACATACACCCAAGCACATTAAGAAGGGACATACAGTAGATTTGAACTGGAGTGGCACCTTTACTATACTGAATGTTTGCTCGGTGGCTAAATCATGAAACGTTTTTCAGTGCTCACAAAACAATCATGCATCTTGCACCTTTCTTGGGGTTTTTTATTATTTTGCCATAAAAATACTAGTTTCAGAACTGCTATACCTTTTTTGATACTTACTGGACTATTAAATCTGTCCCACTTCCTGAATTGATAAATATGCACACAAATACACAAGAATATTAAAAACCAGGGAAATCTGTCCCTCGGGGACATATTTTTATAGCCATGAGATGCTAGTGTTCTACATAGGTTTGAAAAGAATCTCCTAGGTCATAAATCAAGAGTTCTCCTTTTGCAAGCAACCACATACATGACTTTATAAATTTATCAAGTGCCATATTAGAGACTGGGATTTTAATCTCATTACTACTACTGGATGGCTGTTCAAAACCTCATTTCTGTAAAGGTTAGAAACCCTTGCCTAACTCACAGCTTAATTGTGTTTACACAGTTAGTTTTCATGCCAGCCTCATCCTTTAATTTAAATAGTTTTTCCTTCCCATTTTTGTAATGCATTTTAGAAACAGGTGATGTTGCCTCACAGCTTTCATCTTGCTGGGCTAAAGAAAGCCAGCCTTCATTGGAAGAATTTGCATTTTCAGTCCTTATCCTAACACGTTATGTCTAAACCAGCTGCAGTTTTTCTTGATTACAAATGACCAGAATAATTTACTGTGTTCTAGATAATAACTTACAGATCATAAGAAAATATAAATCACTGACGAAGGATGTTCTGTTTTGGTAATATAGTACCTTGACCTTTTAGAAGATGCAGAAAGTGCTCCACTCTCATTAGGTGAAAACGTGGTCCTCTTCATGGTAGTTCGGGTGCTGACTTCAGCGAAGCCAGTATTTCAGCTATTCTTTTCAGCAGATTTAGGAGTCACGGACACATGTCAACATTTTGTGAGTAAAATAAATCCCTTTAATTATAACAAAATGTTAAAGCTCCACAAATGTTCTATGGATATTACACAACTGGGAAATGAGGAAACGCTCAGAAAAAAAAAAAAAACCAACAAATATTTAAACTGAAGAAGAGATGGACTGGGGAATAATACTGCTCTCTTGATAAAAGTGATAGTGGAGTTTTATTTATAGTTCTTCCTTTCCACTACCTTCAGCAAGTGGGGCAGCTGTCTGGTTTTAATGATAGTTGTTTCATTAGTCAGTGCATGCATCCTCTAAGCATGCAGTTTGGACTAAGAAAGGCTGTGTATGACTAGACATGTGGCTCAGGTAATAATTAGTGGCTTATAGTGTTGATCTAGACTGAATCAAAGGTGACTCTTATTTGCTGTATAGTAAGTTCAAGTTCATCTTTGTATCCATTCCAGTATTTTCAACTGTTGCATTGTAAGTACCAGTCTGTACCATCTCAACAGAGGTGTTGTACCTCCAGCACAGTGGTAACCTTTCTCTTACTTGTTTCACTGTTAGTGAAACTGCTGGCCTGAATAATAAAGAACTGTCCTGACACACAGACTCCAGGATCTGATAAAAATTAGCATTATATCCTGATGGCATCCTGTTGTATGTCTTTTCTTCGGTAACCTCAATATCAAATTTAATTATGTAGGTTGAGCTTTTTAGACTTGTGTCAGGATATAAAATTAATTCCTACAAATCTCATGCTCTCCTCATTCTGCTCTGTGCAGAGGTTAGTGAACAACTGTCCCCCTTCCTTGCTGTTCAAGTGGGCTTTCAAAAGAGTTGTAGTCTTAGGCATAAATATTATTGAAAGACTGACAGAGTTCTGCAAAACTAATTTTCCCATCCTCTTATCAAGGATTTGTAGACAAGCAGGCACCTAGAAACTGCTGTTTAAAAGCTGGACAGTGCAGGCTAATGCTTCTGAATGGAATTGGCTTCCTTAAGTATATTTATTTGTTATTTTGCCTATTCCTATACAGATTCATTCTCCCTTCTTCTCTTCCCCTGGAGTCTTAATGAATAGTTATTCACTTTCAATTAGTTGAAAAATAAACCAGCAAAGATGAAATCTCACCTCAGAGGCATTAGGAGTGTCGTGGTTTAACCCCAGCCAGCGACTAAGCACCACGCAGCTGCTCGCTCACTCCCCCTCGGTGGGATGGGGGAGAAAATTGGAAGTGTAAAAGTGAGAAAATTCGTGGGTTGAGATAAAGACAGTTTAATAGGTAAAGCAAAAGCCCCACACAAGCAAAGCAAAACAAGGAATTCCTTCACTACTTGCCATTGGCAGGCAGGTGTTCAGCCACCTCCGGGAAAGCAGAGCTCCATCACACGTAATGGTTACTTGGGAAGACAAACGCCATCACTCCCAACGTCCCCCCCTTCCTTCTTTTTCCCCCAGATTTATATGCTGAGCATGACATCATATGATATGGAATATCCCTTTGGTCAATTGCGGTCAGCTGTCCCAGCCGTGTCCCCTCCCAACTTCTTGTGCACCCCCAGCCTACTCGTTGGTGGGGTGGTGTGAGAAGCAGAAAAGGCCTTGACTCTGTGTAAGCACTGTTTTATCAAAACATCCCTGTATTATCAACACTGTTTCCAGCACAAATCCAAAGCATAGCCCCATACTAGCTTCTATGAAGAAAACTAACTCTATCCCAGCCAAAACCAGCACAAGGAAGAACTGCATTGCTCAAGTTTTCTGTAGACTACCAGGTCAGTTCTTCACTGTGTTGGAGACTTGTCCCTCAAAAAGTCATCAGGAGATGGACAGTGTCTTGCAAGTGTTTATCTGAGAGTTAACTGTCCTAAAGGCAGACTGGGAGTGTGCCTTTCAGGGAATTATTATCACAATTATATATATTTTACAGCATTTGCAGGGCCTTCATGCACTCAGATTTTTAAAAGACTAGAGCAATTGTGTTATACTACAAGGATATACTCAATGGCACTTTCAAGTATTATCCATAGGAACACAGACAAATACAGAAGGCATTTGTGGAATAACATGAGAGCAGAATGCATATCCAATAGCCTCACCAGTGCATTTTAGTAGCATCTTGTAAAAAACGGACGTAAGTCTGCACTTATGTGCAGTATATGTGTAATTTGTCAGCACAGTGGTAGTCTGTTTAAAATATAAAGCAGTCAGGTTATAGTTGTCATAAATAGAACTGGCCAGGATTTTTCCAATGGGAAATTTTATTTGATGGAAAAAGTTATTTGCAGGTAATAATTTTAAAAATGCAGGAATATATACATTTGTTTCAACAGTGGTGGAATTTACGATCAAAACAGGAAAGACCTTTATCCACCAGAACAGCTGGTAGCCCTGAGCTCTTGAGGATGACGTGCGAGGTCAGTATGAAGATGCTGTTCTGTGTGATTCAGAAGAAGGATTTAATCTGCAGACTTTCCATTCTTAGATGAGTGGCCTGATCGTTACACATTTCAACTACTCTGGATGCATCTTTCCTTTTGGAGATGTTCCGCTTTGTATTAATAATGCATTGAGGGAGAATTAAAGAGACTAGTTTCAGTATTGCTTTTGAGTATGGGAGATGAAAGATCAGATACCTGTTCTGAAGGATATGTATTTATACAGCAAATAGCAGCTCTAACAAGAGATACTAGAAAACCCTTCAATTTCCTCAACTGTTTAGTAGCCTGATGGGTTAGACATTCATCTGGGATGTCAGAGACTGAAGTTTCAGTTGCTGGACTGGATCACCTAGAATAAGCACTTGAATTTTAGTCTTTCTTACCTTAGGTGAACACACAAATATGAGTGTGTGAGGGTCTCCATATTTTCTGGTCTTAGCTTCAACCTCATATGTACTGGGAAGTTTCATGGAGCATAAGGAATCTACAGCACTCTGCATTTTGCAAATCCTCACTCCGGTGTTTGAACCCACAGTACATATCGATAGAAGGTTAGAAAGGGTTTCCTTCTCAGTGGTACCATCATTTGGCTGTATCAAGTGATGTTCAAGCAATTCCCTTTCTCTAATGGTACACCAATTGTAACTGACAGCTCCCAGGGCATATTTTGTAGTGATAAAGAGATAGCTGTAGTAGCCTTGCAAGAATTCACCTCTTATTCAATCCTTCAGACATACATATGCTCTCTAATATCCATAAGTTCTCTAATATTGTCAAATAAATTACCCATCTAGAGCACAGGCTACTAGATATAACTTTTACAAACAGCTTTAGGAAACCTGGGGATTAAAAGATGTGACACAAAAATTATTTTCATTCCTTTCCATATTAGGAGGGGTCTATGCTGTTAGTAACAAGAAAAGCATAGTTTTGTCAGTTAGGTTTTCCAAAGATTGGTACCTTTTATTTTTCTTTATAATAATCTCAAAGAGATGAAAAAGATTTACACTTCTAACAGAAACAAAAAATTTGCCCACATCTAAAGCCATTTAATCTGAATCATCTCTATTTTCTTCTCCTTTCTGCTTTCATCCTACTACATTTATTGTTGTTTTTCTTGTCAGTGGATAGACATAAATGCTGTTGCAGGAACAATTGGAAAACAGGAACATATATTTATGTAAACTGGTATTGATTCAACTTAAAAAAAAAAAAAGAAAAAGAAACTAAGGCTTTCAACGCTGTGCTGCAAATCATTATGACTAGGGCTGCCTGTGTGCAAAGAATACATGAATGAGTTTTGCTGATATTGCTTAGGCCTACTATGAACTTAGAGAGTTAAAAATTAAAATTGTTATATGTAGTTAAAAATCTCTGCACAATATTCATGATCAGATGTAGGTCCTTGTGTTGTTTTTTCTTGATCTCACAACAGTAATGGCTGTTTTATTTGTTTATGCAGCTCTGTGCTCTATGGTTGACAGTTCCATGTTCGGGAACATCCGAAAAAAAAGGTCATATGACCTTTCCAAACATGGGAAAACTCTGTTCTTCTCAAGATGACCTGAAATGTTCTAATTATTGGTTATTCCCTCTAGTTGGTGATGCAGCCAACAAGCACGTAAAGTTCAGTGAACCCACAAGCATACAGCTGTTATCTTTGACTTGTGGCCAAAATAAAAATTGGAACAAAATTTACCCAGACAAGTATAAAGTCTCCTGTTTAAAACAGTTATTTTCTAAGCCAAATAATCAGATTGAAACTAAGGAGGAGTGAATCCTTTTTCTAGAAACTTTGATTCAAACCAGGGTCAACATTTCAGAGATTAGATGTTAACACAGATTACTGACTTGACTGCACAAGTCTGCCAAAGAACGCCCAAGTCTCAAATCTATTGACGTGTGCAGTTTTACCTTGTAATCCAATTGTTCCAATTTCGTCATAAATGTCATCTTTCCTTACAGACTTGAAAAGAAGTTGATTTTATTTGTCCTGCATAATCAAGGTGAAGGTTGAAAGATGCCAGTGATAGGTAGGCTGATAGAACCTTTGACATACACCAGTGATATCTGCTCTGATGTACCAGTTTGGAGCAGCCAGAAATGAGAAAGCAATAGTTCCCTACTGTTTTTGCCATTGGTGTTTCCTAGGAAATTTCTGTAATTAACTAATCCGAGTCTTCTTATATGAGGTCAAAAAGGTATAATAGAGATCAGAAACATAATAGAAATCGTACACACTTCCTCTTCCTACTGCTTATCCAGACACTGCTGTCTGATCTGTTCTTCAGATCAATTTTGTATTACCCAAGACTATAGGAAAGGGAGACAATGTAATCAGAAATAAAGTTTCACGGTGCTTTTCATAGCTGTGCTTGCCTGTGTTGTACAGCAAGTAGATATAAAAAAGCTGATTCCTGAGCATATGTGAGTCACATCCATAGTAAGCCAGAGGAGAGAGGTCTTTCCACTACAGTGAATGTGCGTATCAACTCATCCGAATGGATGTTTGATTTCTGTTGAACTGTATCACGAGTTGCAAATCAGCTTCTACTTTCCAGGTAGTGCAGTCTGCTTGACTGATAACAAGGCTTAATTACTGTGCATCTGAAAAGCTCCTTCCTCTCTCTTTATTTTGAAATGAGGCACATTTGTACAGGGAACAGCACAGGTCTTACTAGCAGATGTAATTCTATCCAGAATTCTCCCTGCACTATCTGTTTGCAACAATAACAGAAATGCAGAAGTTCACTGAGATAAGACTTTTTTGGAACAGAAAGCACCTTGTTACACTGGACAATAAAAACAACCGGAACTACAACTTCTTACAGTAAATTCTAAAATAGTTCACATTTTAGGCAGTCAGCTCAGTAATCTGTGATCAAGGACAGTTTTCAGAAGTCTGTTGAACAAATGAATGGACTTTTTTAAACCTGTATGCATTTTACACCTCAAAAAAACAGCAGCTGGTTGTTCAAGTCATACTTTAAAAGGACAGTTTAAATGTGAAGTGGTTTTAAAGGAGCACTATTTTTATATTGGTGGGAAATTGGATTTTTCATCAAACAAAAAGAAGATATTTCAAGATAATGCTTGATAGACCGAGAAATAAGTGGCAATTAATCGGTGGTTGGACAAATCTGTCTATAAAGGCAGTGTTGCAGTCAAAAGTTTCTACAAACATAGGATACCATCAAAACATTTAATTGCAACTGTTGTGCATTTTAGGGAGAAAAGTGCTAGCAAAATCCATCCCCTCCTAAACTGTCTGTTTCTTGTCTCTATGTGGCCAATAACTTCTTAGCCAGGAAATGGATTTTCTCTTGTCTTTTTCCTTTGAACAAACATTTATTTGAATGTATTAAGCAATCTTTCTACCTCATTAAGTTCTTACTAAAATGTCTCCCCACTCTGCAGCCCAGCCATTTAACAAAGAAATTCCTGGATAGTCATGTCCAAGCTGTAGGTAGTAAAGTGGACCTGGTTCTTCTCAGTATTCCAGGTATTAAATGCTTTCTTTCCTGTTTGACTGTTCGATTGCTTGTCTCTCGGGTTTTGGGGTGTTTTTTTTCCCTCCTTCCAGTGGGTACTCTTTGTTGTCTTATCTATCTGATGTTTTACTTGTGTTATTTAAAGTACATTTTTCCTAGAAGACAAAAGGATAGGAAAGCTATTACTAGGAGACAAACACAATAGACTAATCTCTATGTGATAAAGTAATCAGATTTCAAGATAAAACCAGAATTACTATGGAATGTTATGAGAGATATATACACACTACACAGAGGGAGGAAAGAGTATCACACCAGATTATATATATTTAAATGAATTTGCCACACAAGTCATTTGTCCTTCTTAAAATACACAATATAAGTAAAAAGTATACCGATAGTTTATTTTAAGATCAATTACAAAAAAAGTCTTGTATCATGAACTGATTTTTTACCATCAGAGTTGACTAATGTTTCTTTCTCCTCAGATCCTTCTGTGCCTTTCTGGTGCAGTTTCTTTCTTCAACGGGAGGAGCGAGGCAGAGTCAAGTGCTTGGGTTAGGGAATGAAGGAATTTCTTGCTGCTTCATCAGAAGTCAGTACTAGTGGGAAGGATAACCAGATGGGGAAGCTTGGTCTGTTGCCCAGAAACCCTGCCTGTGCATGACATGAGTGAGAGTTTGACAGCCACAGAAAATATCTGGTTGCAGCTCAGGTAGGTGTGTGGCGTGGTTCCACCTGATGAGCCATTCAAGCAGCCCTGCTGCATACTTTGAATCTTCCTGGATCCTACGGAGCTGATAAGATTCATTATGTTTTGAGAGCAGAGAGGGAAGGAGATGCCCATCAGGCAGATTAACAGGGAGCTTAAACATTAGCTGGGAGGAATGCTGGAGAGGAAATATTAATGAAAGGAGACAAAGACAGCATGGTCTTAAGAATCTGATGTGACATGGAGGGAGCCATAGAGGAAACGTAGGCGTGGGAAATGTGTGGATAGCTGGGAAATGTGTGGATAGCCATCAGTGAGGGGATGGCAGAGGAGAATGCTTTGAGTATACAAGAAAGGCTAATATGCTAAGGAGAGGGTTGGGTGAKGGCAATACCAAATATTTGTGGCAAAGGAGAATGAGATGGGAGGGGTTGTGAATAATCAGAAAGGTAGTTCATTCAGTGGGCAGGAAGAAGCCAGGCTGCTAGAATGGCTGCAGAAAGATAGGTGCAGTAATGTTGGATAAGAGGAGGAAAGGGGAGAGTCAGGAAGCAGACACAAATATTGGTGGAGGATAATGAAGTGATGCTTTTGGGGGTCAGAAATGACATAGGACAGCTACAAGTCAGGAAAAATGGGGTGAGGTGGTAGCTGGCACAGAAATGAGTGAAGGATTTATGGAATAATCTACTTCAGGTGTCTGGTGTTTGACTTGCAAGACAAAATGATGGTAGTGCATATAGTGTGTGTGCTCAACTGAGGTGGACTTGATGCTGCTGTGTCTTATGGCCACTGAGAGGCTCTCTGCCAGCATACTTAGACCTCTGAATATTAGAGAAGGAGATTCACTAATAACAGCCAAACAGGGAGATCCTGTCTGCTGCTCTTTTCTTTATTGTGCCATACCAGCCTTAGCTAAACAAGTTTAAAGAGCGTTTGCTGCAGTCTGAGAAGTAAAGTGATTTTAAACATTTAGTGTCCTAGATTTGCAGTTACCCTCTGCAACATTACAGAGCATCATTAAGGTTGATGACATCACACTGTAAAATACAGAACAGTAGAACTGCATGTACAAGAGGTTGCAAAGTTTATGACTTAAAAAAAGGATTATAAGGAGATTGAGGAGCTCTTCTGCTATAAACTATGGTAAAAACAAGATTGCTGGTTATACAGTATAGTTGTTCTGTTAATTAGTTAAACTGTAGTCTTATTTACACTACCTACAGGTAAACTTTTCTGCATTTTAAAGAAAAAATATCCATAAATGCATTAAGGAGGATATCTATCACCATTTATCATCTGAACAGGGGGACAAGGTCTACCGTACTTGTGACATGAGCACAAAAAGATCGTGTTAGATTTATGAAAGTCTCTGCTAGAAAATGAAACTCTTCTATCTCCTGTCCTGCAGAGCCCCCTATCTATGGGCTTATTATGTGCAACTTCATTAATTTGAGGATGTTTTGTAAACTCTTTTGATTTCCCTGCACGTAGTGAGATTATCCTTGCCAGAAAAAAATGTTTTGTCTTCCATATACAGAAGCTTGTTAAGTTTTCTTTGTTTTGMTATTAAATAGAAGGTTTTCTTTGAATATCATAGAACTCTGCAGTTTGTAAATTGATGCAGTTGCCATGTCAAGAGAGAGAACTTAAAATATATAGCAACTTAATGCAACAGGTCCTTTTGAATAGTTAGGCACTGACATGAACTTAAGCCAGTTAGTGTTCACTGCTACAGTTCTATAAGATAAGAATGATTTTTAATGAAGCTGGGAATCAATGTCTATTAGTCTTGAGATGGAGTGAGTCTATTTCTTCTAAATCTGACTGCTCCTTCTTGTTGGCAAGTCAGTTGCCAGCAAATGTGATACAAATTTGCGCCAGGAAAAAAAAAGCACCAACAAAGAACTTCGGGGAAAAATTTCTCTCCTGGCTGAAATGACAAAGTGATGTTTTCCCCCCCCGATCTACATTTTGAAGTGTGTGTGGGGAAAAGGGGACTTGTACATGATAAGTGAGTGATCTCAGTGGTTTTTACCTCCTTTCCTACTTTAGTTTTTATGATGTGCCTGCCTACACTGCAGTCAAAAATGCAGTGCAACTCCTGTAGGCTGCCAGCTCTGCTACAACAAAATGTAGTAAAAAACAACACAGAGCTTAGAGCTTGCAGAATAAACCTATGCAGACTGTGGGTATACAACCAGGAGATATAACCATGCTGAGCTCCCATCTGCCCTCATGACACCGCTAGCAGGACCCAGCTTAGCTAGTGGTAAAGCAGTCTCTGATACATCAGCATGAGCCACTCATAATTTTGTAGTTAAGAGTATAGTGACTCGGGCAAAGTCATTCTTGGTCTTGCCTCATTTCAGTGGGTCTSATGAAACAATCCAGCACCAGTGGATGCCTGTCTGTTGCTATACAGAAGTGGGCCAAGGAGCAAGCTTGAGCACTGGACCTTGATTGTCATTATGTAATTATTAGCTTTGTCCTTTTCTGTGCATTGGACTGTTCCTACTCCTTCTCTCCAAGACGGACCTTACGTGACCATTTGTAGATGTAGTTTCACAATGTAGTTTCACTTTTAGGCTTAGTCAGACAAGCATAGGCCAGTGTCAGTATAAAAGCCATGCTGTGCTTTAACTCAGTTCTGTGCTGGTACCACTCAACATCACCAGCACTAGCTGTAATTAATTCCTCAATTCTGTCAGCATCTATTAGAAGTTTTTCAACTTGGTCATCTATGAGTGTATATGAAACCTAACTATCTCTGCCTGGGGCTTTGGGACTTTGGCAAGAGATGGGTATGTGTCTCCCAAGGCAGGGTACCTCTGAGCTGTATCTGACTTTTAGATGCCAAGAGAATGCATAGAAGGACCAGTATTCTATTTCTGATGGTGGCAAAAGAGGATGCTTTCTAGGGATAGCACATGGTCTGTCTTCTTTCTATGATCCTTCTCCTTATACTCCCCTGGCATCTGCAACTGTTGTATTAGAGCTGTTAAAGAGTGCATCCCTGTCTAGTCCTTTTAGTACCCCTTAACAGATGTGCTGTCTGTGAATTTATTTAACCTCTTTTAAATCCTGCTGATACTGTCTGCTTCCACGACCTCTGTGGTCAGAACGTTATCTGCTGCATAAAAAAATACCTTCTTTTATTCAGTTTAAACTTAACTCCTGCAGTTCAATCCAGGTTTAGTATGTGAGATTTGGTAAATAACAGTTCTGCATTCAGCTTATCTACTGCCTTCATTATTTCGCAAACCTTGGTCATATCCCCTCTCCTGCTTATCCTCTCCAACCTGAAGAGTCTCAGCCTCTACTCCTTATAAAGCAGCTGCTCCTCACCTTAAAGCATTTTAACTGTCCTTTTCTATACTGTCTCCAACTCCACTATACCCTTCTTTCAGATGCAGAGAACAGAATGACACCAGGACTCAGTGTGTGCACAGCAGAGCTTTTGTATAACAGGAAAGTGACATCCTTTCTGTCTTGTCTGCAGCACCCATCCTGGTGATGACCAAGATTTTGCAGGCTTTTTTGGCTGTCACTGCATACTGAGCCAATGATTCAGAGAACTGTCAACTCTGTTACTTCAAAATCTCTTTCATTAGTTTTAATATCGGTTCTGAAGTCAACACCATCTAGACAAAGTTTAGATTCTTTTTCTCTAGATGCATTACTTCATGTCTGTCTACACTGAAGCTCACCTGCCAACCTTTTTGCTTTAGGTGACCTTTTACTTTCTGCAGACTTGGAAATGTCACTGTTTATTCCGTTCTCTAGGACACTGGTGAAGATATTGGTAAAAATAGTTCCCATGCTGATCTCTGGGAGACTCCACTGATGATTATTCTTCATTTAGAAAAGTAACCATTAACACCTCTGTATAGCACCTGTTCTTTAACCAGCTTTCAGTCCATAAAAGAGCCTTTCCACCACTTCCAGTGGCAACTTTTAGTTTTTTTCATAATTTTTGATGTAGAATCTTATCAAAGACTTTTAAAAAAACAAATATATTATGTAGACAGATTCCTTTTGTCCAGGTACATCCTCACACAGTGTTCAAGTAGCAGCAGATTAGCGTTGCAAGATTCCACTGTACAGAAGCTGTGCCGACTCTTTTCACAGCAGCCCATGTTCATCTGGGCTCTCAGTGATCTTATTCTCTATTATATACACTACTATCTTAGCAGCAATGGAAGCCAGACTTGCCAGTCCATTCTGTAGCTCTCAGAATCTCCTCTGGTGCCATTTCTGTATCTGGGGTTTACATTGTTCATCCACCTGTATGTTGGCACAATGACTGTAAAAATAAGCTTCATGACTTGGCCAGCATCTCTACAATTTCACATCTGAACAAATAAAATATGTCCTGGTAGAGGGTCGATTAAGTATTTTGGTACCCGGCTAGACATCCAGCTTTGCATATACAGTGCGTTTTTCCAGTAACACACATCGTGCACATCCTGCATGCCTTAGAGTCTCTGTGTAAAGCTGATATTGCCTTTGGCAACTACAGAATGTCTCTCACTTTCAGCTTCCAGGAGAATGGAAGATGCTAATACACTCATGCTGTTCTTCACCTTGTACTTGCTGTTTCACTCAGTATGTCAGTACTTGAAAAGTGCCAGGCATATGTTGGTTGCTGCATGTCACTCTTGCTGTCTTGGAGTCTTGAGGCACATACATTAGATATGTGACATATGCTAAGAGTGAACTGTTAATGTTTGAAAAGGATTTCCATTGCTTAACATCAACTTTGTGAGTGTTAGCCCTCCAGCTTCTCATACCTAATTCTGTTTGTGTCCCCTGACTAGTTAACTCTGTGCTCTTATGAGCCTTCACACTACATGGAATTTGCAACATAACTATTCAGTGAATTTAATTGGTTGCTTATCAACCCTTTCTTCGAGTTCTGCTTTGGGAGGATGAATTGGCAAATCCAAAATGTTTCCATACCCTGCCCTACTGTGCATTCTTTCATCTGCTTATTTTCCTCTTACCATTTAATTAGTTTTTAATTCTTGTTTAATTATTTTGTACATATTTCCCCTCTTCTCTGTATTTAAATAATATGTTTTAATGTATTTAAATAATATGTTTTAATGTATTTATTTACTCTTTCCTGTTTGATTCTTTTCTCTTTTCTGTCTTTCACTCTTTCCTTTCTCCAACTCATTCATTCAGTCCCTCACTCTACAGAGCTTAGCAGGCTGATACTTCCAGAACCAAATTAATTAATGACTTGGGTYTGAGGGACTTTAACCTTATATTAGTCAAGAAGAGATGGGTTAGAACTATCTGGCACACAAGGATATGGTCCAATTTATTGTTAATAGGTCAAAATCCTGGATATCATCTCTTCAGATGTTCTAAACTAAGCTTGTTTTGGACTGGATGCTTCAACGGCACTTATACCAATGGAGAATTTGGCCCTTGAATATTCTTTACTGAATGCCAGTTGTGCTGTGTGCTGTGCTTTTTGTCCACTCAAGCAAATAAGAAATCTAAATAATTATGTAATGGCTGTATCACAATGAAAATAATTTTCTACAGGTACTGTGCATACCAATTCAGACTTAAGCATAATCTCAATAAAGCCTCAATAAAGATCATAGAACTCCTTGCTAGCATGAACTTAGTTGAACACAGAGTCATTTAACTTAATTTAAAGTGTTGAAACTGGGCTTTTTACTTTATCAAATAGAACTTCAAAACAAATTAGAGATGTAGTAGAAAGGACAGACCAGCTGTCTGCTATCTTTCATCCAGGAGGAGCAAAAATGCCTGGCTTGCATGTAGAAATAACGTTGTAGCTGTGATGATTCAAGAGTTATAAATGAGGTAATTTTTGCAGGGAGATGTGGCGAGTTTGATTAAACTTACTGATATAGCTTGGGGAAAAAAAAAAAAAGACAAGCTTGATGAGTATTTTAGGGGGATTTAGAACAATTTGTATAGAGGCTGAGTATGATCCAATTTTCCTTTCTTTCAGTCACTTGAAGCATATGTTTGTTTCTGGTCCTAGGGTATTTTGCAGGGAGATGAATAGATGAAGTGAAGCAGGGGTTTTTTGCAACTTCTCTTTTGCATATAATGTCATTGTAATAGTCTGATAATCAGGGTTATGCATGATATATTTTCTGAGGATGATGTCATATTTCATAAGCCTCCAACAGAGATGATACAATCATTTCACAGAGGGAGCTATATGATGTAATTGCCAGCAACACCACATGGATGAGTGGCCCAGCAGGTTACATTCTATTCACATTTCATATGGTGCTAATATGTCTTTTTTAGGTGTTTTTCCATCTGAAGATGTCACAGAGAATAGTTTTTTTTTTTATGTTCGGGTGTTTTATTTCAAATCTGACTTCTTGTTTGTTTTTTAAATAAAGTCATTAAAATGTCATAATACTATTTAACTTCTGGGGTTTCTACTTGCTTTACCCACTTTTTAACTATACTACTTGGGTTTGCGTGGCAAGGTTTTGGTAGTGGAGGGGCTACAGGGGTGGCTTCTGTGAGAAGCTCCTAGAARCTTCCCCTATATCCGATAGAGACAATGCCAGCCGGCTCCAAGACGGACCCGCCGCTGGCCAAGGCCAGCCCATCAACAATGGTGGTAGCGCCTCTGGGATAACATATTTAAGAAGAGGGGAAAAAACAACCTGCACAACTGCAGCTGGAGAAAGGAGTGAGAATATGTGAGAGAAGGAGCCCTGCAAACATCCAGATMRGTGAAGAAGGAGGGGAGGAGGTGCTGCAGGCACCAGAGCAGAGATGCCCCTGCAGCCTGTGATGAAGACCATGGTGAGGCAGGCTGTCCCCCTGCAGCCCATGGAGGTCCATGGTGGAGCAGATATCCACCTGCAGCCCGTGGAGGACCCCAAGCCAGAGCAGGTGGATGTACCTGAAGGAGGCTGTGACCCCATAAGAAGCCTGTGCTGGAGCAGGCTCCTGGAAGGACCTGTGGCCCTGTGGAGACAGAAGCTCACACTGGAACAGGTTTTCTGGCAGGACTTGTGACACTGTGGGGCAGTGATCACGCTGGAGCAGTCTGTTCTTGAAGGAGTGCACCCCATGGAAGGGACCCACACTGGAGCAGTTCATGAAGACTGCAGCCTGTGGGAAAGACTCATGTTAGAGATGTTTTTGGAGGACTGTCTCCCATGGGAGGGACCCCACGCTGGAGCAGGGGAAGAGTGTGAGGATTCCTCCCCCTGAGGAGGAAGGAGCGGCAGAGACAACGTGTGATGAACTGACCCCAACCCCTTTTCCCCATCCCCCTGYRYTGCTCGGGCAGAGGAGGTAGAGAATTTGGGAGTGAAGTTAAGCCTTGGAAGAAGGGAGGAGTGGGGGGAAGGGTTTTTTAAGATTTGGTTTTTATTTCTCATTATCCTACTCTGATTTTGATTGGTAATAAATTAAACTGATTTTCCCAAGCTGAGTCTGTTTTGCCCATGATGGTAGCTGGTGAGTGATCTCCCTGTCCTTCTCTCGACCCACGAGCCTTTTGTTATATTTTCTCTCCCCTGTCCAGTTGAGGAGGGGAGTGATAGAGTGCCTTTGGTGGGCAACTGGCATCCAGCCAGGATCAACCCACCATGATGTCATAATACTTTTTAACTTTCAGGGTTTCTACCTGCTTTCCCCACTTTATAACCTGATAATACATTATAAAGTTTCTAGGTGTAAAGATACTTGAAGATTTTTTTTTTCTCCATTTTCCCAATTGTTAGTAAAACCTTAGGTTTTTCCTCAGTTACATTTTTTCTACTGATCAAGCTCATAGGTAAAGCATGGACATCTACTCTGAAGAGTGAAATCTTTCAAAGGATTTGAAGAATAAGAAAGAACCCCAGATACTCAACTGATAAACATATAGCCCACCTGGCATTTCCTATCAGCATTGCCTTCTGCTGTGTTGTACTTTCACAATCCAAAAGGCTACATTGTTTCAGTCTCATAATGTAATTTTGGTAGGGATACAATTCCAAGTCAGCGGGACACAAGCACCTAAGAAATTTATAACCGATTAAAGTGCTTTAGAAAAACCCATTCTGAAATGGGAACGTGCCCTACTGGGAATGGCACAGAACCCTCCTGGCAAATGGTGTCTTCCTATGGGTTTCGAAGTCATTCTGTCAGCAAACAAATATCATCTCTAGTCTTTGTGAAAATAAACTATTGAAAATGTTAGTCTACCTTAGCATCACTGTGGTACCAGGAGAATGAGCGAGAACCAAAGAGTGAGGAGAGGATAGAAATGAATCATGGAAAAAACATATAAACTTTTTTTTTTTTGGAGGAAAGGTTTCTAAAACAGAGACAGAAAATGTACAACAGTACTCCAAAGGTTCTCAGCTGGGTGTGACATTAGTTTTCTTGCTTTTGTATTCAGGTTTCTTTTCTACTGATAACAGATTAGTTTATTTAGAAGATGGGCATTGGTAAAATCAGATTACTTTTTATCCAGATATCTTAGTATTTAAATTTATTTCTTAACCCTGGAAATTTTGCTTTAAAAATGAGTAATGGATGCTTGATATCTGACCTCTGGGGGTAAGTACACAGAGATACAATATTATATGGATATATTATATGGAAAAAGAGTTCAGTAATACTGAAGGATCTTTCAGATGGAAGAAGAAATGGGAGGACATGCCAGTTATTTCTTTGCTGTCTTCATAAATGCTGTCCATTTATTTTTCAAGGATAAAAGGGAATCCATTGTAGGAGTCTACCTGGGCTTAGTGAAATAATTATTAATTGTGGTCTCAGCAGGTTCAGCATTCATCTGGAGAGAAAACATTCTCATCCTTAGTCTGCTTGATCTGAAATATCAGACGGTGCCCTGTCCTGTCACCATTAGTCAGTTTTGTGCGTGCATTGCTCAGCGAAACCATCTTTCCATTGTATTAAACTTTTTATTGATTAATTGTCCCAGAACCTCTCACCTATTGTTCTTTTCCTTTCCTCTCTAACTTTTGGGTTAATTCAGTGCTCACAAATATGAAAAGCTACTGATACTTCTCTGTGCCAGGTATGGGGCAAATAGATACCATGAAAACATCCCCACACATCTCTGCTAATGCATGGCTGTTCTGTTCCATTGCCTTCCTTCTGTCAATTAGACACTACTAACTAGCAACTAGTTGTAGGATGTAAACAAACATAAGACCACATCATTATTCCCTTGCTTAGTTTTTACTGAGGCTAATTGCTCTTTGAAGACTTTAACCGTTTTGCCTAGATAAAGGTTGGGTTAAGTAAGATTCGATCCTCTGGAACTAAGAATAATGGAAGTAAAATTGCTTCCACATGCAAACAAAGTAGAGATTGAATTCAGGCTTTTACAAAATTGTGTTGGAACTTTTATTTTCCAGCCCTTCCTTCCAGTCTTGCCTCATGAAGGATTGTCAAATAAATTCAGTTCTGCCGTTCCAACTGATCCCTCATTGCAGACTCTTCTCTTATTACCAGCACTCCTCTTCGTGTGTACATTCAGAGGACACCAACTCTGTACATGTTCAGTTGCACTGATCTGTTCTTTTTGCCCTCTTTTCTTTCTCTGGGTATTTGCGCCCCCGCCCCCTCTCTCATTTATTTTCGTGCTTCCAAGCTGCCCTGTTTCTGAGATTATGCAAACAAAAATATAAATCATTCAGGCTCTTTCTCTGAGATGATTGCTGTTATGATCCTCTGCATATTCTTCTTCAGGTTCCAAACCACAGAGGCCTAGAAAACAAAAATTTTATTTCACGTTCTGCATGTGATCATAAAAGAGGGTACCTGTGCTGTGTGGGCTTTAGAAGTAGATGGATACCCATTCTGACTTCTCATTATGTTAAGAAAAAGATCGTCAGCATGTCCCAGTGGCATCTTTCAGTGTTGTACATTCTTTTTAAGTGCCCAACCTCAGATTAAGAGGCTTTGCAAGTGTGGAGTATTTCCAAATTGCTTAGTCCCCGATGTCCACTGAGGTTCACTTCTTTTAGCAACTAAACAAAAAATTGAGTCCTCCCTTAATATACATCTCCCTGTTAGACCATATGGGCATCACGAGACAGCTCCCGACTTCTATAGCCCTCATTAAAGCTTCAACTGCAATGGCTAATGCCAACGCTCATTTGCCTAGCAAGCTTAGCAATTTGCCTAGCAATTTACGATAAACATGGGAGTAACACTGTTCTCGTTGCATTCTTGCTCTCCAGCAATACACAGGCTGACTACACAATCTGGTTCCAGTTTGGTGGACTGGTGTGTGCAGCTTTCAGTAAAGACCACTTAGGTAACACATGTATCCTCTGAGCCCTGAGATTACTGTCCATGTAATATTGTCCAGATATTGCTCATGCATTTCGGGTATGAGAATGGGATATTTGTTTGGCAGGAGTTCATACTATAAAGTATAAAAATCAGCACAAGTTTTGGTGAAGTGGCCATTGCTTTGCCGCTCAAGCCTAAATGCAAAATGCCATAGGAAGGGCTGTGAACACAACCATACCCATTAAAATAAAGATGCAAGTTTTTTCTTCTTCTCACTTACAGGAAAAGAAAGATTGGTTTTCTGCTTCTATTTGGATACATAGGAAAGATACAAGCATTACTTTAGTCAGATTATACGTGTATTTAAAAGATATAGATCACATTACTGGATGTTGAATCAGGATTAACAAAATTCCAAAGATACAGCAATTAAAATTTAAATTTAAAAATAAAAATATAGAAAAAAGTGGAAAAGTAGTCAGTTTTTTTAAAGTACTGTCATCAGAAGTGCAAGTTGTGAAGAAACTCAATTTACAAAATGTTGTCAGTCCAAATGATTTTGAAACACAGATATTAATCCCTCTATCCTAGTGTCCACAGTATCATCCTGTTATTCAAACTGTACTTACTGTTTGGTAAACTTGCTCAGTTATACTCAGATGTGAACTAGATTTGACATCTATGTTTCAAAATTGCCTCTCCAATTCCATATATTTGTTTTAGTTGTTTAAAATTACATTGGGATCAGATTGACACTTTTCACTTGTGAGCATATTTACTCAGAAGTAGATTAATTTTCTTATTTGTTATTCCTCTCTGATTGCTCACATTTAGGTGGTCACAGTCCTTTATGAAGTAGCTGGATTTCCTGGATAATATATGTAAAAATATTGAAAAAGGTGACATTCAGATCTGTCTTYATCAATATTTCTTTATGATATTTCTGGATATAAATATGTTTCTTTGTTATTTTTACCCAAGGGTCCTTCAGGCAGTCACTGTCCATTACCTTGGACAGAGCTGGACACTAACCACTGTTGCTTTAAAAACTGATTGTTAATCAAATGCTTTAAAATGCAATTAATTTGTTTCCACATTGAATAAAGAATTACCCTGTCCATTTTGTTCCCATTTTGACCTTGTGCAAACTTTTATGTTCATTTAGATAGCCCTCTTTTCTTGACCATGGTTTGTCCACTCAGTTGTAGTGAATTTCCTCTTTAATGATAAGAAATAAAAATGGCTTATTCCAGAGCAAGGGGCAAGAACAGAAATTAGAGCAATGTAAGGATGTTGTATTCCATTTGATTTTTACGATGGAGTCTCTGATTTCTTTGGGGGTGATTGCTCAATTTATGCTTTTACAAGAACTGAAATCAAGTGATTACTTTGAAAATATGTCTTGACAGATACGTCTGCGCAAAATGCAGTCTCCATCATTTCCTCACACCTATTATCTGTAGTTTGTTCTCCTCAGAAGAAAAAAAGGCTATCTTCTGTTTAGATAATGATATTTTTTTACCTCTGATCTTTTCTTCAAGCAGAGACCATCAAATAGAGAAAATGGATCTACCTGTAACTATAGACCTCCACCTCATGAAGGTCAATGATATAAAGCAGTGTATATGGTATGAAATTTTCTAGTCAGGCCTGAACTTAACAACTTCTGAGACATTTTTGAAATTTCTTAAAATAGTTTTATTATTTGTTTACAATTAGCAATTTTAATAGTACTTCCTTCTCCTTTCATTGCGACATACTTTCCTTTAAAGCTTTATTTATTATTGCCATCTTATTGATGTTTTCTGGTCATGGCACTAATTATATGATAGAGATATTCTTCCCTCATTCAATAACTTGCAAGAAACAGTGATTTAAAGGGAGACACTTAGCATAGAAAACTCATAAACTTCCACCTAAATAAGCAGTTAGAGAACAGCAGATGTTTTTAGATTGCATTGGTAAATGGTGCAGTGTTATAGACCAATCAATACAGTTAATGCTAATTGTAATGCACCATTGTCAAAATGATGCTTTTTCTTAAAGTTAATTTCTGATTCATTTCATTTTCCATAGAGTAATTCTGCAAACCTGGTGTCTTTTGCATTTCATGCCTGCTAACGGATTCATTTGGGTATTAATCTGGCTCAAGTATATTAAAACAGACTTCGACATGCTTGATGGAAGAGCATAACAGATATTTACAGAAGACTTGTTTTTTACTTTTTCATGGTATTGTGTTAAGTTACTTGGCTTGGTATAAACCAAACAACATTCAAGAACTTTCAAAATCTGAAGTTCTTGAAATTCTAATCTCATGCACTTGTGCAGTCACATAATGCTGTTTGCTTTGGAAGCTTAACTGTTGAATTAGAAAGCAAATTGGATTTTTTGCTATAGAAAATAGCATGATTTCTTGTCATTTGATTTCTGAAATGCTTTAATTTGAAACGTGTTTCTAACGTGTTGTTTAAGCTTTCTCATAAGATCTTTGGGACAGAAGAAGTGTTGTATTTTCATTGTGTACAGTACTTGGAACAGTAGAACATTTTTCAACATGAGAGTGCTGCTGCAATATCAATTGTGAAGTTCTGTTGTAAAATGGTTGTTCTGTGAAGTAAAATGGTTGCTTTTTAAATAGATTGGTTTACCCTACTCTGCTCTTCTGGTGTCTCAAATGCCATTTTGTAGGCCATTTTTTGTTCATAATACAACACAGCACAAAATGTGGTAATATAATCAAGGCGTTCATCTGAAAGACAAAAAAAAAGGCAAAAAAACCCCTGAGACAACTGTGAAAATGAAAGCAAAATGTAATTAACTCATTGAAAATATTAAAGAGCTATTATGCTTATGAAGTATCAATATTTTCCTCCATCTGCAACACTGAATGTATATCTATGTCACACATACAGAAAGCGAGTTTCTCATCCCAGTTGCTCAAATTTAAAAGAAACCCAAATGCAATTAGTCTGGGCCTACATCAGTCTAATGCTTGCCCCATTGATTTAGCACACCTGTATTTTATACACACACTTTTATTTACATCTGCTCAGACAACTCTCCCACTATTAATGTCTAATATTTCACAATCTGTATAACATCACATTTTTTTTTTTTCTGATAAATACTTGTTCAGAACAATTCCTTTTCTGTCCTCTTTTCTTGGAAGAAAACAGTATTATGCAATTGCCTACATCCATACAGAAGTGACAGAAATAGAGAATATTGCTCTGACTTCAACATACTCCCTGAAAAATGAACTGAAAATATTCTCTTTGTGAGACTGCCAGTCTGACTTTTTACTGTTGCTTGTACAAACACTGACTCTGACCAGGGAAGGCTCTCATACCCCCATCATCAGTCTGAAATCATCTCATTAGCCTAATGAGGGCAAAGATGGGCAGGAGTTAACAGAGCTGATTTGATCAGCAGGCATTAGAGTTGTTCCTGCCCTGACAGTGGTGGACAAACACAGACTGTGTACTGACAGGCAGGTCATCTCCGAATTTCAAGATGAAGGAAAAGAAAGGTTCAGTTCAGATTTTCACCTGACTTTTTAACACTGTGGCTCTCCGTGTTCCCTTCTGAAATCTTTCTTAATGTATTCTGATACTATTTAGATTAAAAATGTCATTCACATTTGGATACAGCTAAACCTCCAGTGTCCCTTTCTGCCAGTGTTCAGTTATCACAAACATAGCTCTGTTGGCTAGGATGAAATAGGGCTTTCTTATACTACCAGGATTATTGGTAAAATGACCCTCTGCTATTACTGGAATTGCTTCCCTTTGAAGTACTGAGAGACACAGTATAAAAGTTTCTGAATAGTTGAAATCTACAATACATTGATAGGTAATTTTTCTCTCTATACCAGGCTATACCAGGTATTTTAAGCCAGAGAGGGGCTTTTTTGTCCCACACCAGGACTTCTGGGCAGGCGAAGATGTAGGGAATGACAGATGTTGAGTGAGGTGCAATAATCCTGAGACAGTGTTTGCTTGGAAAGCTTCCAGATTAGTCTTACTTTTTTAAAGCCTGAGATCATCAGACTTGAGACCAGGGCTAAACAGAGCTCCCTTCTCTCTCAGACAGTAAGTACGAGTTGTTCTTCTTTCCTGTCAAGACAGTGACTGAGAGCCAGACTGGCCTTTAGACTCCTGCAGCTGGGGAACGTGGCATGAAACTGTTATGTCTCCCCGACGTGGCCTCCAACATAGGAGAGGAGTGAGTACCCCTGGCCCTCTCCACCTCCCTGCAAGGTGAGAGACACTGGTGTGGGAAGGGCAGGTGGGGAAGGAGCTGGGTATGAAAACTTGCTCCAAGTGCTTTATATTTGAAAGGCTTTGCTGAAAACCTGAGTGGGTCTGGAAGGAAGGAGTTTAAGGGCCAGGTTTGAAAAGCTGAGTCAGAACTGCGTCTACAAACCTCACTTTGTTTGTTACTTCAGGCCTGATTTTACTGTAGGTGGGGAGGCAAAGGGGGTTGTAAGGCTTTTGGTCACAGAGCATGTACAGCTGTACACCCATTCACATTCTGCCAGCCTCATATTTTCTGCTTACCCATCCCTCTACATGTCAAAACTAGTGACTCAAAGGCACAGATCAAAAATCTTTACAGAGGTGTTGATTCCAGTCTCAGTTTTCACATAACGGTAGATATTCATAGGCCACTCTATACCAGTACATTCCTATGTAAAGTATATATTCACCATGATCTTTTCTGGAATGGGGACAGATCCTGAGCACACCTCTTTGAAGTCAGAGTGACAATGTTACCATCAAGAATTTATCGTTTCCTAATAACAATTTGATTTCTGTGCTTTTCCTTAAGAAGATACTTTCTGAAGTATTTCAGGATTCAACAGAGATCAAATTAATCTAAAAATGGTGGAATGTAATGGAGGATTATGCTATCTCAGTGGCGCAACTTCACAGCAGTCATTTCTTTTCAAACTCTTTAGGATTTTTCAAAAACCCTGAAAAGTCTGCATTTTAAAATAGTTTTCTGAAAGTAGTAAGGAAAACACACAGGACATCAGTGACCTTAAATCTTCATATGAATCTTTGTCTACTGTCTGATCATGGCAGTATGGTGACAAGCTGCTTCATTTTTGCCCAGGTAATTAAATATTATTCCAGCCTTTCTGAGCTCAACCTAATGATTGAGGATTGCATATAGGAAGTGAGCCTGTGTGGAAGCTTGTCAGAGACGCTTTGCTTGCTTCAAGAATATACAAGCGCTCAGTTCACAGAAACATGCTAATAACCCTTTTTTCCCAGCAGCAGCTTTTTGCAGAGAAGTTTTGCCCACAGTGCAGAAGCACTCGCATGGTGCTCATACCTGCTAGTGTTCCTATTCTGGGCAAACTGGTCCAGGACTGCAAAATCCTCATGAAGATATTTTCTATCAAGGTTCCCTGAGGAAAGTGGGTAGGGAGACTTTTGACAGCGCCAGCCTCCTCTATTGTTCCTTCACGGATATATATGTCTCTCACAGCTGGAATTTCGAAGTTCAAAAATAAAGTAATAGTAGGAGAAACTGATGTTACTCTCCATAGGCCCCATTAGCTCAACAACTTGCTTAGTCTCTAATGTGTGATAGCAGGGTGCAAGAGAGGTTGCTATAGTGTTAGCTTGGCTTCCTGTGTATCTTTTAGTCTTAGCAGCTACGCAGAAATGCCAACATAACTCAAAAGTAATTGTTGTGCTGTGATAATCAGAATTGCTGCACTTTGTCAGCTCATTAGGAAGGCAAATATATCTCATTTACAAAGGAACTTCTTGGCTGATGATTACCGTACAGGACTGAAAGTCAGTTACCTAAGATCATGTTTCCATCTCTGTAGTGTTTGGGGTTTTTTCCATGTCTTTTTTTTTATTTCTGTGAAAACTTTGATTAATCATACTGTGCCTCAGTTTCCTTTCAGATACCAGGAAGATACTATGTTGGAAGCTTTTGATTGACAAATTTAATGTTTGTCAGGTGCTTTGAGGTATTTAGATAAAAGGGTCTCTTGAAGTGCAAATTACAGAGGAAAGCATGGCTGAGGTGGAAGTGCCCGATTCCTATTTTGGTGTCAGCAGCTGCCAGTCTTTTAACTGATTTCTTGTGAAAGCCTGTCTGGCAGCAGTAGCTAATGTTCTGTTTCATTTCATTTATGGGGAGAGAGCCTTGTTTTGCTAGGAAGCCATTGATTTGTTTCCTTTTCCCCATAGGAAATATTTTTATGGAATGTTTAAGGAAGTCTATAAGTAGGACATATAATACATGTTGTATATGAGTAGTCTGGGTAAAGTATTGATATTTATTGAGGTAACTTTAGAATCATAGAATCATAGAATCATTAAGGTTGGAAAAGACCTTTAAGATCATCGAGTCCAACCATCAACCCAGTACCCATGCCCACTAAACCAAGTCCCGAAGCACCTCATCCACACGTTTTTTGAACACCTCCAGGGATGGTGACTCCACCACTTCCCTGGGCAGCCTGTTCCAATGCCTGACTACCCTTTCAGTGAAGAAATTTTTCCTAATATCCAATCTAAACCTCCCCTGGCGCAACTTGAGGCCATTTCCTCTCGTTCTATCACTTGTTACTTGGGAGAAGAGACCAGCACCCATCTCTCTACAGCCTCCTTTCAGGTAGTTGTAGAGAGCGATAAGGTCTCCTCTCAGCTTCCTCTTCTCCAGGCTAAACAACCCCAGCTCCCTCAGCCGCTCCTCAGAAGACCTGTTCTCCAGACCCTTCACCAGCCTCGTCGCCCTTCTCTGGACAYGCTCCAGCACCTCAATGTCCTTCTTGTAGTGAGGGGCMCAAAACTGAACGCAGTATTCGAGGTGCGGCCTCACCAGTGCCGAGTACAGGGGCACGATCACCTCCCTATTCCTGCTGGTCACACTATTCCTGATACAGGCCAGGATGCCGTTGGCCTTCTTGGCCACCTGGGCACACTGCCGGCTCATGTTCAGCCGGCCGTCGACCAGCACCCCCAGGTCCTTTTCCGCCGGGCAGCTTTCCAGCCACTCTTAATGGAGTGTAARTTTCTTAATGGAGGTAAATTTCAGCTGACTAGGGTCAACTAGTTAATGTTTAAGCTCAAACGCTTAAAGCTCTAAGTATACTAAGTCTATACCTAGCTATACTTCAGTCAAAAGTAATTGTTTGTAAAGATGACCTCAAGATGTACAGTTAAGGTGTCTTTGTTCCTCTTGAGACATCCTCTTTCTTAGGTCATCAGCTATCACCTTTGTTGGGTGGGATCCTCTTTTTCCCTTCACAAGAGAGCTTTAGGGAGGAAGTTGTTCAGTAATTCCCTCTTTCCGACTTAGCCATTGTGAGTTTAGCTTGCTGTTTGCAGCTCTGCATACACACTGCAGGAATAATAGAAGTGTGTCAGGGTGCTTGGTAGTTGGAGACTTCACATTATCCTCTGCCCTCATACTAGCTTCTGTTTCATGGGTAGATTCCTTTGGCGTTACCCCAACACAAATGAAAATGAATATACCTACAATAACTTTTGGAAAACTGAAAAAGGCAGATATTTTAAGGAGAAGGTCTTCATTAGGCTTCATGAATKAACTCTTCATTTTCAGAGTTTGCACAGCACTAGAGGGAAAAAAGACTTTATCAACCAAAAGGGATTTCACGTCAGGGCAGAGGATATGTAAATTAGTCTTAGTCTGTTTTATCAGAGGCTTTTTTCATCATATCTGCATGATGTTGGGAGAGGTTGGCAACTAGGGGAAGCTATTAATCTTGCATTGTTTTCACTGTGCCACGTCTATTTTTGAAAAATTACCTTTGATTTAGGTGCATTACGTTGAAGAAATAATTATAATTTATTAACCAAAACTTTTCCAACAATCCATCGCGATGAGCATATAAGCGTGCATGTTTGTGTGTATCATACAGTCTTCTAGCTATAAACCAAACAGGCTTATAGCTTCTGCAGGGATGGGTTCAACTGTGTGGAGTTCATGTGTCTTCTAGCTAGAGGTCCCCACCTTGTAGGAATAAGTCAGTAGGCCATCCCCCAAGTTCACAGGTCRTATTGACTTTTCACTGTCATATTTGAAAGGTGATAAGTAATATTTACAGAATTAACTTTAATCTGTCCATTGAATATCACTGTCTATAATAATTACTGTCAGTTAGCAATATCTCATGGAATACAACTAGTGATTTCCTATTAATTACCATAAAACCTTGCACTCTTCAGCTTTTGTACCCCTAGAATTTATCAGGGAGGAATTATCAGAAATCTGCCTTAACCTTTAAAAGTGAGGCAGGCTAGGGGTCCAARAACACCTGAAGACCACTGCATTTCAAAACAAGCAAACTGCATATCAGCAGCAGAGATAAGGAAGCCTGGTACCCAAAGGAATTTGGTATTCTCATTGAATTATTTGATCTAATTCAACTGAAGCTTTTTGCTAGTTGGAACATTCCTAACATGTTTTTTCACTGTAGAAATGCATTGTCGTTGAGTAATATTTGCAGCTTTTCCCTTGGAGGAGAGGCGGCAGTAATGGAGATCCTTCTTTACTTAGTCACTTACTTTTGTAAGTAAGATTTTGCTGAAATACATCTCTATGTTCAAAAATTGTAAGGGGAAGGAGAGAAAGATGTGCATGCATACTTACACTTGCACTTTTGATCCTAAACACCCCGTAACCTAAGGAATCCAAGCTAAAAATTAACCTAAAGCATTAACAAAGTGTTCTAAAGCAACAATRAGGTCATTTTGACAGGAATATGCCTAACATGTTTCTTGCAATCTCTGCTGAAAAGCTTTAAATTGGTGTGAAGATAGGAAGCACTTCCACCTTCCATTGTCCTTCCTTGCCTTGAGAGCACACAAGACCACAGAGTAGAAGATTTGGTGAAGTACTCCCATTTTACCAGGCCTTGTTCAGAAGCAAAAAGTGTAAGACTCTGTTGTTATTCTATTTTACTTTTGCAAACTCTAGTAGGAAAAGTCAGCACTCTTATGAAATTCGTTATAATCACAAGTGTCAGTGTGTCTGAAGTAGCTGTGGAAACTGTTGAGTCCTCTAGGGGGTATTTATTTCAGTTGTTTCATTTGTTCTAGCTATTTAGATTGTCCCTTGTCTGGATTTCTTTCTCTATTTGCTGCACCTTCAAAGCAAATACATATCTCAGAGTCTTAACAGCTGACAGGTCTCTTGGGCTTAACACAAGAAACATATTTTTCTCCTCCACCCCCCACCCTGTGAATAACTTAAATGCAGTGATACGCTCTCTTGGGCTTTCATGTTTCTAACTATATATAAATAAACCAGATGCAAGTTCTTTAGAGCAGGGTTCCTGTCATTTTGCATTTGTCTGTAAAGTACCTTAGTATTTATCTTTGGAATTAAACAAACAATTCCATTTTRTATCTGATAAAGCACAGCAAATAATAATGATTAATCAAAAAAATTGTAATCTTCGGTCTAGCTTTAAGAAATATCTCCAGCTGTCTCAGGATTACTAAAACTTGTTTCTTCTTTCTATGTAAATGAGTTGTTTACAGATACTAATTTTAAATCACCCATGATTTTGACACAATTTTTTGCGTGGTTTTTTAATGTCCTGCTTAAAAATGATCCCAGCTATTCTTGTAACCCTAGTGAGTAGGTGGATTTCTTAATTTTGGTCAGTGAGATATTTATTTCAGTGGTGTGTACTGATATCTTTCTGGGATTTGTAGGATTTTATGTTTAGTTATACAGTTCAGTTACAAGGATTTCCTTGAGGACTTCTATCTTCAGGCAATAAACACAGTCGTTCAGTATTTCCTTACCAGCCCCTGAAAGTGTTAAGAAACAATGCTACCTGATCTTTATTTTTACCAAGCTGTTACGTGACCATATTTCCCTCCAATACATCAGCAAAAGGTTACAAGAATTGCAGAATGCTGAAATCTACACATCTAAAAAGGGAATTTAGCTCAGTTTGTAAGGGACAAGTTGATTTTGCTCTTATATTCTGTAGTAAAAATGTCATGCTCTTCTGAAAATGAAAGTGATGTAACCAGAGACAAAATTTGCATTTATAAAGCTTTAGTTGAGTATCATTTCCACCTTTTGCCTGATAGCTCCATATCATATGAGTATGTCCTTACAGGTGAATACAGTGATGCTATTCACAGTCCAGCATGTATCTGTGATAAGCTGAGAACAAGGCTACTTCTGCCAGTCCAAAACCTGAGGGCAGAAGCAAATATCTCACTGACTGATACCAAACAACATCATATATCCTCAATGTCACAAGAAGCATACTRACTGCAAAGGGTAAATTTCAAATTTCATTTCCAACTAGTAGACTTAAGATCAGCCTTGTAATGTGTATAATTCTTGAGATATTGTCTCTTTTGTTAGACATTTCTTCCAGACAGATCCAAGTACTGTTCTAAGATACATGGCCCTCAAAAATGCAGTCTTTCTATAAGTAAAATCAGGGAGGATTCCTCTGTTGGTTAAACATCCAAGTCCAGTCCTTAGGAAGAAAGGCAGGAGTAGTCATAACTTCTCATTTATTGACAAATGCTGAGCAGCATAGCCCATAGCATATTCTCATCAATATGGGAATCCATCAAGTTATATATTTGGAATGTTTTTTTCTCAGCCAATTTCATGTTTAAACAGAAGTTTTAATTTACTTTAATACCCAGAGCGTTTGGGTTTGGGTTTTGKTTTTTTTTTTATATTGAACACTATTTCATCCTGGTATCTGCCTTGATGAGTAAAACTGACTGCTATGAAATGGCCAGTTTACCTGCTTTAGAGAGAAGAGTGGGAAAATACATTCAAGTTTACCTGTAAACTTTCATTTTTCAAGTATTAATATCCCCTGATTTAGGTGACCCCAAGATAAAAAATGATCTAGAAATAAAAATGGAGATTGATATCCAAGGACTTGTTTTGCTGTTATTAGATGAAGTTTGTCAGACTCCATCATATTTTACCTGTATAGAGCATTGCTTGATTGAAGGCAGCAAATTTGAATGAATCTGGACATATAAATTAAAAGGAGATGGTTATTTTTTTGCTGTCAGTGGCTGGCAAAGCTGGCTGCATACCAGCATGCAAGCAGATTTCAGTGTGCATTATCAAACACAGGAATTTAAGTATTTTTCTGGTAACAATGTTTAATTTTCTGCTTGAGGACAGAGCTTCAGTTTTCAAGTTGCTGTTCACTGGTTTAGCATGACAGGTGGGGTGTTCAGGCTCCTGCCTAAACGTGTAAGCTTTGCACTTGCTGTCCAAGTCTGCATTGCCTGTAGAGTTATTAGGCCAGGCTACAGCTACGTAGGTGGCTGTCCAGTCTGGCAGCCCAGGGAGAYCACGCGGACTACCCTGATGGAGCTGGGAGTCGCCATGTCCCTCTCTCATCAGCCTGCCCTCCTTAAGATGGGACCATGTGGGTTTTCTTGTACCAAGCCCAGTCCTGTGCCCACCTTCCCCACTGCCTCCTGCCAGCCCCAAGGTGTGAGGTGCAACTAAGGCAGTGTGGCAAAACAAGTTGAAATGTGCAGAGACTAGTTCTCACTCTCTTGCTCTCTCTTTCGGTACCTAAGGACCTAGTGCTGACCCTGGGGTTAAGTATTACTGRTGGGGTCCCTAGACCTTTCCATCACAGGGTTGCCTTGGTGAGACCTAGCTGAAGAAGTGTAAGGCAGAAGCATGGCATGAACCAAGGGTGGGATGATAAGGGGCCTGCTGCTGCACCTTGCTCCTTGGACATCTTTTTATTCCTCTGTTCTTATTTGAGTCTGTTAGCTAGAACTTTTGTGTGTGCTCCTGGGAAGAAGAAAGGGAGGGTATAGACTGTAGGATCTTAGGTAGTGGTCTTTCCCAGAAACACTTTTTAAAGTATTTTTTGAGATCCCCAAGATGCCAAAATTCAGCTTTGCCTACAGAGATGAAAAGTTTTGAACCAGGCATGCCAAATGATAAAATCCRTAGTTTCTTGCAAGCAAGCAAAATAGGTTAGTTAGTATTTACATCTCCTTTCAAGCTTTTCAGTTTTCTCCTGCAGGTCATAGCAAAAAAACCCTTATAACAGTCTCATTGATTTTCACTTATAAATCCTGTTCTCAGAAGTAATTTAAGAGCAAAACAACATTAACTCTCAAGGAGATCACTGATTCAAAATGACTGCCCCTTTTGAAAATGGGCTTTAGCTTCTAAACCTGTTACTTTTTGGAAATCTAAACTAGGCAGAACAGACTACAAGACATTTTTGGAGAAAGACCGGATTTTAAAGACTACAAGATAAATATATTCATAAATGTGTATATATGTTGGTAAATTTTAGCTTTTCTTACAGCTGTCTGTGGAAATTCTTTCATTTTTTGAAAAAGAACATGAAGTAAGTGTTCATCAAGTAAATAAGAACCAGTGCTTAGGACCCTTAAATGTTGAAAGGGAAAAAATCATCTGTTATTGAAAATGTTTATGAACAATTAGTTCTGAGCTCTTATTCTGCTGTATGTATGTCTTTGCTACAGTTATCAAAATGATGCCCACCCAGGGTCTATGGAAATAACAACTTACCATCTGCTGGAGAGAGAACTTTTTTAAGGAAAAAATAGGCTTCTTTTTATTCTTTTCCTTTAACTCAAAGACTCTGGATAAATATGGGAAAGAGATATGTCTCTTCATCTTCTCTGTACAMTTCTCAACAGTTTCCCCAATTTTTTTAAACTTTTCACTGAAAAAATGGCATTACCAACCAAAGTCTCTGTTTTTAATAACAAATTCAGCAACAAAGATTCGCAAAGCAAAATCCTTCTTTGTCCAGCATAACCTATAGTTTGTGCACTAGTGTGTCTGTTATCAGTGCAGTGCACTATGTGACTGCAAGCAGTAATACAATCAGGTTTTCATTTATATTAATGTGACTAAGCTCTGTGTTTCATCATGTTAAAAGATATGCACTTTCTAAATGTAATTCCCATATATTAATATATTACCAGCAAAAGGCCATTGTTTATGTAGTCTGATTCACATGAGGATTCTGAATGAAAATTTATCAGTAAGATTGGTAAATACTCTCATTTAGTTTAAGATTAGAACATTTTTTTTTCAAAATAGAAATCACATGAAATCTGTAAATTACCATCAGCAGCAGCTTTACTRTCAGCATTGCAAGACAAAAGTCATCATTATGTATAAAACCGAATTCCACAGTCCTGTTCAGGAATACGTCTGTTATTATTGAGTTAAAACTGAACTTTGCATTCCTGCTACAGAGAAATCACGTTCCTTATGCATGGGGAACTTTGGCAAAATAAAATCCAGATCTCAGCATTGTGGCCTATTCCTGATCTCTATATTACAATTAGGGCTGTGCCGGTAATTGATTTTCCAGCAGCTGATATTCATAAAGCTGAAAGTAACCAACAGCCTTTTCCTCAGTAAAGCAGTGGTTAGAGAACATTCTCAAGATGCAAAAAACCTGGCTCAGTTCCTTCCTTTCCTTGAAGGGACCTGAACTCTCATTTCCCAAAGAAGTCCATTTTGCATTTGTTGTTAATGGCACATGAATGGCAACAAAGACTTAGATGCAAGTATTCACATGCTGAGACATCCTACTTTCTGTTATCATAATCTTGTGCTTCTCCTCACCAGACAATTTTTTGTAAGGTACCAGCACTGGCTTCAAACCGCTTCAAAGAAAGGAGGGCATTTAATCCGAGCCTAACCACATCCTAAATAAGTGCACTCCCCACTGAGGTATGAAGTAAAAGGGGATTATATGCGCATACTTTTTGACATCTAGCTCTCCTGAGAACACAGGAAATTACATACTTCTGGATACTTCCTTATGATTTCTTTTCACACAGCACAGATGCTAAATTAGTAGTAACTGGAGCCCTGTTAGTAAATTGGAGCTCTGTTCCCATTTACTTCAAAAATGTATCTGAACAGCATTTTATATTAATGTCACTTGGCAGAGAATGAAAAGATACCAATCTGATTGCTTATCAGTACCCTGTACACCTCCATTTACAGGTAGAGATTATCCTGCCTGCCTAGATGTCGTGGTTTAACCCCAGCCAGCAACTAAACACCACGCAGCTGTTCGCTCACCCCCCCACTCCRGTAGGATGGGGGAGAGAATCGGGAGGACACACGAAGGAAAACCCGTGGGTTGAGATAAAAACAGTTTAATAATGGAAATAAAACAAAGTAGAACAGTAATAACAACGATAGCAACAACAATAACAATATACAAAACAGGCGATGCACAATGCAACTGCTCATCCCGATGTGTTCTGAACGAACAGCACGAGACAAACCCCCAGAGCACCCCGTTTTTTATACTGAGCATGATGTCACATGGTATAGAATACCCCATTGGCCAGCTGGGTCAACCGCCCCGGCTATGCTCCCCCCACACACCTGGCAGAGCACGAGAGGCTGAAAAGTCCTGGTGCAAGCACCACCCAGCAACAACCAAAGCATCAATGGGCCATCAACATCCCTTTCATTACCAAACCCGAAACACAGCACCCCCTCCAGCTACTGGGAAGAAAGTTAACTCCGCCCCAGCCGGAACCAGGACACTAGACAAAGTTAAAGATTTTAAGAGGTAAAACTAGGAGAATAAGCAATGCTATGGGAGATGGAAAAGATACAGTTTTACACTACGGGGTTGCTCTCTGGAGAAGTTAGTTATTGAGGAGTGATTTAGCTAGGCTGGGAAAGTTTAGTCTGCCAGGCTAGACCTAGTTTCAGAGCAGATAATGAAGCCTTAAAGATGGCAGAGTTTACTGGGAATGAAGATGGATAATAAGTTGTTACCAGCAGCTAGATAAGAGTCTCTGACAAAAAAAAGGGTGCATAAACTGAAGGAAGCAGCTTGAATGTACTGGGCTGACTGGAATATATCAAATCTTCAAGGAAAATTTACTTTGAGGGAGGAAGGGAATATCCAAAGAAGTTTATTTTATTTTTAACTCTCTGCTCTGCATGTGTGCACCTTTGAAAAAGGGAGTGCTTTGTTCTGAAAAAGCCATTCTGAAAAAGCTTCAGTCAGCTCAGTAGTCACAGATCCCTAAAGGGAGAAGGTTTCACGGATGCCAGATGCACTTGTCATGCTACCAGAGTGGAGAAATGGGAATGTCTGGCCAGTGATCCATTTCAGGTTTCATCTTTTGAGAGAGTGGCCTGGTCACTGACTACATGGAAGAAAGATGGAAACAGTCCAAAGGGAAGCTCTCCCAAACACGATGATGCTCAGTGTTGTTCGATGACAATTTTTAGCCAGTAACAAAGACAGCTGAAGAAATCTCTCTCCCTAGGCACTTGTTCTACAGCTTAGTAACCCATCAGTTTTGCAAACATTACTTTTACTGGGGCTGCACTGTAAGCTGGAGCAGCAAAACCATTAGGCTGAAAAGAAACCAACCAACCTAGATGGGAACTTCTTTAAATCTCAGCTGGTGGTCTCCTGACCACCACGTCAGCATGGCCATTCAGACACCATTTGGCATTACAAAGAGGGAGGCAGAGTGCAGTTTTAAGCTCTGAGGGAACAGCTACAGATGGGGAATGGGGTGGGCACACACTTTCAGCCCACTCAGCCAGTGTGGTTTACGCACCCCTGTGATGCTCATGTTGCTCTCAGTGTGCACTGGGGTTGGTCATGTAGTGCAAATCGTTGCATGTGTTTCTAAGTTACAGTATATATTGGTTGATGGTTTCTCATAGATCTGGAAAGATATGGTTAAATGAGCATGGGATCAATGTGGACACAGCTTAGATTTGTCAAGAGAGTGAAGAAGTTTTCTTTTTCTGAAAGCTGAAAACACTCCYGATTTTTTGCTTGCTTGCCACAAATCAGCATTCGTTTACAGAAAAGCTCAGAATAAGAAAGCCGATTAGCTTGGAGGTAATTAAAATCTTACTCTTATCCATGGGTAGGGGAATGACCTGGGATATGCCTTTTAGATTATATTAAATATAACATAAAACCACTGAAGCAATATCAGATTACTCTTTGACAACATATTATGTGGTGCCACCACATCTCTGAAAAACTACTGCCATTTTTTAACGGGAATGTTGTGGTGCAGTTTTCCATGAGATACTGATTAATATGCTATTGAGTCTATAAATAAGGTGCCAACCAATGACGGTTGTGACAGCATTTCTGCACTTTGCTAGGATGGGACCGAGATCAGTAACTCAGTTCACATAGGCCAGTTATCTACTATCTAACAGTAATGAATAGTGAAAGGCAGGATATGAATTGCTATTTAGAAAGAAAGTGTTCAGAAAAAAGGACAAGATGAGAATTTCCTCATACAACTTTAGCCATATTACAACCATACTCAGACAGAAAAATGAGAGAAGTGTCTAAGTGCAAAACAAGCAATAAATCCAAAGATAATAAAAAGCAGTGACTGACAGTCCAAGGCCACACACCGCACTTCACCATGTGTGCAAAAAGACAGAGAAAAAAAAMCCCAGACAACCCTCCAATGTTTGGTTTAGGCTTAAGGTAGTTAGTCCTGTCGGCCTGTGCCTTTTCTTATTCAAGTTCCTTTTTGATACAACCTCAATTGATTTACAATTGAGCACATAAATAACAGCATAACCTTTTTCTTCTGTGTTCTGGACCAGATTCTAATTTTGAAATATCATTATGGACCTCTTGGAGGTTAGTACTGTGGAAATAGCGAGGCTGCAGTAGAAACGGTGGTGTAATGAGAGGAACCATTTAATGAATGAGCTCTCTGGGATGCTCTGCTTTGGGAATAACTCAAACACATGGGTTTGAGTAGGCACCTCTCTGTGTGTGCAGTTAGTAATTTCTAAACTCTGTTTTTCCTACAAGATTAATGAAAGTCCATGTAGTATTTTTGTCTCCATTAGAAGTAATGAAATGGGGTAGTTTCCTTAAAATTACAGCATATAGTAGGAAATATAAAGCCAATGGAGACTATAAGCAAAACAAATCTCACACAAATTATTGATATAGACTATTGAAGTAATAATATCTTCGGTATCCCAGACAGTGGTTTGTAACTGCTGGTACATGTTAAGTTTTTTATGGCAGTTGTGTATCCTAACCAACACTAGTCTATAAAAAGACTTATTCATATTTCAACAGTCTATATCGATAATTTGTGTGAGATTTACTTTGCTTAAAGTTTTGCCCTGAGCCTTCTCTTCTCCAGGTTGATCATCCTCAGCTCTCTCAGCCTCTCCTCGTATGACAGATGCTCCAGTTCCTTAATTACCTCCATGGCCCTTCACTGRACTYGCTCCAGCATATCTATGTTGGTCTTGTACTGGGGAGCCCAACACTGGACCCAGCACTCCAGACATGTCTCACAAGGGCTGGACAGAGGGAAGGATCACCTCCCTCCATCTGCTGCCAATGCTCTTCTTGCCACGAGGGCCTTCTTTGGTTTCCTTGTTACTTAAAAAAAACCACCCTTTCCTTTGACAGTTCTTTAAGATAAATCATTTTTTTTTTTTCAACTATCAGGAACAATAAATTGTAAACTGTAATGGAATGTAGACACAGAATACTAATTTAGGAATTGTCATACTGAGGGTATTGACACTGATGGATTTTGGACACCTGTGTGTCTGTGTTTGGAGGATAGTCTGCATTATATAGCAGCTAGTACCAATTGCTTGTAGGATACCAAATGCTGGTAGGATATCATATGGTTCCTAATATGTTTTCTTCTTACAGGTCAGCCCTGAAACTTTAAATTCTACCTTTTTATTTTTGTTTCATTTTGCTGCTTGACATTATAGCTGGASAATTTTATTAATAGGATTATGTGTAGGCTTCCTTTAATTTTGCTGGTTTATTAATCTCAAGAGCATCCTGTGACAATCCGTTCCACAGGCTGGTCACACTTTTTTGTTTTGCCTACTCAGTCGATCTGTTCTTCTTTTTTCAAATTTGGATTTGCTGTCTTTCAGTGCATCTGGATGTCATTTTAGTCTTATCCTGAGAAAAGAAGAAAGAAGATAGCAATTATCGTTCTTTACACTATTCATTATTTACACTCTGTATTGCTTCTTGTATCCCTTGTGATTTAAATGCTTTTACATGAAAAATCCTATTCTTTTTTTGAGATTTTTTCCTGTACAAACCATTTTTGTTGCCACAGGGCCTTTGTTTTTGCAAATGATGTCAGCAGAATAATTTTAYGGCATTTTAGCTTTATGCTTAATGGTTGTATATCAAAGTATATAATCACCTATGTCTGATGATTGACTGATTACTGTTTTCTGCTGTAAACATGCACACAGGTATCTTTGTATTTCACCTCACCAGTGAAACTGGGGGATATTTTCCTTTTGTTAAAGAAATAGAAAAACTGTTTGCCTGCTTTTTTTATTTCTTACCTTTCCTAAGCAAAAATCCCATTCTGCTTTTCATGATTTCCTTGTTTACCAGAGGGACATCAATTAAAAAGATCAGGCATTATGAAAAGTCATTACTGCTTAAAGACTTTAAAATCCATGCTTTTGTGACTCCCTTGTTACCTATTTTCATATAACCTCTTCCAAATTTGCTAAGCTGATACGAATTGAGATAAATTAGATCATTTGTAGTCTAGTCTTTACTGCCAAATTCAGATCAGTAGTCTGCGTGCTTCACTGTGCAGAGCATGGCATTGTATGCTGGGTTCTCTTGGAGGATGAAATCTCAGATGCTGGTTCTGTCCAATGCTTTCTGTGCCACGGAAAATGCCAGCAGGTTTGATTGCAGTGTCCCATACCTCTTTGCATAATTTTAAAAATACATAGCTGAGACTACCCCTGCAGATACTGCTATCTAGCATTCTCTCTTTCATCATGATGGCAAGTTACTTCATTGCGCTCACGTTTCTTGTTTACAAGGAAGGTGGGAATTCATTCATCTTAAATGACAATCTTGTTGAAATCTTGTTGAAATATTACCTTGACTTATTTTGCACCAAATAGTAATTTCCAATTTGAGCATCTAATGAGACTCACACAGGGGAGAACATTTGTACTTGTGTGAACTGTTGTTGACTCAGTATTGAAATAAGTGCTTGATTCTGCAGTCTTTAGACCTTAGTTTTGATCTTAATCTACATCTTTTCTTCTTTTAAGAAATATGTATATTGTAGAGTTCAGTTCTGCCTGTAGTACTCTTCGGAAGAGTGGCATTTCTGCAATGAAAAGTGGAGCTTCAGTAAATCAAAATTCATTTGAATTTTTATCTGAACTTTCCAAAAACTACAGTGGTTTTGAATAGAATCTGCCTTCAAAAATGCCCCCAGGTTTGGCTTTGTAACAGTTGACAAGATTTTGAATAAGAGAAAAAAACTGTTGTACATCAAATTGTCCCTCTGAAACCTGGCAAATGTAGATTTGGAAAGCAAGGTTGGGATTACATTAGAAGTCCTGGCAAGCTGCTGGGTATACTTATAACTTTGGAAAACTGGGTAACTTCCRTCTCAGTTAAGAATTCGGGAGAACAGCAAAGCTGCAATTTTTTATGGAGACCTGGTCCTAGGCTCTGTTTGCCCAAGACTTCATTGACCTGAATGGTAAGTCTGGTTTTACTTACAAGACTCCTGTCTGCTTCCAAACACCAGAGGTGCTCCAGGGAATAGGTGTGAATGGATCATCTGTGGTTTGAAAGGATGTTAAAACTTAATTGATAGAAACTCTTCCATGAGATGTCTTGCAGCATGTGTATTGAGTGGCTGTTTTAAGGTAGGTGGATCATGGCTGCAGAGGCCACTGTTTGGAGGTGGGTGACACTTGAGGGAGTAAAGTGCTGCTACTAATAGGCTTCTGCATCAAGGATTCGTCCACACAAAAAAATGAAGGATTTAAGAACAGGATAAGGAATCACAAAATGACCAGCAATGATTATGCAGACCAGCTGTTCCATGACAAGCCAGATGTAGTTCACTGGCCACATAAGCAGAGTCAGTGAAAGAGGTGGAGGAGGTATTCATGTTGTGCTGGAGCTAACCTGGTTTACAAAAGTGTTAGCACAGCTACAGTACTGAAGCAGTACTATGTGGCTGTATTCATATAAATAATAAACAAAATAAAATTTTATTTTAAAATTATTTTAAAAATAAAATTATTATTCTGTTTCTGTGTATTTCTATTTTTTTCAGCCTTTGGAGTGCGTTTAGGACATGATTCAAGCTTGTCTTCACACACACAGACTGTGAACTCTCTACTTAAGTTAGGGCTGAAGCACTGAAAAATCACCAAGAGTGATTCAGGGCTGTATAGCCCTGTATGGACCAGAGTCATAAAATGACACCCTATGTGATGTAAATTCTCAGAATTACCTTTTCTGGGAATAGGTGTATGTGGTTGTCATTTGTTTATCATCGTGAATTCAAGGAAGATGGATAAGCACCTCAACCAAGTCACCTAAAAAAAAAAAAATCCAAAAGTTAGGCATGGTTGATAGCAGAGGTAACTTCATCTGAGGAGGCGATGCACAATTTATGCCTTCAGAAATCAACAAGTAGGACATACCCAGGAAACAGGTAAACCTCTTTCTAACCTTCATTCAGCCTAAAATGGCTTGAACACCAGTCTCTGATAAACTTCAAGATCATGGGAGCATTTTGGGTAAGAAGACTTAAAATTGCTCCTTTGAATGTGGGCAACTGTGTAGCCAGGTATGCAAGAGTCCTGTGGATAGCTCACCAAAAACCACAACCAACCAAAGTAACAAAACGCAAAAACAACAACAAAAAATCCCCAAATCCAAACCGAAACCGAAACCAAACCAAAACAAACAAACAAACAAACAAAACAAAACATGGGGAAGCCTTGTGCCTAGCGTACCTAGCTCAAGTGTTAAAAACCAGCTCAGGGGCTTATATGTTACACTTATGTTAGACCATGGCTAAATAAAATGAAACATGGAGCAGACCCCAAAATCTCTCTATCTAATGGAGTGCCCTGAGTAAACACTGGATTGCCTTTTCATGTCCACCAGCAGATCTAATGCCTTTTGCAACCCTGACCGCACAGAAGTCCAGCTACAAGAGGTGCTGAGAACACCCTGCTAGTGACTAAACCTCTGGGGGAAATTACATTTCTTCATGTTGAGTGGAGTATAGAGTCTGAGGACCTCACCACCTCCTTGGAAGTGAGACCTCTGTGCAGAAGCTTTGTACTCCTGTCATGATGCTCTCCTCACCTCCCTGCAGAGAGGGCTGCTGACACTGAATCCTGACCAAGCAGGCTATGGGAACTTGGTCTGCACTGGACTCACAGACACAGTTTCTCACCCCATCACCTCTTCTCTCTCCCATCCCTTTACTCTACTTTTTCCTGTAGTTGCTGAGCAGTGGGTGACAGCATTCTGTCTCTCTTTTTTCCTGTCCTTGTCCTTTACTTTCTGTGGCTGACACCCCACAGCAAGCAACAGAGCTGATGGGCTGGAGGATGCTGTGAGGACTAACGGGAAAGAGAGGTGGGGCTGCGCTACCAGTGGCAGCAGAGGAACACCAAGCGAGACTCAGAAAATACAGAAAATGTAATAGCCTAGATGATTGTGATAGCTTCTGCATTATGCTGGCTGCAGCATTCAGAGAATTTCAGTGAGATCATTTCTTCTGTGAAATGAAATGTGGGATCCTCCTCCAGCATGTAAGCTATCACCGCAGGTGCCCCAGCTCCACTTTGAGGTATATTGTGCTTAACAGACGTGACCAGTGACATGGTGGTCAATAGGGAAAAGCAGTATGAAAATCATTGGCATGAAGGAAATACTGTAAAATAGATTCATCTGTGCTATTCAGAAACAAGAGTATCCTTGCACGGTAGCTGCTAGAGGGGAATGTGATCTGTGCAGTCCTGCTTTGGTAGCAACACTGGAACGGAGACAGCATTGGAAGACTTAAGCTTTACAATGTCTGTTCACAGCACATCAAACTGAGGCAAATAGACAAAATGGGAAGATTGGCTGACAAGAATTCATTCTTCTGAGGAGATCATCCATCGTAGATTTTGAAACCAAAATTAATGGCCAAAATGCCTAAAAACTGGACAATTTGTGGGAGGTAAAAAAAAAAAAAAAAAAGGCAAAAATATCTTTTGAATACTTTCTGAAGCCAGGTTGGAGGAGGAATAAATCAGATGTCTCTCAGGAAAATGAAATGCACGTGTTGCATTGCTCAGAGAAGATGGAAGTGAGGCATTACCATGTACCAGTGGAGCTGAACGATCTCCACAGAGATGTGAGCTGCTATGATCTGTGAAGATCCATTGTAACAGTGCAGAGCAGGACTGAAAAGTTTACTAAATAGGCACCCTCCACTCTTTAGGTATATGTTAGAAGACCTGGTGATGATACATGCTTTTCCCTGTGTAATTAAAAAAGGCAAAAT
Source organism: Oceanodroma leucorhoa (assembly GCA_030449065.1). Classification (NCBI taxonomy): domain Eukaryota; kingdom Metazoa; phylum Chordata; class Aves; order Procellariiformes; genus Oceanodroma; species Oceanodroma leucorhoa. Next base: position 7,722 of record JASVER010000054.1, on the reverse strand, counting down.
AAAAACATATCTATCTTGCTATCACAAGGGGAAAGGCAGAGATCGGTTACAAGAATGAGAATTGAACAGGGATCCTGTTTGCACCCGCAGTCTGGAATCACTCAGTGCCAGCTTATCTATTCGTTCAAGCAGAGTTATGGATCTCACAGGGTGTAAAATGTAGAGTGTATATCCAGGAGAAGATCTAGCCATAAGACCAATTATTTTTGTCCTCAGGGTAAAAACAACCTGAAGACCAATTTACACCAGCTGGGAAACAGGGTATCGCTTCCCTAGTGTGGTTGAGTCACTAGCACTTTGGTACAAAATTTGTACACTGTTAATTGGCCGTGAGCTCCTTCGTTTAGCAAGGACCCTCTCAGGGTACAAAATGTAATAAATTAGCCAGGCAGGACCACAGAGGAAGCTGGGGGACTGTTGGAAGGATTCAACTGGTACAAGCTCCTGGAGGTGTTTTTGTCAGTCCTGTGGCGTGCCATGTGGTAAATTAGTGAGATAAATATAAGTCAGGAAGTGTGTTCATCGTCCTGCTCTAAGGAAGTGTCCACCATGCCTAGATTACCTTGCACTGATGTTTGTCTAACCTTTTCCTTGAAAATCATTGATGATGGGTGTCATGCCTGGGGGTGAAGGTGTAGCTGTTGCCCATTGTCTGATATTTTTCGTCTCCAAGGGTGACAAACTGCAGCACAAGCATCCTGTGCTGGCTCCCTGCGATGTGTATTTGCCAGGCTCTGAACCTCTTCGGGACTCGGATCTCTGCAAACTGCTTTAGACTGATCTGTCATTTCCACAGAGGCAGTGCATCGCAGTTTATCAGCTCCACCCTGGTTCATCCTGTGACACTCAGCTCGTCTCATGAAACTAGGCTGTATTTTTAACAAAATAAATTACAAGTGCAATTATCCAGGCTTCATATGTCAAAGGAATAGATACAAAGGCTGAAAGAAAAAAGATTACAGTGAAGTAAAATTCAGCATAATAATGTGATATGTCCCTTGTTGCACTACTGGCCTGGGATGCAGACTGCCTCCTGTTTCCCCTCTTTTTAACAGAAGACCACTATGTTTCAGGATTAGCTGCTTCTCTGCTCAGGAGAGTCATACGTGTCTTTAAAAATCTCTTAGATTTACAGCACTCAATGCATGGTGCATTGCCCAAGTGTTTGTTGTATGTATGTTTGGTTGTGTCAGTGCCCTGCAGCATATTCTCAGTTTTTTCTTATTAAAAAGGTACCACAGGAACAGACATTCCCCCTTGACTTGTCTCTAAAGGCAGGCTGTTCCCTCACCTACTCTGGTCTGGGGGCACAGTGGGAACTCCACCAATTCCGTCATAACCTAACAATTTGGTGATACTGAAATCCACTTTTTCTGTGCTGTGAACTGAGTGAATTGCACCCTGTCTTTCCTTTTAGTGAATTTGGACAATGAGTGGCATTTCTCCCTCTGTGTGTGTGCATGTGTGTATGTATAAGAAAGCGTAAAGTATATACATACATACATAACAAGTATTTGTGTGTGTGAATATATATATAAAAATATATACATATATATGTTATTTCCCCTCAATCTATTCTCCTGGACAGAAACTCCTTTAACCATTCCTCACAGATCTTATGTTTCCAAAAGTGTTGTCTCTGTTGTTTCAACTGTCTGTTTTCCACTGACTATTCTGCATTCTTTCCAACTCTCTACTGAAGTGTGCTGCATGAAGCTGGACATAGCGATCTAGATGGAGTGCGGTCACATAGGGTACAATAGTTTGTGTACGGTTACATAAAGGTTACTGTGAATACATCCAACAATGCAAAAAAGGGCAAATCACAATGGTAATTTGTTGTCTCAAACTAGGATTGCTTGACAGTACACTACTGGATTAATCAACCTGTCCACATTTTCATTGTTATATTAATCCTTTTAAGTATTACCCTTTGTTGCTTATTGAATAGCATCATGCTTATTTCATACCATGTCTCCAATTTACAGAGTAATTTAAGACTTTAATCCTATTATCCGAAATGTTTGCAAAGCCTCATGGCCAGGTACCATCTGAACATTTTCCAAATGTAATCTCTTCTGTAATCCAACCAGTTCAAAGTAAACCTGGCATAGAACTGGATCCATGATCAATCTCTCAGGATCTGGTGCAAAATGGTCTCCCTATTTTCTCAGTGAATTATTTACAGCTACTCACTGTGTGAGGCCTTTTTGAACAGCTATGTAGCTACCGCATGGCAATTTCATTTAGATAAAATTACATGTGGGTTGGTAAAAACAAAAAGTCATTTGGATTAATGTCAGAAGCCCTAGTAAAGTCAGAGTGTCTCAAAAGATCTGGCTACCCCTTCTGATCCACCAGATCCCATAAGAGAAATGAGATAGGTCTGCACAGTTTATTCTTCACTGCTCTATGTTAGCTGTCCATCCCAGCCTCACCCCTTAGGCCAGTGTCTGTCAAACTGCTCGTGATCCAGGAGGCTGTTGTAAGCAGCCTGCAGCTGGTCCATGGTTGGCATCTGCTCCTACAGCGGCCACATTAGTTTGTTGTCCTCTTCCTCACCATCCAGCCTGCCAGGTGTCACCCCAGCTCTGCCTGCCGCATGAATATGTCTAAGGAGGTAACAAGGGTCAGGAATGCTACTTTCAGTGCTTGTATGTTGCTATGTAGTAATTTGTTCTTATGTGTCGCCATGTATAAAAATTAAAAATTAATCTTAGTTCCCCAGGGTCTCTTTGTTTAATCAGACAGGGGATATATTTACCTTCCTCTTGCTCACTTGGACCTTCCTTGTATCCACAAGTTCTTGAAGACCATGAAGACTCCAGAACTTATAGTTCAGAGTCTGCTTTGATTCACTTCTTCAGTACCTTTAGAGGCATTTCTTTGAGGAATAATGACAAGAATTCATCTAAACTATTTAAGCATTATTTTTTATTCTATCCCTCCCCTAGCCTATGTTTCTATCTCCTTGTAAAACCATTGCTCTAAGTAGCTGATCACACATAATCATTTTTATGAAGACTGATACAAAAAATTAATTTTTTCAGACATCTCTGTACCATTAGTTATTGTTCTCCTCTGATTTGAACAATCAGCCTATATTTTCCTTTGTCTTTTTCACACTTCTATTTTATTTGTAAAACCTTTTCTAGTTTCCCTTTATGTCCTTTGCTACTTGTAAACCATTTTGGAAACAACTTTTTCTGATTTTATCCCTGCATGACTTGCTGCTTCCCTAATGCTTCCTTAATAAAGTGGTAGGTTCTTGCCTGTAGTATTAGAACTAGGGTGTTACTTCCTATTACCATAGGCAAATGTGGGAGTCCAGATCTAAAATCCCATCTCTGCAAGATGTTGGGATGGAAGTCTTCAGCCCCAACCTTTTCTCAGGAAGCACTGAAAGTCATGATGAGTGTGATCTTAAATGCTTAAAGAAAATCATTTTTGATCACCTGGAATTTTTTTATTTCCTACAGATATGATGTGGACTTATCATACCGTAGTTAAAAAAAAAAAAAAAAAAAAAAAAGCTTCCTGAGTAATCTTGGAAAGTTGGCTATTAAATATCAAATAGAATAATCTTTACATTGTAATTTTCTTAGAGTTGCTGTGAGCTTATACATTACCTTTCCAAAGCATACAAGTATAGCACAACTGAAATCCAGCCAACTCTGCAGTGAAGGGCAATAGCAAGGCAGGTTGTTGACAAGGCAGAGAAAATGTTGGTGAAGGACAATGGGGCAATCCTTCTTTTCATGAGAAAAGTGTCACTCATTCTTTAATGTCCTTGCAGAGCAGACAAGGCCTCATTTTTTACAGTCCCATATTATCATAATGGCTCTCCGTTATACACTGAGTAGTCGCTAACAAGGCTACCCCCTGCCCTTTCTTTTTAATTACTTCCAGGTTAATGCATCATGTTTCATTCAGGTTCATTTGCCCAGGCCACTTTTTTCCCTTCTGGATGCCCATTCTGGCCTCTCTGTGCCTCAAACACTGACAATATGAACATCGGTCTCAAAGCAAAAAATATCTCTGCCTATCAGACAACTCTGTAATTTACATTTAGATTTATTTCATTTCCCAGACTCTGCAAGTTACAGAGCTGGCCTACAAAACCTTTTTCAAATAGCTGAAGTTACATTCTCATCCTCTTTTCAAACTATCAGACACCAGGTGCTGACCCAGTCCCATTAACCAATTACTCACACGTCACACAATTAATCTTTCATTGCGATTCGATCAAGTTCATTCCCATCTCCATATTATTCTTTACAATCCCACTGTGTAAAACCTGCACATTTTTGTACTGTTCATTTTGCCCTGGTCTGCACTGCTTCAGGCTGGGAAATGAAGTGACTGTAAATGTAATTTATAGAATCATTGGCTGTATGGAAACTCTTTTCAGGCTGACCTGATAGGACAGGTTATAATTGTTTCTTTGGAACCACTCTGGTTTGTCAAGCAGACAGGTTTTTTTCTTTAAATATCCAAAATAACAGATTTGTTTGAGCAGGATTAGGTGGTGTTCAGAGCTCTATTGCTGTCTTATTCTTTGTCTCTTTTGTTTCACACAAACCCTTTTTCTTGCAGTCTTCTGCTCATACTGAGCTTTGGAAAGAAAAGGAAGGGAATACTAGCAGGCAAAAATTAGGTATGGAAATTTAAATCTCCACCCTCACCTTCAGGTATTTGAACTGAACTCAGTAAAAGCCTTTGCCATAGCTGGGGTGCAGGAGCCTGTGCTGCGTCTTCTGACAGAAACAGACCTCTCTGTTCCCATTTCCCTCCCAGTATTCACATGCCATGGGCAGGGCTCTGCATTAGCATTACATCTGCTCAGCGCAGGGCGGTCAAACATCGTGGTTTGGTTCCAGAGAAAGAATAGCATGTGGGCCACACATCTCGGTGTTAGCGCTGGAAGATCGGCTTAGGTGTCAGAGGATTACTCTGACTACTGTATCACGAAGGGGGAGGACAACAGTCCTGTTTTCTCAGAGGGACAAAAAATTAGAGGGCAAGAAGGGATCTTAAGCGATTGCTTACTTAATCCATCACCCTGCCATAAGGCAGGTTCAACTCTAATTATGGAAATCCTGATAGATACTTGACTAAGCAGTTAAAAGACGTGCAATGTGGGGACTGCACATCCTCTGCCAATGAGGGGTACATACGCTGGAAGCAGGATGTACAGTGGAATCACTGCCCTTCTCCATATGGCTAGAAAGTTTTCTTTATTTTCTGTCTGAATCACTGTCACTTCAGTTTGTCTGTGACTTTCATCCTGACCACCAAATTCATCAAGAACAGAGTATTCTCCTTCTCCTTGTGATCCTTTTCCCTGCTTTATTTTGTATCCCTCCTCAGTTTTCTTTAGGTAAACAACACCAAATCTTTCGGTCTTTCCTTCTAGGTCAAGCTTTTTAGATCTCTGATTATTCTCCTTGCTCTTCTCAGGATTTGTGCCTGGATTTATTATTGAAATGCAGTGCTGGAAAACTGGACACAGCTTTCCAGGGATGTTTTACCAGGGCTGAATAAAAAGACTTGATTACTTTAAGGGTGTGTCATCCTGTACAAGAATATATAAGCCCCAGCATGATGATGATCACATTTTTTGACACAGTGTGCTGTTGTTCACTTGTGCTTGCTTCAGTTCTACAAAACCCCTCACTACTTTTTTTGATATAGTTACTTAAAGTTGTTTCTTTTTTTCTATTTGCACAACAGATTATTTCTGCCTACAACAGAATACATTCTTCTAACCAGCTTCATAACCATTTGGGACTGTTTTTGGGTAGTCCATTTTTTTCTGCAAGAAAGTTAGGGAGCATAGTGTGAAATGCCACGTGGATGCCAGAGTATATGACATTATAAGGTACTGCTCTATGACTTCTCCCTCTTTTTTTTCTCCCACTTTTCCCTAGCCTTTTTGCACCTTCTAAACCCTTACGAGTTTCTCAAGGATGGTCACTGAATGAACAGGAATAAAACTCCTGACACCCAGCTGATTTGAAATTTTTTAACTTCTTTATGCCTTTAAAGCTCCCTCACCTATGTTTCCCTATTCAAAAATGAGGTCTTGTCCCCTTCCCGCACCTATGAACTGTGACAGCCATGTGATCAGTTTCTCTTTTTAGTGAAGGCGTGCAAGAAAATTATTAAAGAGCTTTTCCTGAAACTGTCCCTTGATAACTTTCCTTCTCTGTTGAATATCAGACCAATACTTTTCTTAATCTTTGTATTAACTCCAATATTCTTACAAACCAATTTCTTGCTATCTTCCATGTTCCTTGCTAGTTGAATCTCATGTTGCATTGCTTATTTTCTTTTTTTTGTGCCTTCAGTGTGTATTGGGTTTGCATGGCAAACAGGTAGCAAGGGGGCTACAGGGGTGACTTCTATGAGAAGCTCCTAGAAGCTTCCCCTATATCCGATAGAGACAATGCCAGCCGGCTCCAAGATGGACCCGCCGCTGGCCAAGGCCGAGCCCATCAGCGACAGTGGTAGCGCCTCTGGGATAACATATTTAAGAAGAGGGGAAAAAACAACCTGCACAACTGCAGCTGGAAAGAGGAGTGAGAATATGTGAGAGAAGGAGCCCTGCAAACACCCAGATCAGTGAAGAAGGAGGGGAGGAGGTGCTGCAGGTGCCAGAGCAGAGATGCCCCTGCAGCCTGTGATGAAGACCATGGTGAGGCAGGCTGTCCCCCTACAGCCCATGGAGGTCCATGATGGAGCAGATATCTACCTGCAGCCCRTGGAGGACCCCACGCCAGAGCAGGTGGATGTACCCGAAGGAGGCTGTGACCCCATGAGAAGCCTGCACTGGAGCAGGTTCCTGGCAGGACCTGTGACCCCATGGAGAGAGAAGCCCACACTGGAACAGGTTTTCTGGCAGGACTTRTGACACTGTGGGGGACCCGTGCTGGAGCAGTCTGTTCCTGAAGGAGTGCACCCCATGGAAGGGATCCACACTGGAGCAGTTCATGAAGAACTTCAGTCCACTGGAAGGACCCATGTTGGAGAAGTTCATGAAGGACTGTCTCCCATGGGAGGGACCCCACGCTGGAGCAGGGGAAGAGCATGAGGAGTCCTCCCCCTGAGGAGGAAGAGCGGCAGAGACAGTGTGTGATGAACTGACCCCAACCTCCCTTCTCCATCCCCCTGTGCTGCTCGGGTGGAGGAGGTAGAGGATTTGGGAGTGAAGTTAAGCCTTGGAAGAAGGGAGGAGTAGGGGGAAGGGTTTTTTAAGATTTGGTTTTTATTTCTCATTATCCTACTCTGATTTTGACTGGTAATAAGTTAAACTGATTTTCCCAAGTTGAGTCTGTTTTGTCTGTGATGATAAATGGTGAGTGATCTCTCCCTGTCCTTATCTTGACCCACGAGCCTTTTGTTATATTTTCTCTCCCCTGTCCAGTTGAGGAAGGGAGTGATAGAGCAGCTTTGGTGGGCACCTGGCACCCAGCCAGGGTCAACCCACCACACAGTGTTTTTCTTTTTGTCCTTGGAAGCCTGACTTAGGTTTCTCTCATTGTTGAATATTTCTGGCTCTCAAATCCAACTTACTTACTTATATTTGTATCTGACAACCTTTTCCTCTACAGATTTGTACCTATCCCCATGGTTTGGCTTGGTTTGGTTTGGTGGTTGTTTTTTTTGGGAAATGACATTTTTAACTCCTATTTTCTTTGGATCAGATCCACAGATGATTTT
>JASVER010000529.1:0-15177 GCA_030449065.1 Oceanodroma leucorhoa | reverse complement strand
CCCAAAGGAAGGCTGCTGCTGGTACTTACGTAGATCATCCAAGCTGCATAACGCTCTTTGAGGTTATACAGCACAGCGGGTTCGTGGAGGTGGGTCATCATGGCCATGTCCTCGATTTTATCGTACTTGGGAGGGTTCATGGAGAAGATCTGATCATCCTTCACGGTCAGAGTCTGCCAAGGAAACGAAAGATCCATGTATGTCAGCTAAAAGCTCAGAGTGGGAATCAAGTGGTGTCATTTAGCCTCATTTTTCACTCACTTCTCCAGCTTCAGTCTTGACAGTGACCTTCCCTGATTCCCTGCTCTGGATTGTCCCTTTCACAAAGGATTCTTTAGGATGAGCCACAAAGACGGATGACTTGGCATCGAAAGGCTTGTTCTGGGCCTCAATTCTCTCCTTTTCTGACTTTCGGAGGTAAGGAGCCGCCTCCCCAAAAACAGCCATCTCAGAGTCTGCAGAGGCCATGTCTGCACTTTACTGAAAGCACGTGAGCAGTGGTGTCTGGTGGGGAAAAAAAGGTTGTGGATCACTGTGGAAAATAATATAATCTTTATCAGTGAGAAAACCTCTTGCTCTTTAGCTAATAAATTTCTAGCTAGTCTCGCAGAAAATCTCTTAGAAGCAACCACTGACATCCACTTTGATTTGAACTTAAAGGTACCGAAGTCCCACTGAAGAGTGAGACTTAGTCTTCTAAAACACATAGGCCTTGTAACAGTAAATAGAACATCTTCTGAATATTGACTACAGTTTGGTAATTCACCTTGATGAATTCTGACCAGATTTGAGGTCTTCACATAAAAGAATCTACAGCCAGAGAAAATCACTCTCTGTTATGGTCCTTCATTATGACTGATGAATGTTCAAGTGAGTACTTTCTTGTTAAAAGTATTACCTTGTGTGCTAAAGTGAAAAATTACTTCACTTTTTAGATTTTCCCTATTTTCAACAGCCTAGCCTAAGCAAAAGTTGGCAGAAATGTAAGAAGATTTATGAAGAGAACTCATGCAGTTTTATAAAAGTCCTGTCTTAGACTGTAGTCTAGGAGTGCATTATTCAGGGTGTTACCTTTGGAGAAAGGCTTGTATCCTGGGAACTGGCCAACCCTGCAAAATAGGAATGGCAGTTTTTTCTTATTGCTGCACGGAATTCCAGAGACGAATTATAGATACAGATACAGATATAGACATGTATTGAAATTATATTGAAAATTTTTGTTTACATGGGCACTCCTTTATGGAAATTGTTGCCAGAAGCAGGAGAAATGGAATGGGATATTGCAAGGACATTGTCCTCTTTCTTCAAGCTCACAAAATGCAGGCACTTACCTTCAAGCCTTCCGTGGAGACAGGCCAGACTTGTCCCTGGGACATTTTATAGTGTCTCGTCTGCAGATGCTGCAGATGCTCCCCCTTTCTTCGGTCAAAACATTTCTGGCAAACCTTCTTTGGCAAAGCATTGTCTGGCAAACTAAGGGCATAATTGTCATTTGATTTGAACGATATAATTAGAACATTTTTATATCTTACTGACTATGTGTATACATCTATAAATAATTTGTCAAGAGTGTTAAGGAGAGAATCTAGACTACTCAAGGCACTTAGAGAACTTGGATGCAGGGACTTATGGTTCCTATTGCTGGCTTTCCCAGTGATTTGCTGCTTGACCCATGGTAGTTTCCTTGGTATGTTAATACCACAACTTTTCAGTCATGCAATGGGAATGTCAATGTCTATGATGCTTTAGGAACACATGCATTGAGAGGAACACGAAAAGTATGTCAAAAACCAGCAGAGAATTGCTGTTGTTAAGAGCCACTTTTCAGTGGTATTTTCTAAAAAGCAGAAAGTCAGAATGTACTACAGCTGAGGTTTCTGTATAGGACATTCTCAGCAGCTGAGAGGGTTTGAAATACAGTGAGTTGGAAGCCTGGACCCAAGTAATGGGAGACTCTGCTTTGAAATGGAGCCCTTGAATAGACTTCTGAGCTGACTTTTGAAGTATCAAATTAAAATATACACTTGTGCATGCATAGATAATATATGTTTTTGTGCATATTTCATTTAAAAAGTGATTTCCCAAGAAACTCTGTTTTCTCACTGTTCACTCTTACACTTTTTACTTGCATTTGACGTATGCTTGCTCCTATTATTGTCTGCATAAATAACCAGTTCCCTCTGTCAAATCTGAAGTTTGAGAGGCTTCCATAGCCCCTCCCTACCTACAACTCCCCAAAACAACATGCCTTACCCTGCCGTGTTTGTACACACAATCACACATATCACCTCAGCATATAGTTCCAGATATTATGCATTCTGATAAATCCTCAGTCTAGCACTGCCGTGCCATCAAAATATGCATATTTACACATTCACAGTCCCAGAGAAATCTAACAATACAGTACTGCCTGTACCAGAGCATTAGAGGTAGCAGGCAGTCTTCTGTAATGCTGATGGTATAGGAAAAGGAGATTTGCTGCTAGTCCAAGAGACCAACTGATCTAGTTTTAGGAAAGGGTGTAATCGCTTAAACTTCTTCAGATCCTCCAGACCTAAACACATTCTTCTCCAAGTCATTTGCATTTCAATCATTAAAATATCTCAGTGAATAACACAGGGAAGAGGCTAGAAAAACAATGTAATATACAGCATCAGACGATGCCCTGTGCTGTAGGAGCCCCTTCCAAGAGTGCTCTGGCACTGCAGCACCCACATTTTGGGCCCCAGACTGGAATCCAAACCCAGGACTCACCCCTGAGCTCACTACACAAGTTACAGGGACAACTGAATATCTCAGAATGCTAATCTTTTCACATGGATTAGGAAGAAGAGATGCTCATTACCAGATGACTAATGTAATTCTAAATTCTTGTCTAGTGCAATACAGTAATGTGGAGGGCATTTAATATCTGATTTGATCATGTAACCTTCACAAAATAATTCTTCATATAGGAATAGAGGCCTGCCAAATCTCCCTGTATGTTCAGCTGCCACACACAGGTCCTTGGAGAAAGATGAGGCATTCAGTTATTGGGAACGTATATTGACAATGGCCTTGTCTTCCTTTTTGGTTAAACACTAGACTCATACCAAACAGACTGGACCCAAGAGAGGTGGAAATTGTGAAGCTGAATTCCTTCCAGCTCTTGCCATGTCCAGCACTGAAGTCCTGTGTTAATATTTCTCCATGCTCATGCTGTTCAGGGAATTCAGTCCCTCAAGTTTCTTGCTTCAGGCCCTTCACCAAGTCTCTCATTTCTTAAGCATGATTGCTTTCCCTGGTAAATACATGTTGGCTGCTCTTGGTTATTTTTTTGTCCTTCACATCCTTGGCAATAAATACCAAGAGGATATATTCTGTGATCTTTTAAATAACTGAAGTGAAACTGAGCAGCTTACAGTTTCACTGATCCTTCTTCCTGCCTTTTTTAAAGATGGGCATAACATTAGACTTTTTCCAGTCACAGGGGACCTTCCCTGTGTGTCATCATTTTTCACCATGATAAACATAGGCCTTGCAATTACATGGGCGAACTCCTTCAGCATCCTTTGATGACTCACACCCAGCCCATGGATATGAATACATCCAGCTTCTCTTAGTAATTTCAGCTTCACTAAGTAGTAGGTTAGGACTTCCCCACTGTTGATTATCCATTTCCTTCTCAAACTCCATTGGAAGATGCAGATGCCTGGGGACAAGCTTTGCCTATGAAGACTGATGCAGAAAAGATGCTGCATACTTAAGTGCTTTCTGTATCATCTCTCACTAGGTGGACTCCCACATTCAACAGTAGACATATATTTTCTCTGAACTCCCTTCTGCATCACCCATGCAGAACTGTTATGCTTAATATCCCTAAGTGCCCAAGCAATGTTTTATACTCCTATTTTGTTGCCAGTCCTTGCCTCCACCTCTTATATACTTTTGTGTTTTAGTTCATCAAGGAGTTTGCTGCTTAGCTAAGATGAAATTCCCAGTCTTCCTGCAGAACAAGGTAGTTTGTTCATGAGGTCTCAGTAATTTTCCTTTAAACCCTAATCATCCCTGCAGAACAAGGTAGTTTCTTCCTGAGGTCTCAGTAATTTTCCTTTAAACCCTAATCATCCCTCCTGAGCCGTCTTCTCTTTCACAGCTGTTGCCAAGGGTGTTCTAACTAGCAGTTACCTAAATACCATGAATTACGGTCTTACAAAGTCTAGAGTGTTAATTCTGTTGCTTACCTCCCCAGCTTTCCACTAGATCCTTCACTCAGTCATCATGTGGTTGCTGCAGCCTGAGCTGCCATCTGGGATCATATTTATCACTAGTTCATCCCTGCTTCCAGTACTCAGCATTGCCCATCTGGTATTTACATTAGGATATTGTCATTAGCACAGTCTAAGAACTTCTGGTATTGCTTGCCCAGTGCTGTTGCCCTCCCAGCAGATGTCCACATGGCTGAAATCCTCCCTAAGGCAGAGGAAACTTCTGCCTTTCTGCTAGTTGTAGAAATCCTCCTTCACTACTTTGTCTTGGGCAGGCTGTCTATAACAGACCCCATCACAACATCCCTCATTTTCCTCCCATCTCTGATGGGATGTCTACAGTTTCACACTGGAGCTTTGCACAATCAAAGAGCACTTTAACATAAAGCACAAATCCTCCTCATCTTCCCTGTCTATTCTTCCTAAACAGTCCATATCCTCTCATGACCATGTTCCAGTAGTGCACACTATCCTACCGTATCTCCATGATTCTGATCATGTTCCCCTTCTTTCTTGCAAAATCCCTACATTTGCAGCTATTCCTCTGTCACTTCTGGGCTTAAGTCCTCTTCCCATGATGAAGCTGATTTCACACCCTTTTCATCAGGTTAGTAGTCTCATTGCAAAGACCTCTTTCCTTCTTACTCCTCAAATACAGATGTCCAAAAATCTAGAGGAATTCAAAGATGAAGTTGCTAAGCTTCCAAACATGGTGTGGAAGCTCCTACTTAAAAATCCATTTGGTTATCACAGGACTGCCAGGTGACTAATGTAATCCCATAGTATTAAAAGGGCTTATGGGGAAATCAAGGGAACTACAGTGCGGTAAGGCTGATGGCTATACTGGACAAATCAGTAGAAATTATAATATAGAACAAAATTAATGGACACAGGAAAAGGTGACAGTCTTTCATATGTATTTGTAAAAGGAAGTCTTACTTCTCAAACCTGATTGCTTCTTTGAATGCCAGATAAAGCATGTAGATTTAACTATCAAGAAGCATACTTGCATCTGTAATGCTAAATAAATCTGCTCCCGAGTGCAATCTCTGGTATCAGACAAAATGGTGCAGGATGCCTTGCAGCCAACCCTCAGTGCTTGTGAACACCAGGATTGTCTGGCTGCATCAGCACTGCATAACCCTTGGCTTGGGTCTCTGCTGTTTAGCAAATGCCTGCTTTCCCTTTTACACCACCTAAATAAAGTATAAAGCCATAGCTTCTCCCCTGAAGTTTTTAATAGGTGGCATTAAACAATGGTACAGAGGGAAAACTGTAAACTGCAGCACTGGCATCTGTGTGCACACTGTTCACAAAAATGGAGCATTAGCTGTCAGAGCAGTTTTCAAAGGCAAAACCCCTTACCCTTTGGACTAGATTTGGAGGGATTAGAAACTGAGAAGGAAACTATGAGAAAATAGAAAAAGACTGGGAGGCCAACATGGGAAGTTTGGGGGAACTTTCAGGAGAAAACAAGACCTAAGCTGTTACCGTTTCCTCCAGATGTTCTTTCTGGAAGATAAAGATTATATTAATTCATATTTGCAGGCAAACTAACTTGAAGAATTTTCTTCCACAAATTTAAAAATCCTGGTCATATGGACCCTCAGATAGGTATCTTGTAAAAAGCTCTGAAATACACACCATCTGCTTTGGATTTGCATTAATTCATAGAGATTATCAGTCCCATCCAAGTGATAAATTTCTGTGACATGGCCTATTGGGCATTCCAGCATCTTGCAAAGGAGTACTCTGTAATTTGAATTACTGGATCCAGACTCCATACAGATTTGTCTCCATAGTTCTCAGTGAGTTAGGCCACAGAAAACTGGCCAACTTCCTCTGTCCAAGCATGGGGCAGCCAAGATGACACTTGTCCTTGGGAAGAGGCATCTGCTGAAAGAGGCAGCAATGTCCTAATGCAAAACAAAGAGGGAAATGGATCCTGCCAGCCATTGACTTTCTGACACTTCTGTTTCCATCCCTAGAGGGCCTGGAGTCCACTGGGACTAGAAGCAAACCACAGCACAGTCGGAAGAGGCAGAATGAGAGAAATCCCTGGATACAGATGGTCCTGCACAGACATACGGTGTGGGCAAAGCGCTGGAATGATGACATCCAAGCATGCTGAAAACAGATCCCATCACACTTTCTGTAAGTCCCTACAATGTGATTTCCCTTCCCTTGTGTGAGCATGGGCTGGAGAGAAAGAGGGGCACTCATGAGCACAGGTGAAGTGTGAAAGTGGAGCACTATCAAAGGCTCTTGAGTTTATGGCCCAATGCAAATCTTACTCTCCACTCTCCTTCTTAGAGCAGCATCGTCAGCCTTGTAACCTGTCTAGTTAGAAGGAAATTCCAGGCCCGGTGTCTCCATGTCATTGTCATGGAACAACCTTCAGGCCTCCTGCTTAGGTCCTCCACTCCTTCCACGCTGGACCAAGCTGACCAGGACCTCCTGGCCAGCTACAATCACAGGAAAAGAAGCATGGTTGCAAGCCTCTGGCCTCCATTTCAGGCCCACTGGTCTTCCTTTCTGCCCAGAGAGAAGCAACTAAAGCAAATCCAGTTGGACCTTGTGGGAATCAACCAGCAAAGTTCAAGAAGGCATCCTCTTGGGGGTCACTACCTGTGGTGTAAAATTTAACCTTGGCAGCAGTAAATCCCAGTACAGAAAGGTAGCTGAGTTGCTGAGCTCCCATCTAAGTCTTTGAAGGTTACCCTCACACAGTTCATGCTTTCACAATAGCATTGGGTGCCTTTGTTACTCTCATTAGATTCCTTTAACCATGTAGCTATCCTAGAGCAGCTGCACCATGGATTTCACAGACATTTTGAGGTGGTGTGTTCAAGTCAGGTGGGCATCCATTTGGTGGATATCAAAACAGTATGTCCTGATCCATGGAATCTCCCCACCAAATAGAGGGTGCTTTCCAAAAGATAAGTAGTTTCCTCCTTTGCACTGAGCTTGCCCACTCTTTCATGCGAGTTTTCCTGAAAATTGGCATCAATGGTATTAAACTTTCACCCCCTGCAAAAGTGGAGAGAATTCATTCACATAAGCAATTAGCAGGAGATCTCAAGATGGCACTGTCTCACCCTGTCCCTTAAATGTCATGTCATCAGCAGTTACCCTAGCAAGAGGTTTGGCAAGTTTTACTCTGGTCCTAAAGGAGTTTGATGAGAAAGAAGCAGGAGAGCCAAAGACTGTCCAGGGCAGCAGCCTGCAGCTGTGACCAGGTAAGCCCACCTGTACTGTTTCTGGTGCACAGCATAAAATTCATGGTCTTCTCACCCACAAGTGATCTGTGAGCCTCCTATGTGGGGCCCATAACACCCATTTAAAAAGAGACCCCTTGGTCACCTCCCCCCCATTAGTCAGCCCTAGGAGGCTGGAGAGACCTGAGAGCTGCTCAGCTTCTGCTCAGGTTGGAAATCTGCTCTTGTGGATCAATGTTTTCCCTATGATTCTCCACATGAGGCCACACCTATCACAAGAGAAACACAACTGCCAGCAGCCACAAGTCCCTTCTGGAAGTGCAGGTGGCTGCCTTCTGGACCATGGGAGACTGTCCAGGTATGGCTCCAGCTTGGCCGAGTACTGCCTTTATAAAGGTAAAGACATGCAAGATCCATATAGCTACAGTGCAATGAGCTGCCACCTTTTGCAGTGCTACACCCAGCCTGTCCCAGACCCACACAGCTGGATGAGTGTTCTTCTCAGCCAAGTATCTGCACTTCCAAGGGATAGGAGTCCACAAGCTCCCTCAGCAGCTTCTACTATATCTCATTGTTAGGATCAGATCCAGGAAGGAAGGTTGAAGAGATCCACAGAATCAAAGTAACTGTGCCACAGGCAAGAAACCACCCAGCTGTCCTCCAGTATCTCACAGGTGATTGCCCAGATGTTCCTGCATCCCTTAGGTTGTCATTGGCCTCAGTATCTTGCAGCTCCTGGGCTACCTTGCCAAGGAGATTTCAAAGAGAACTGTTCCAGGAAATTGATTGTGTTATTAGGAGCTTTGCACCGTGAAACAAGGAGTGGGGCAACTGGGCAGCTAATAATTCATTCTCACTCCATTAACATTTGGCCATTGAGCACTTGTCAACTAATTTTTGTAAGAATTGTGGTTCCCTCTTCTTCAGCATCTGAGCTGTGAGAAAACCTAAGGATTCTGGAGTCCACACATGGACTGACAAGTTGGGTTGTCAGAGAAGATTTTGAATGCCTCAGTACCAACCAAAGAGTAGATTGTCTGCCTCACAGGATGTACAGCATTCTGGAATTTGGGTTAAGCTTTTTTGCATTGCACTCGTGCTGTTTCTGAGAATGCCTGCAAAGTGGGAAGGGTGAGACCCAGCACAAAGAGCAATGAGTTCAAAGTAGAGCACAGAAGCCCTAGTTACCTTGTCTCCAAAACAAAGTTAGTCCCACTATTAGCTACCTTCTGCTGAGAAGCCCCATGGATAGAGTGTTTGACTATAAAGTGAGTGGTCTGGTTTCTTCACTATCCTCAGCATGGGAGGGATGTGCATACTCAGCATCCTTTCCTTGTCTCTAAGATCTTGGTCCTTTACCAGTAGGTAAGGATGTGTTCTGGGTGGATGCACTGTCCACAGCCCTGCCTTGAAGCTTGGCCACTGTGCAGGCAGGCATACTGACCCTCTTTCGAGTTAAGTCCCCTTGGTGTGTCACCAGTTGTCTACAAACACATGCAATACATGTTATTAACAGCGGTAGTAGGTTGAGAAGATACAGTTGAAAAGGTGCTTTGCTGGGATACATTTGTGAAAGTATGCTTTTTTCCTTAGGCTGCTGTGTTATGTTTGGGTTAGGCCATGTATAGTCCTCCAGTAGGCTGTGAGATCTTTGATAAGCTTTAACAGCCTTTTCTGCTAAATCATACCTCCAGCAGCATATTGAAAATTCCTTTCATCATGCTGAGAATTTTAGCTGAGAAGATAAATATTCAAAATTTGTGACTTTTTCCATATTGTCTGCATTGTAGCTTATAGTGAGATGAGCAATCAACTCTCACTTATCAGACAGGGTGAGAGACCCAGGTGGTGAGATAGATCAGGTTATTTGTGTTCTACAGAAGCCACAGGGAGCACTGTGCAATCTGAGTTATGTGAACAAAGTGTCTGTTCTGCAGAGATTACCAACGAATAACTGGATGCATTTAACAGTGCTTGAGGTTTTTAGGTGGGCTGTTGTTCAGGAGGAAAAGGTCTCATTCAATCCGTATTCATACATCTGCATAGACCAGATCTTGAGCAAATAACGCAAACGTAAACTCAGGCTGCAGACTAGAGCATGATGCAGATACTTGTAAGGTATTGCAAACAGAAAGCTGATTTTGAACCGGAGTTACTTGCCCTAGTTGATGGCTGATGAGGCCACTAGGTGTTTCTGCAGAGACCTCCCAACCACTTCTCATTTCTGAGAGTACAGACAACAGGGAAGAAATTATTCAGTTTGGGAAGCAATTGTTCTGATTCCTTTTCCTGCTTTTATTTCTGCAGGTTCTTCCTCTTTAGGATGCTGAGACACCACCTTCATCTCTTTCATTCCCCCTATGTCTGCTAAACTGTTTGGCATTATGCCCATAATAGTGAATGGCAACAATTGCCTAAGCCCTCCTCTTAGGTATCAGTTAGTATTTGCAGGAATCTTTCAAAAAGGATGTTGTTTCATCAGGGATTGTCTAAATTCACTTCCACCAGGAAATGAGTCTAATACTCATTAGACTCATGTGCTTATATTCTAGAAAATAATATTTTGTTCAGTGCCTTGATTCTGCCTTAAAAACATGTATGGCAATGTGAGACCTAGCTACTAAAAGACCACTTTCTGGTCTAATGCTTTTTCTTGCCAGATTCTGCAACTTAAACAGAGTGGAACAGTATTCCCCCAGAATAAATGGCATCATTTCTATTCTAGAATCAGGGTATTGACATATAGCACTTTCCAGGTAAAAAAACCCCCGCCATCACCCCAAAAGAGCAGAGGCTGGGATAGTGACAGACCCTTTCCTGGGAGATATAAAAATCATATGGAATAGAGCTACACTTATGACTCTTCTAGAAAGAAAAATTATATAGGATGGAGTCTGAAGTTCCCTGACTTGCTTATGATTTTACGAAAAAAAAAAAAAGAACTCAAATTGCTCCTTGCAGAATTTTCAGCTTGCAAGTGCTGTTGTTGGCCATGCTATCATTATGGTAGGGCCTGCCTAGATAGGTCAGTTTGCTCTATAACCTGTGATGTACAGTCTGACAGAGAATGCCCAGCCTCTGCTATAGCAGCAGTTCTGCTGCCCTCCGTGTAAAATGAGAGCTCACAGGAATGTTAGCACAGGACAAGCAGAAATGTCAGAACACTGCTCTGTAGCAAAACTGCTTATCCCTACACTTCTGCTATGATGTGGCTGGACACTGTACCCTGGAGATGGTAAGAGCACATTTTCCATATTAAAAGGATATTTATCAATTCAGTGTAGATCATGCTTTCAATGTTATGTGCAGAATATGCTCAGTCCATATTTTTGATGTGTCATCTGGTTAGGAAATGTGCCATTAAACTAACATTTCTGATAAATGTGGCTGCAGAAATGGGCAGAGAGAATTGCTGGAAGCAATAAATTATTTCCCAGGAAGAACTACTGACGATCATAACTAATGAGACTTAAAAAATGCAGGTTGAAAAGCAGTGTGGGCCATCCATTCTTTACCATGGCAAATGTAAGCAAAATTTTCTGGGTCTACATGTGAGCACTTGTGAAGACAAGCTGATGTCACAGGCTGGCCACAAAGGGGCTATAGTGGCCTTGCTATCCCCTGTCCCTTCTGCTCTATTCAGAAACTAATTTCTGCAGACCTTAATGCAGTTGTGATTTACCTTCACCGCATCAAGGAAAGTGAATGCATCTGTCCTAGGGGGAATTTGATGACAAATTTGTTGCTAAGTAGCTTCCCACAAAGTGGTATTCTTTGAAGTCCTCAGAATGAGTTAACTGAACATGAGAGGCAAACAAAATCCACAATCGGGGATTAGAGGATGGGCAGCTTTCAAATGTGCACCACAGGTGCACCATTACTCACACTCCTCCTGTCTCCACAGCTAACATCAGCAGAAGAGATCTGGGCAGTAGATTCTGGCCAAGGAGATGACATTCAGGATGCCCTTTCTATCACCCACCAAAGGAGTTGAGGAGCTCCTGTTACAGAGCAGGTGAGTGGGGTGGGCAAGCTGGGAGACCACCGGGTAGAAAAAGGTAATTGAAACAGCAAGTAGCTGGAAGAGGAGGAAGAAAGGGGAAGGAAAAGAAAGTAAGGAAGGAGAATGGTATTAACCCCTGCAGGCAACTGTAGTGTAACCTAAAATAAGCTGTACTTGTGAGATCAAAGGTCCATGTAGCCCAACTTTCTGTCTTTGAAAGTGATGCCCAGGAGGAAGCAGCATCTTGCCTAAGGCAACATAGTGCAGCACTTCTCTAAAAGTCTCCCTACTCCCAGTATTTTGTATTTATGGAAGCCCTGAGCAGGACACGATGTCTGGGTATTTAACAGCTCACGGTGGATTTTTAACTGATTAATTTGTCCAAACATTTTTTGAACTCATTAACTGTTCTCTGAACATATGGCATGTTACTGTGATCCTCTGTTGAGGCTAACTCATAGAAAGCAAATATCCACATATGCAGTTCAATTCACTTCATTATTATCTTTGACTGATACGTATCTTCTTCACACTTCATCCAAATTTTCATATGAAGTCACATATTTGAGGAAGTAAAAATAGCAATTAAACTGCAGAAAGCATCTCCCAGGTGCCAAGGTAGACTATGCTATAGTTAATCTGCAGCACATATTTATACTACAGCAGGATATTTTTCTTGTAGTATTTTCAAGGGAAATTTTTTTCCAACCACTAAGGCTCCCGTCACTTCAGAGACTCCACCACAACCTCCCACGTAACATTAGCAGATAGATTTCCTTGGTGGTCAGCCTAAACGTTTCCTTAATTGCTCTCTGCATCCATCTGAGATGCCAAGGGAAGGTTACAAGTCTCTGCTCCTGAAGAGCAAATTGGTTGTATAAAGCAGAACAGCTCCAGCAGAAGACAATGATGGTGACATGTCACCAGATAGCCAGCAGTCAGGGTGTCAGGGTGCTGGTGGCCCATGTGGGAGATCTGCAGCTGGGGGTTCTAACAGTGCTTGCATCCCCTGTCCCGAGGAGATTCCCTGCTTGCTCCACTAAAGCCTACCAGGGACAGATCTTTCTCTCCATGTGGCTTGTCACAAAGTACTTGGAAAGATCTGAGTTTATCCCAAAGGAGAAGTGAACGCTGAGTCTAAAGGAGGAGGGGACATTGTTTTACATCTCAGTCAGGACTGTAGCCTGAGAAAATGTGTCCCAAATCTGCTGCAGCTCAAGATGCAGTGCCAACTTCACTCCATCACTGCTTTGCTGAGCAACACAGGTGTATGTTGTCTTCCTTCCAAATCAGTCCCTCAAGTCCCTCAAAGTGCCTGTTGCTCTCTGAGAAGTGTCTTGTAGGGTGCAAGGTCTCAGAGCAGAGCCGTCTCTTGACTTCACTGCTGTCTGCCTCATGTATTTGCTAAGCCTGGATTTCACCCCTTAGTGCCCCAATGTACGTATGTTGTCTGCAGTCCTATCTGTGTTGAAACTCTGAATTCAAGGGAACTAATGCATGTAGAAATGGGAGAAAGAAAGGACCTCTTTGTAGGCCCTTTTCCTGAATGTATGGCAGACTCAATGGTAAATTCAAACTCTTTGTCAAGAAGTTTTTTCCTTTATTACAGAACACTTTCAAAAAATTCTATAACTGGAATAGTTAGCTCAGGAGATACAGATGTCCCTCTAGTCCAGGAGTTCACAGATCTAAGATCCTCTGCAGTGGGGCAGCAGTTCTGTTGGAACATATGCACTGTACCTATTTTAAACTTCCTCTCTGAGATCGTCCTTTATGGCCACTTTGGATCAGTGTTTTCCCCATGATCAGTTAGCACTTGTCAGCTGACAGGCAGCCCAACTCCACAAACAGTGTGTCAATGCAAAAGGCTATCATTCTTCAGTTATGACAATAAATATCCAAGAGGAAGGAATCTTTGGTTTCCTCCCCTTGGTATGCTATTTGGATCCTGCTAATTTATCATAATTTATGGCATCCTCAATTGAATAGTACTGTTAGTTCATCATGAAAGAAAAATTGAGAATGTGATTTTTTTTCTGTATGTTCTAGCTATATGTGATGTATCTTGTTTAGGTTAGTACATTGCTATAGTTCATATTGCACGATTAGAGAGGTATTTTTTTACAAGTTAAAGAATTCTGAAAAAACAGTCTCATAATAGGTCCATAAAAATAACAAGAGTTCTCATTTTTAAAGGGTGTTTACAGTGTTTCTTAAATTAAAGGCAAATTATTTATTTATTGATTTTGAAAAATCTATGTTTTTATATACCTTACAATGCATTCCCCAAAGTAACCTTGTTGTTCAGGGAAAGCAAATGAACAGAACCCTAAAATGGAAACTCTTTCCAATTGGAAAAAGAAGCTTTTAATAGATAAAAATCATATTTCAGATATTAACATGTCTACACAATTTTGCTGGGTATTATGAGGCACAGTGGGATATATACACCTTCTCAGAAATTATAGCAACTTTTCCAGGCAGGATCAGTAGCTGACTATGAAATGTGAACATAAAAATAGACATGGTGATCATCACAGTTTCAGTTGCAAGAAAGCTATTGATATACTTGTTATTTTTCTATAAAAGTGCATATGATACCATCCATATCTAGACAGTCCTTAGGAGATTCTTGTCTAAAACAGATCCTTAAAAGCATACGCTAAAGGAGATCATGCAATATTATAGATAGTCTGTTCTACCATACAGTTTTTCTCATTCAAATATTTCCTTAATATTTACTCCAAATCCTTTTTACTTCAAATTAAACAGTTATAGTCCTGGTAATATAACCCTCTATGTCTCTTAATGAAAATCTTCTTCATTTGACAAAATTATTTTCATATTTCCACACCCAATCTTTACTTTTCTTGTCTCCTGACATAAAAAATGAAGTTCTATCCACACCTTTTTCTAAGTCATATTCTTAACACCTGTCATTCTGGCTCCTCTCGTCCTTACTCTACAGAAAGATTTTTCTTTTTTCAGAAGACGTCTACAAAATGTGTTCTATTTGAAGTACTGTAGACTGTCACTAAGATAACCCATTGCTGAGGAAAGCAAACATTCATATCCTGCACCATAGAAAGAGTACTTATACTAATATTTGCTATAATTAGATACATCATTTTTGCAACTGTTTGACATTGTTGAGTGTATATAAACTTATGCCCCCAATTCCTTTTCTCCCTGGCTCAGATGACAAACCCCATACATTTCTCTGTCTGATTTCATCCTCCCAAAGTATTTTGTTTCTCTTAATTAAATTTCTGAAAACTAGAGATATTTTCTCCAATTTTCCAGAGCATTTTTAAGTCTGATCCCATTCCACCATGCTAAAGTACTTGGATGCCCCCCTAAGACACAAAACCAGTGGCTGCTTCTGCCAGCTCAGGGTCTTTTCTTTCAGCATTGAGGACCCTGAACATTCCCAGGCCTTCTTTGGCCCATTCCACCTGTGTTTGTTCTGTTCCAGTGGTGAACACATGAGACTGGCTGACCCACCTGGTTGGATTTTAACCTTTTTGGTGTGATTCAATCATAATACGTGGGCCAGGAAGTTTCAGCAGCTTTAAAAGCACCCATTTTTAAGTGAGACCTAGTTGCTGGTCTCTAGCAGGCCAGCCACCCAGGGGTGGATCCACCCGGGTGGCTCCATGCTGCCACCCGCTGGCAATGTGTGCCTTGAGCAGTGGGCCCAGTCGGCTGC
>JASVER010000053.1:7040519-7096670 GCA_030449065.1 Oceanodroma leucorhoa | reverse complement strand
TTTTTGAAAAACACAGACTTCACCACTACAAACGAAGCCTGAAAACATCACGGCCAATGCACTGCAGTCTGTGGTACCACAACAATTTCTTCACATCGAGTAAACAAGTTGTTACRCAGCAAATCAATTCCTTGCTCCAGAGCTGGTCCTGGAGGGCCTGAGCAGCCCACATCACTGCTAATTCAGTGCAAACCCAGCAGAGGCTTTGGCAAGACCTCCTCACTCAGGTGCCTGAAGTGAAGTGCTTGAGGGGATTTAACTTCAGGCAGAGCATGGATTTCATGCTTTCCCTCAGGCTCCTCAGGTGGAGCTTCTGCCTTTGAAGGCAGGCCCTATTCCCACGGGCAACAGCGGGAAGAAAYCCTCGAGGTGCCGGCACAGCGCTCCCCAGGGACACCGAGCCTGGCCTGGGGAAGGGGCTCCCACCGAYGCCAGGCAGAGGGAGTTCAGGGAGCTCAGCATCCATTTGAAGGCTCCCAGCACCTCACGTGGAAGGGGACCAGGAGCAGGAGCTGGCAGTCAGTCCGTAAATGCCTGTGGAAATCACCGTGAAGCAACAGCCTTAAAAAGGTTTCCCATCCGGGACAGGCCAAGAAACGATTTTGGATCCAGGTGCTAGGTCTTGCTTTTCTTCCTGAGGGGAATGAAAGAATTGGAGGAGAAATCAAAACTGCAAAGGAATATGAGAACAGAGATAACATCTCAATGAGGAGACCTTCTCCAACAGGTAGTAGACCGAGGCATGGCAAGTGTGAAGAGATGGGAAGCCTGTCACACCTGTGACAGGAAGCCTCTTGTCACACCATCCCCGTCTAGACTGGGAACGGAGAAGGAAAGAAAGGGCGTTCCCATAAAAAATGTAATTGAGTGAGACATAAATCAAGAGTCAGTTCACTGGAGTGAATTAAGTTTGGCTGATGTGAAGAGTGGGGAAGTGAAAACCTTTGGCTGGGTGCCCAAGGGAGGGGAGGAGAGGAGATAAGATATGAGGTAGGTGATGAAAGGGATGCAGAAGGGTAGAAATGTGAACAGGTTAGAGTCGATACAACATTGTGCTCTGGGTCCTACTTCTCCCATTCCAGCGGCTTCGAAGTGTGTGACGGAGCTGACGAAACAGCCTGCAAGAAAGAGACGGAGACACCAGGACCATTTTTCAGTTATAAGCTTTTTCTTTTTTAGAATTCAAGCTTACACAGTTATCTATGCCCACTATATTCATAATTACATTTTAATATCTGCATACAAAAGCTATGTAAAAATTATTTTCTTCCCCCAAATATACAAATTTTTTCTTTAGATAGTTTAAAACATTTGTGATCACAGATTTTTTTTTAATATATTTTAGGCTGAAAAAATATTACCAATCTAGCATAACTCTTAACACTGTTTGCAAAAAAATACATCATCCAAGGTACTTTGTTTTTTACCGTATGGTGTAATGTTTGCCTTACCCTCAGGGCACGAAACTGATATAAAAAAAATAAACCAAATAAGCAAAAAAACCCACAAACCTCATAGACAAAGTAAGAAGTCCTCCCAACCAACTTCATAAAAACAAATAAACAACCCAAACCACCCTTCTCTTCAAAAAAATTATGAATGACTAATTTGATGTATTTATGAGCAAACTAAAACTGAAGAGTGCTAAGGAAGTAGGAAAAGAGAAAAAGAAATTACAGTATGTCAGCTAGTTCATGCCCTGATACTATCTTTACCAACATTAAATGTGTAATTAAATAAAGTGTCTTTTAATGTTTTACATTGTGCTCAGTAATTTACATGAATTTAATCTACACCCGGGTGCTGATGTAGATTTACATTTGATTGTCTTGTGCATAAACAAGGTTAGCTTTTAAAGAAGGTAAACTGTGCAATGGACAGTCACAAACAACTTATTACCTGCACAATATTGCTTTTTGAAGGCGACATCAGTCAATGTGGATACACACAAATAATGCATACTCTTTGCATTTGCTAACATCTATACGACACACTAAAACTTTGTGATAAGGCCAAACCTTTTTTTTTTTGTTTTTAATTTTAAAGCAAAAATATACCATAGTAAAAAAATGTGCTCACACCATTTTGAGTCTTTAAGTGGAAAATAAATCTCTATCACACTAGAATAAAATTCTCTCTATAAAATTTAAATACGGATCACTTAATTGCTATATCAAAAGGAAACGTCTGGCAATCATTTCCAGATGATCACAATAACAAGACACATTAAGAGGTCCTGTCGCCTCTTCCTTTGTGAAAMGATAAATGTTGAACACTTTCAATTGCTCTCACAGTGAGAGGAATACGTTCCTTGGTTGTGGATTTTGATTCTGTCAATGAAAAAGGTTTAGCCTTAGGAATGCTGGCTACATCTCAAAACCATAAGACYGATTTTTATAATTTATGATTCATGCAGCAAGAAGTCAATATGACACATACAGGTTAGAGTTCCATAGCATAAAAATACATCACTAGCAATGACATGCTCTGCTTGTGATCAACAGCCCTGTCTTGGCAGATTTCTGATACAAATGGTCTTTCTGGACAGTTTTTTCCTCTTTCTGATGCCTGCCTCTGAAGAAGCAAGTAGTCTGCTCAAGGATGATTTTGGACCTTGGAGGTCTAACTCTAACGTCTACATTTTGGCAGAATGTAAACAAAAATCATTATCACGCACTATATATGTCATTATAAATATCATAACTTAACTGAGATTACACATGAAATGACTATCTAAATGCACGTGTTACTCAGGGCAAAACCATGAACGGTGACAATCAGGTTTGACAGGAAGAATCTTCTGTGTAAGACCCACACGTAGACCACAAAGCAAACATGAGAGTTACGTGGCACCATCAGAAACAAAACTCTGGACTGCACTGGAAAGTGCACATTTGCTATTTCTCTCAGAAGACTAGTTAGGGTGCTGACTGCAGGACTGACGTCTGCCACTCAAGTGGTTAATCCAGTGGCTCCATCCTACAATGGCTTGAGACCACTGATATTTAAAAGCAAGTACGTCTCTGCGAACTAAGATCAGTATCCACTGGTAAGAGTGTGCAAGAGCATCCTCATGTGACCTAGTTTTGCTCTCATAATCACATAAATCAGGAGTCGTACTGAGGGAGTCAATGAAGTCACATTGACTTGTAAGCTTGGCAGGAGATCAGAGGCCATTAGATGTCAGTACATCAAATCTGTCAAACTAAGAGCTTGGTCTTAGTTTTCAATTGAGGAATACTACTAATCCCCCTCTGCTAATCAATGCCAGACTCCAACTTAATCTAAAAAGCTAGAAAAGTATGTTGACATATGTCCTTTCTGCTTAGAGCACTGCTGAACCTGTCAAACTTGGTTGCCTGATTTTAGGCACTTCAGTCCATCTGCAATCACCTAAGGGAGGAGGCCTGATTTTCTGAAGCCTGATTAAGCACAACTCCAAACTGCATCAGCATCTTGGGAAGTCAGGCCACTACCTCAGATGCCTAAATGCAGCTTACATGCCTGAATTCAGACATCCATTTATGCAGGCTGTTTTGAAACTTTGGAACTTGCCATGGTAGACCTTGGGGGACAAGTTCCTGTATGAGCAATGATTTTTACAGCAGCCAGTGTGCAAAGTGTTAATTCTCAGCACCGTCTCAAACTGCAGTTCTGCCCAGGGCGTTTCAAGTTCTTTCATCTCTTGCTGCTTCCCCAAGTCAATCCAGTAACCCTCACATTTTTTTCTAACCTCTGATCTTTATTTATTTTTTGACTAATGCAGTCCTGACAATCCCAAGTGTTCAAAAGCCAGTTATGAGGGCCCCAATAGTTAAGAGCTAAATGACTGTTGGTAGTGACTTCCCACCTAAATAATTAACATTTAGGCTACTGATTTTCTTTATAGCCCAAATTGTTGACCTTAATGAGAGACTGAACCTCTCAAGCAGCAACACAACTCCAGGAACTGAAGCTCTGAAAAATACATGAAGCATCATGGACCTTGTAGTGAGGTCATTGTCAATATTACTAGGAGAAACGTGATGTTTTTTCTCCTGGGTCTCACCCACAGCACAGTCAAAAGCTTGTGTGCTAACTCAAGCTCACATTTAGCAAAGAGGTGAGATACTTGCACTGGCTTCAGGAGGAACTCCATGCTCAGATCCATGGCAGAACAAAACTCCAAAAGACACGCACATTTCTCTTTTCTTTGCAAGCCATTGTGGGTATAGATGCAAGTAATGGATCAGCTGTTTTTTTGCTTTCCCTACATGCTATCAGTTCCCTACCAAGCCACCCCCAAATCAGATATCTAGCACTCTTTACTGACTATGGATGCTGCTCATCTGAGATTCTGCATGAGTACATGTGAGTTCATCACACTGTCTGGCCTCTTGTTCCAAAAAGCTAGAAAGCTTCTAAGTCCTTGTCCCAAAGACATAGTGCTCTACAAGAAATCTGGATAGAGACTGATGTTGTTAACACATATGCTTCGAGATGGAGCAAACACAGCCCACAACAGAGGTTCTTCAGCTTCAGCAAGCATTTAAGAACAAATTTCCAATGGTCTGTCTTCCTTGCTACCTGCAAAAAAAACCCTAAACACCCCATGGTGTTTTATGTTCTCACAAAATTACGGGTACAAACCCCTAAGTGATAACATCAGTGCTCACAACTCATCACAGGTGCATATGGTGTCCAAGTACAGGGAGAACAAGATTCCACATCCCTAAAAACATAGCCAATAGCACTCCAAATGCTTTATCAATGATGTAGGGAAAGAGGGGTGGAAAGAATTTAACCCCTGACACACATCTACTGTGTTCCACCTACAAGGTAAGTTTTCCTGAGTATCATGTTTTCATGAGGGGATAAACACATAACATATGGGTTTGGATATGGGCCATGAGCTTTGAAAGTCAACACATCCACCCTAACAATGCCCACTGACTTGCCAGGCAAATATGTCAATAAATAGCAGAGAAAGAAACTGGTACAAATGAATGCACAACACGAAAGAACGTGGGGTAGGAGGAAGTGCAAAATACATGAACTAAGTCTCTGGTTCCCAGGAAGAACAGAAGGATGCTTTTGATGTATCGTACAAATTCAGAGAATGGTTTAAGATCAAGTTTATAAAACCCAGGGATAACACCCCTGAATTGAGATGGATGACAGAGGAACCTCTACCTATAATGCCCTCATCACCGGCCTCCAAACATTCCAGGACTGTGAGTACTGGCTTGCAGATTTCGGCAGCAGGACATCCTGTCATTGCTCAGTTCGGTTCCTGCTAGTGCAGTTAGTGGAAATAAATTAAAGGAATCAAGAGAGAATCTAGCCAAATGAAACACATACAGACACCAAGGAGGGAGAACCTAGCTGATCAACACACATAAACGCACACACGCACAGGAGAGGGTGAGAGAAAGAGAGAGAAGATAAAAATATGGAAATATGTTTAAGACATCTGCTGAAGATTTGTAATTATATATATATAAAATTATATATATACGTGCATATAAACTTTATATATATATATAAAACAAAAGATTACTGCCAAGCAACACTATTTGTATTACTGGGATAAAGCTGTACAGTCTTGAGTGTCGTTAATAACACAGTTGGTTTCTGTCCCATCTGAAGGTCACCCTGTATGTTTTGTTCTCCTTGTCCTCATTCTGTGAGCATCCATATCCCTGAATAACTCCGAGGAAAGCCTGCTATCCTGACAGAGAGCCTTCTCCCTCAGTGACGAATTTTCCATGCTCCTCAGAAAAAGCAGACCTCTCCACTCTCAGGAAAAGCATCTCAGAGAATCAAATTCCTCTCCTTACTCCAATAGACCTTCCAGTGAAGTTACCTGGAGTTCAAATGCAGTAAGAACTGAAGGATCCTACTTTCTTATACACATGGAAAAAAATTAGTCAGTCCCTTCTAACACTCTGCATTATTTTAAGTACTTGATTTATGGGGTGCAGTTAAACTGTATCTGCTGGAGCAATCCTCAGATAATGATGGGATCATGATGATGATGAAGATCCTAGATCATAATGGTGATTGTTACAATAGAAACAATCATGACGACTAGAAATTTCATCTCATGAATCGGACGCTTGTGCCCTGCAAAACGAGGTAATGCTAGACAGAATTGCCAGGGTCAAATTAACAATAGCTGTTTTAACTTGGAGGCTAATTTATTTTCTGCCACTTCAATTTCTCTCCCACATTTTCCAAGCAATGATGTGTGTGAGCTGGTGACCACGCAAGTGCTGGTGAATGAGATTGGTCTGTTTGTATTTTCACTGTTAAGCTGTCAAAGCATTCACATCAAAGGACTGAAGAACAAATTGCAATAGTCACAAGTACCCGCATTAAAGGGATGTTTTCATCCATGTGTATACAACTGCCCCCCAGCAACCCCAAACGAAAACCCAAACAAAAACCCAACCCCGCCTCAAGAAACAGAAGAGAACGAAAGAAGAACAAACAGAGGTGAGAAGAGCCGGGCAACGGGATGAAATGACAGCCAGTAGTGCGACGGGGGGGGGGGCGCGGAGAACCGCTCCAGTCTCTCTAATCCTCAAACACTTCCAGGAACAACGGAGGAAAGAGTTCTGTGGGGCACTCCACCTTCATGTGCAGGAAGCGGCTGGCATGGCAGGCTCCGATCATTCGCAGGTCTGTCACTTTCATCAGCAGTTTTGGCCAAAAGTGTGCAACATGGTGTTTTCTGTAATTAATGTAGTGTTCGAATGCCAAAAGGAAACCCTCTTGACACTTTTCTATCCTCTCGACGCAAACAAGGCCTGGGCGATCTGCAGATATAAAGGAGCAGAATTATCGTTATTACTCATTTACCTTAATGAATTCCTGATCATAAATCAGGAAAAATAGGACAATTCTGTTGTTAAGAAAGAAAGGAAGGAGACCAAAGACAAACAACTTCTTTGACCCTGGGCACCTCACTTATCAGTACTACCCCTGCTAAAACAAGGAGATAATCCTTTTCTGCATCCTGTGCCTGCTTTGCCCATTTAGAGTATAGCTGTTTGGGAAGTGTTAACTTACAGTGACTAGAGCAACAGATACTTATCTCAGCTAAGGCTTCTATCTATATCTTATTGTAAAACAACTAATAAAGAACAAAAAAAAAATCCTCATCAGATAACTAAATTACAGTTCTCTCCTATCTGTTTCTCTACAGTTTGACCAATGCTTTGGTCAAGCTTTGATCCACAGGTGAGCTGCAAAGCAAACTGTTATGGAGCACCAASGAACAACAAAGGCCAAAAGCTTGGCCGATTGTCTCAACTGGCACCCAGATGGGAGCTGGAAAAGCTCCTTTCACAAGTCACTCTTCAGGAGACACTTCTGGGAAAGCAGGTCCTCTGAACTGCCTTCTGAAACCACTACTCATGTATCACTGTATAGGGAACTAAAAAGAAATCAAAATGTTTTGATTGGGAAGGTCAAGTACTGTGTTGTGATTAATGTGGAAACCTTTCTGTCTCAGACGCAGTTAATGCTTGTAAATCACTGGCTGTGTATTGTTATTTAGTGCCCAATCTTCAAAGTGGTCTTAAAACAAAACCTTGCCAAATCTGCCACTGCCCAAGAATGGAATTTCCTCTTTGGGCTGGCACAGTCAGTGGAAGCATATTTGAAAACATACTTGATCTGAGAAGGGAAGAAACTCTTTGGAAATCATATGAAATGGTCTGTGCTGCTTCTGTATCACACCACTAAGAGACCAGTTGGAAATGGTCCCAGTGTGGGAAAACAGCACAGCTCTCAAATGCCCATTAGCAAGCGGTGGTGCTGTTAAGCAGCAAAATAAGAAAGCAGGTCAAACTAAGCATATGAGGCTGATGGAAACATGTATGAACTGTACTTCCCTCCAAGTGCATGACAGCACCTAGGGGAAGAGGGAACTTACTGTAAGGACAACTGTTGCTAAATTATCAGTTTTTCAATCAAGGCAAGTTGGCTCAGAACCAGATCTGCTTTCTTTCTGATGATCATCCCTGCCTCCTCCCTAAGTACTAAACTGAGCAAGGTGTGTTACCAAAGCCACTTTTATGCCCATCTCTCTGAATACCCTGCATTTTTTTCCTAGTGCTCACCAAACTAGTTCCAAGYTGCATTGGGATTTTGAGAGAAATTTTCTTCCACATTACTCTAGTCAGCACTACAAGATCTAACATACCCTATTTCTTTCAAAAGGAGGCTTGTGACAAAGACTAAAGGGTTTCAAAATGGTTGAGGTCCCGATATATTTCTGTTCTCACCTGATGACATGAGCAGAACAGCCTGAAGAAGGGCAACCTCGGTGTCATCCAGGTTAAATGAAGAAAGAGACATGCCCAGGTCAAAAATGGCATCAGACACTACGCCAAGACCCCCATTTTTCAGCTGGCCCCTTGTCACCGCCATCTCCCCATTTAGCGTTAAAGTCTCACTCTCGGGGTCATAGCGAACTGCTGCTCGGAGGGACATTATCTCCATACAGCAGCCTTTCAGAAGGATGATCTGGTCTTCACATGGCAGCTGCAGAAATTATAAATGGTAAAGAAAAAGATCTGTTTTTCAAACTGAGTTGGTTTTACAACTACAATAAATCCATGAGCATGAAGTTGCCGTTCACACCCAGGGACACTACCTCGCATAGTGCAGCTACCCTCTAAACACGCTGCTGACCGACTAGTTCCAGTGCCCTGCAGAAACCTCCAAGACTCGCATTCCTGCTTCCAGAAACTTCTGGCAGGCTAACATCCCCACACCCCCATAGGAAATCGAGTGATGACACAGCTGTAGGCAAGTGGTCCTGGGCAAGATACTCAAAGCAAACCGAGCTGGTTCAGATGCTGAGGTGAAGTGACCCAACTTGCAGAAGTGCTGCTCTCCGAGGGACTGCTCAGTTCGTGGAAGCATTATAAAGTGAAGTCCAATAAACCTTGAGAACGTTGCTTTCTATTTTGCAGAACATTTCACGAAGCGTGAAGGGTGAAACAGACCTGTCAGGTGCCAGGTTGGTGGTAACACATACTATTGGTTTTGTCCCCCATCAGGGGTGGATCTAACTGAGATGGCTGAAGTGATCACTGTTCTCAGCTGTTTAACCTTCTTCTACTCCTGAGCTCCCTCAGCTTACAACTTGTCATAATAGAATAAGCTACAGTCGGGGATGGTACAGACCTCAGCCACCCCAGTTAAACTCACTGCCAGCCATGCTTATTTCTTACCTGACCAGAGGAAAAGAAAGACTTTTGGGAGGGTCCATAAGAGTGGACTGCTTTTTAAATAAAAGGAATGAAATAAATTTTTGTACCTGGAAGAGATACCCCAATCAGTGGGGCAGGTACTCTTAATTCTCACTGCCGATTTAAACGAGAACTTATTAAGCTATATTTAGCCTAGTAAGGCTGATCTCCCTAGACTCCCTACATTATTGCTGGACAGACACAAAATCTATGGTATAGCTCCAGCTTTGACGCGGGTGCATAAGTCGTGATCTTCAGGGCACATGGCTAGACTTGTCTTTTCCACAACGTTAAAAAAGGTAAGCTGTCCAAACTGGTGGAGGTAGGTTCTCTATTTATGAAGTGTCACTAGGATGCTGACACATTAGGAGAACRGGTTCTGTAAAGCATGTCTTTATGTTTCATAGGTAATTCAATGATAGCAAAAACCATCAAGGCTATTTTGAGACTGTCACTAAATCAACAGTAAAGGGTCACGTACATGAAAAAGCAACTCATTTCTACTTGGATTGGAAGGAGGCAAAAATCCACCCATTTCTGAGTCATATAAAGTTATTATATTTACCTGATTTGCAATTCAAAATGAAAAAAAACAACCCCACCAACTATAGGTTTATGTAGCAACTACGTACTCACAGGCAAATATATTGATTTGGTGTAAAATGATGCAGAGTGGATGCCAGTTACCTAACGCAAGTGGAAAGCAGTTGCCTGTTAGAGAAGAGTTTTAAGCACAAAGCCAGCCCCAGTCAGAAAAAGAGTTGAATCATGCAGCTATTTTTCCAGCAATGCCAACTCCAGGTGTAAAGTGTTTGATACACAAGAAAAATGACTCATCCTGTTCAGGGCAAATCACTTTCTCTGCGGATCACGCTCAGCTCAGCAGCAGCGTGGGGAAGGCTGCACAGGCACAGTGGCAGTCTCGCCACCCAACGACAATGCCACTCTTTGGCTGCTGAGACTGAAGTAGGGAAAGAAACAAAGTAAGGAATAAAAATAAAATWAAAAAAAAAAAAAAGAAAAAGATGTGTGAGAGCAACCAGGAAGAGCTATCAGAATAGATAACTGCAGAGAAAAAAGGGACATAAAAGAAAGGAAAAGAGAAGGGAGAAAAAAAGAGAAATAAAGAAAAAAAGATTAAGGAGAAGGAAGAATGATGGAAGAGAAACAGACAGACAGGAGTAGGGAAGATATTTCGTGACGCTTCAGCTGTTTTATTAGTGAGCCATTAAACCAATGAGGATTTCTCTTCCTACTTGAACCTTTTTAAAACTTCTTTATGGTAGTGGTGATCTGACTATGCCCCTCCTTCACCTGCTTTCCTAATTCTGAAGGATACACGGGACACGCGTTTCACGGATGCCATGCCTCAGGTCTTATCTGCCAGTAGCAGCAGTTACCAAAGACCCCCCAAAGAGGGCTTGAACATCAGTTCTGCTCCCAATGACGCAGTTTCGATGCTACCTACACTCATCAGTTGAGCGTTGCTGCCAGAGCACCTTCCAGGAGTGGGGTCAACAAATGTGACTGATTATCTGCCACATGTTGTCCTTTCCTTCTCTCTCTCCAGGGAGAAAAAGCAAAAGGCAGGAATCTGTCCTCTGCAGGACATACTGGCAGCCAGCACATGTGTAAYGCAGCACCGTGGAACTGAGCTGAGGTGAGCTACCTAGAAGGGTACTTACACAGCTTCACCCAATGTGGAACCACTGATGTCTGTGACACTTAAAGACACATCAAACTGATTAAATGCTCCTCAATCTTCATCTTCTAAGCAGAAGGAAATGCAAGAAGGAAACAACAGCAGAAATGTTGAGAAGTAAATAAAGTTTTCCTTATACTTCGATTACTCTGGGATTAGGTTCTTGCTTTGAGGCACGGGCCAATGGATGCACATGAACTAAGCTGGGCACTCACAGTGCTTTGCTGGCTTGCACACGTGTCCAAAGAAGAAAGAACGAAAAGTAGCCGTGAATATATAAGTGGCCATGGATGTTCCTTGCCATGCCCCTCCTTCATAGAGATTTACTACACTCTCAGCCTGAGCCTCTGTGGAAATTAAGAACTGAGATAATGTTTAAATGCTCTGCATGTCCTATGAGAGAAAGGAGAGCTTCTTCTCATAAACAAATCCACAGCCCACACAGTATCGCTTCTAAGAAAAAGATACGGGTTAAAAACCGTAACTGAAATAAAGGTACCAGAACGGTGCCCCTTCAAAAAGGAGCAAACATTTGTCATTTTCTTTATGCTACAGCAGGAGCTATATGACAACTTGGAGGACAGCTGTCCTACTCCTTTATGTTCACGAGGAGTTGTCCCTCACTCTGCCATCAGATCTTGCTGGGTACGGGTGTCAGGTTTACACAGTGGCTCAGCTGTAACCAAAGCCTGTCCTAGCCGAGCTGCATAACCTACAGAGGTCATGCCCAATGACACCTTGACTTCTTCATCCATGCTTCCTGCCTAGCTCTGACACAAGTGGGCCCACCGTAGCCAGGAGGGGTAGGAGATGTCAGACGGGCACTGCAGTCTGTGTGTGACTGGCAAAGATTTCTAAATTAAAAAGACTAGCTTGGTATGTCACCGCAACTTCGCAGCAACAAACACCAGATCAGAGGAGACAGACTCCCTCAGACACTGAATGCTGCAGGGGCCTCTCGATCTATGGACACATTCCTTGTATTTTAAAATCTTCATGCTTGGCCACTATTTCATGCTTTCTTGGCTGATGGAGCCAATGCTGAGGTTACCCAGGGAGAGCTATTTACACTATGCCAACTATTGATATTTACCTCTTCTTGTTCTGTAGGTGCCAGACATAAATAGCTCTCCTCGACTGACCTTAAAGAAAAGCTGCCAGCCATGGAAGAGTAAAATACTACAGCTCCCTTAAACCTCCTTCCTGACTGATGTTTAGTTATTAGGAGGAAACACTATTCCTGAGTTAGGGAGCCCGATGAA
This sequence comes from Oceanodroma leucorhoa, assembly GCA_030449065.1. Taxonomy (NCBI): domain Eukaryota; kingdom Metazoa; phylum Chordata; class Aves; order Procellariiformes; genus Oceanodroma; species Oceanodroma leucorhoa. The sequence continues at coordinate 7,084,461 of JASVER010000053.1, read as the reverse complement.
CTCATTGACCACGGTCACTCCCATTTTGAGTATCATTCAACTTGGCATTTCACCAGCAGAGTCAAGTGTTGCTCTGCAGCATGGGTGAGCAGGCAGGCATCCTTCCACAGCTGCATTGGGGTTATTTTCATACTAAAACTCCCATGGTTGTGAATCCTAAGCGACTCACAAGATTTAAGATTATTAAAATTATTAAGATTATTAAGACTGAAATATCATCAGCCATTGCATCTGGTCCTTCAATAAAAATGATACCTCAGTATAAATGAGATCATCGTAGGGCCTCTGCATTCCTAATGTGCAACCAAGGCTATTTGAGTCTATTTACTGTATATTTTACATGTAAGTATCTACCTGGAATGACAATCCATTACTTTTACAGACTCGTTTATGCACAACCTCCCCATTCAGGAAAAGCATGCCTAGGGAATACAATGAGGCAAGTGCCATTCCTGGATAGGGATGCTTTCCTGAATTTGAAGAATTTGTTACTGCATAGATCCAACTCCCCAATACTACACCTGCCAAGGAGCCAGAAAGCACAGAGGGAACTGTGTGCTGGAATATCTGATTAAATGTATCAAAGATACTTCTAGACAGTCTCTTTTTGCTCATTTGCTTTGTTCAAGGCCACCTCTAAAGACACATTCRAGTCCCTAATGAACCATGATGACTTCTAGATGAACAAAATCAGGATTTCAGTAATCACAGGAAAAAGAAAACTCAGAAAAATCCAGATTATTCTAGTCCCATCTACTTTGAGTGTCTTAATTTTTCTGATTTTAAACATAGTGAATTTTTTAGTTCCATGCCAGGAGTATTTTAAATAGTTTTTAACAATAGGCATATAAATGAAGAGTGCAAGGAAGTTTTCTTACCTCACAAAACATAGGCAACTTTTTGGCAAAATCCACCACTCTTGTAATCGCTGGTGTGATAATTTTTGTAAACTGGCTGAAGGCTTCTAAATCCACTTTCCCACCTTCTGGGGCATTAACTATTGGTGCCTGCCCAATATCTTCTGGCTAAGGATATAAACAAAGATATTTAAAGGAACAATCTACCTTAGAGTAAGTATTTTATACTCTTAAAAAGTCCTGCTTGGCAACAGAAGATATGCTAAAATAAAAAATAACACTATTCACTTTATAAGTAATGCCCATTATGCCACAAAATGTGAATTCGTTTGTAAGGCATTTGTGCAAGAGGTGACTGCACAGAGAAATGGGTGACTGGCATGCTGCTACCTATCCTGTGTGGGCAGCTGCATTTTTGCGCACGTGCAGTTTCTTCCTTGGGCCTGTATCTGAGTATTTTGTGGGTGTAGCTTATGCATTTTTTGCTTAAAAATATAGGCACGTTCTTGTCTCTTACAGGTGCTGAGAACTCTCAAGTTTCTCTAAAAGTGAAGGGAGCTGAGGTGACTTGTTGCCCCCGAGAAGATGCTCAGAGCTTTGCAGAATTGGGCTCTCTCACCTACTCAAAGTTCTGAAATCCTCCCCAGAACAGATTGCCCGGTTTCACAGAGCTCCAGGCAACTGCCAAGGCCTGTTTCCAAAACTAGGCTAAAACAACTGATGACTAAGAACGGGCTAACACAAAGCTAGTCTGGATAAAGTAACTAGAATTTGAACTCGTCTAGGTAAAATTTTAGTTGAAAATCACCTTCTGCATGACTTCAGCCCAAGGCCTCTCCAAAAGATAAAGTCGTATTTTGAGGATTTCAATAGGGAWATACAATGAAATAAGTTTCAAGCAGAATCTGCGATGAGTGTTTTTTATTCCAACTGCATTTCAACTTGTTCACCTGATTTTATGACAGCTCGTCAATGTTACCGTGTATTTCAAAAACAGATGTATCAACGCTGGCCTGTTTGCTAAGTGCGGTTGTAGAAGACCTGCCAACCATCATGCAGAGGTTTCATTCTGTTCACATTAGAGAGTCAAAAACTGGGTAACACCCAGAGAAGAAGGCCTTTAAGACTGATGGACTTCATGACATTTATATAAGGGCAATTAAACAGGGGAGGTGCTGAATGTGGTGTCTATAATAAAAACTTGTGCTCGCCAGTTTTTTAAAGAAACACATCATAAAAGATCCTTCCACAGCTCTGTCACCAATCTGCATCCAAATCTAACTTCTTTCAAGAAAAAACCCAGCAACGCGTTAATAAAGCAAGCACCAATTGTAAAGGAACAATGAAGAGGACTGGGCTCAATTATCTGATGGTTCCTACTAAAAAACTCAAATAATCCCAGTTCCAGGCTCCCTCCCTCCCTGGATCTTGGGAAACTAGACCACATTGTCTGTGTGCTCATGATAAACAACCTTCATCACTTCCAAGCAAGAAGACCAAATGCTTAAAACCACTCATAACATTGTTAGGGAGAAAAAGAGAGAACACAGTATTTTCTTGGGAAAGCCAAAAGGAGTCAGGATCGCTAGCTAAAGCTAACACACTCCAGAAGGGCATGCAACTGGAGAACCCTTGCCACCTAACTCACCTCAACAGGAAAAGAGGTCCAGACCTCAAAGGAGCTCCTGCTGTTGAAGAACCAGCCTCAGCTGCCAAAGGACTGACCCACAGCTCCTGGGGCATGCGGTCAGCTCCTCTTGCTCTTCAACAGCTTCTGGCAGGGGCTTTCAAAGCCCTCCACCCAGGGATGGCAGGCCATCCTGGAAGTCACAGCTGGTTTCTGAACCGTCCATTACAGCTGCCACCCCTGCCTCTGCCCCATCCGTCCCCTCTCCCAGTAGCCCTGTTGTTATATCACCTCATGCCCTGCCTCTGGGCACCCTTTGCTGGAGGCTTCCCCTCCGCTGTGACTGTCTCCAGAGCCTGAAGTCCCTCAACAACCACATTTTACGCGGCCCAGTCCCTACCAGCTTTCTGCCCGTGTCCTCGTTCCCAGCCCGAACCTCAAGCTCCCCATGCTTCACCCCAAACCAGGAGATACTGAAAGAACAGCACTCCTGCCTAGGTAACCAAACGCACTATTGCAGCTGCTTCTTGGTCTGCTAAAACCAGCGCCGCAAACCTTGCTGCGCAGCACCACTGGGAAGTGCTCTGTGCTTCTTGCCAGCGATCACCGGCTGTGGTTTCCTGACCGCACGCTACTACGAACATGCAGCCATTCATATAGAAGTTTAGACAGCGCCAGTGGAATTAACAAAACATTATAAAAGGGATCAGCTGGTTTGAATATATAATTTCTCTTAGCAATTTAACAGTGGGTCAAGATTCCCATGGTGAATTAGGCAGCAGGAGCCTAGGCTTGCAAAAAATGAGTATTCTCTACCTGATTTGGTATACACAGACTGTTAAAGACCCCTGTGTATTCCTGAAATGCAGTCTATAAACCCTCTTTTGTGCTGTATAAGCATTTTGCATTCTGCACTTATTTCCTTTAAAAATCAATTTAGAAAAATCAAACAAATCCTTTTCTAAGGCTGAACATCACAAATCACCGCTTATCTTCTGATCCTTAGTTATAGGCTGAAAACTTAAGTCGTCTTGTAGTCTGCAATCCCTGTGCTATAGCGTATGTATGTGGTGGTTTAACCCGGCAGGCAGCCAAACACCACACAGCTCACTCCTCTCCCCCACAGTGGGATGGGGGAGAGAATCGAAGAAAAAAGTAAAATTTGTGGATTGAGATTAAGACAGTTTAATAGAACAGAAAAGGAAGGGAAAAAATATAATAATAATAATAGTAATAGTAATAATAATAATAATAATAATAATGGTAGAATATACAAAATGAGTGATGCACAATGCAATTGCTCACCACCCGCTGACCGATACGCAAGCAGTGATCACTACTTCCTGGACCACGCCCCCTATTTATATACTGAACATGACATCATATGGTATGGAATACCCCACTGGCCAGTTGGGTTAGCTGTCCCAGCTTCTTGTGCACCTGGCAGAGCATGGGAAGCTGAAAAGTCCTTGACTAGTAGACTACTTAGCAACAACTAAAAACATCAGCATGTTATCAACATTTTTCTCATACTAAATCCAAAACACAGCACTAGGAAGAAATTTAACTCTATCCCATCTGAAATCAGGACCATGTATCATCCTGCTTTCATTGAAATTCACTTTTCTTTGTCAAATTTGTTTTAATTAATGTRTTCAATTCAGAACAAGGAAGCAAAAACCATGAGTTATTAATAAAAAATATCAGCTTTCACCTAAAACTTTACATTGTTTTAACACTTAAAATATATTGTATGCTAGTCCCTAATAAAGACAACTATCCCCAGATATAACATATAAAAAAAGATACGGTAGGCATTATAAACTACTACTGTTAATCAGGAGTGAAACAATTTTTCTACTTTTTCTTATCATAGCACATTAAAAGTATCCAGCTGGGTAAGCCGTAACTTGGCAACATGCTGTTTATCTTTTGAAATACATGGTCTGATCAAACACTGAGCTTCAGGCAAGAACAAGCAAGTCGTAACTATAAAAATCACCCATTTTTCATAAATGTCAATACACTGGCAGATATATCCTCTTTGGGGTTGCAATGTTGGGAAGGGACTTCAGAAGAAAGAAAGGAACCTGGCTCCAAGAGTGTAAAAGGCTACAGTCCTTACCAGAAATTTCCTTTTCTGCTTCCAGTGGCTTCCTTGTGCATTGGTGGCCACATGTGCTTCAGTAACAATTTTGATGAGCTCCCATTCCTCATCYGTTGGCTCTGGTTTGTGCCCAATGGTTTTCTGCAGCTCTTCACGACGTCTCTTCTCTCGATTTTCTTCTATCAGCTTCCTCTTTGCCAACCGCTTGCTGTCATCCAACACCACTAGCAGGGGAAAAAGCATACAAAAATGGCAAGAAGCTCTCAAGGCTGTCTGAACTTTGGTCTTTTCTATGCCTGAGATACTAATTGATTACAAACACCTTAACTAATCAGTAAAGAAGTACTTTGGTAAGACCCACAGTTGACACAGTTCTCTCATTTCTCCCTCCAAACTTCATTTTCTCAGAAGCCTGGATTGCAAAGAACAACTTACCCTTCTGGTAACGTTTTGTATGCTGCCATTGCCTTCAGCGGCTTATTCCACCAATAAAACTAATACGTAAAAGCTTTGTGAGGACTCAGACAAAGTGCTTCTATAACGACATGGAGTAATCCGTGTTGGGAAAGACGCACTTTTGTTTTCTTTAAAGTAGTATCAGCACGCTCGCTGCTCTGAATTGTGTAGAATGTGTTCTTGTAAGCCATCAGAAGGTAACGTGGATTTAAGAAAGTGGGAGTACTTATCCACAGGAGGCTCAACTACCTCTTGCATGACACGATCAGAAACAACCTGCCTTCGGCTCTTTCCTTAAGCCCTAAGCCCTACAGATGGTGCCATTCTGTAGCATTCCCCTAGAGCCCCGCTACTTCCAGTGATACCAGACACACAGGCCCCAGGGCTGCACGTCTCTGACCACCACTGAAGGTTTTATCCCATTTTCCGTGCAAACGTGAATAGGCCATTTCAACAGACCGGCCCGCTTTAGCAGAGGAGGACCATTCTGATCCACAACCGGTGGCAGGCAGGCAGGAGCATCGAAAGCCCTGCTTACACGCTTCTGTTCACACATTTTAACTCAAAGGTGGGAGAAAGCCTTCTCGAGCTGGGCGATAGCTGCCTGTCTGCCGTGCCCAGGGACAGCTCCTTTGGCGCGTACGTGGTGGGTGCAGCCCACAGAGGCCACACCAGCTGTATGGCATTGGCACTCGCTGCTCGGAACCGGACTCGGGGAAACTTCTCGCTCCGCACAGCCGGCACCTGGCTGATGCTCACCACTGCCCGCTGCRTCAGACTGGGCTGGATGAGAACCGGTGACCCAGAGTTACCCAGCCCCCCCTCCCGAAGGTCCACCTGGCTAAAATGAAATGGTGTCATTTCTTCTATTTCCCTCTAGACGGAAAACACTGTCATACATTACATTACCAATGAAATACTAAGTTAGAGTATTTTTCTGTTGTTTATTGGGCCTGTTTTCCTGTCAGTTCTGCAGAGGATTACGCCGGCAACAACCATTAACATTAATGCACAGGGGGATTTACGTGACTTCCCCCAATTGCACTAATTGAAGTTATCGGTGTAAATCCCTGTGCAACGGCAGGAAAAGACAACCCCTAAGGGTTAATCTTACAGCCATATGTTCTAGTTCTTTAGAATGAGAGTCGAATTCTTTGCAGTAGATAACTTCTTCGGGGCTAAAAATAAAACAAACAACTGCAGGATGACTCATACGACGACATTCAATTTCACATCCTCCAGAATTTTCTAAACAAGATGCATTTTTTTTCAAGTAAAATGTCCATTCCAACGCATTTCTCCCTCCTCTCCTCCAAAGAGTGAACATTCCTACTTTTACTCAGCCTGGTAAGGCCAGGAGAAGGTGCAGTCTGGTGAAGGATAAGCAAAAAATTACAGCCCTATGAAAGTGGTTTGATGCAATGAGCATAATTCCCCAGTACAAATTATTAAAAACAAAAAAGTGCTGGCAGTTCTGCTCTACTTTAACATTCTTCACCAATCAACATACTTTAAGCAAACACACACATTGAAAAAAAAAAAAAGGAGAAAAGAAAGAAAAACAGAATATACTTACAATCTGTTGCCATGCCAACAAAGATACATTTTTTGAAGCGACATTCCTGGCACTGATTTCTTGTTACTTTGTCTATCACACATTTTCCTTCATATTTACAGGAATAGGTTGGATGGAGGTTTTTCTGAATGGTTCTTCTAAAAAAACCCTAAGTGCAATAAATAAATACATTGGAAAGCATTAGCCTTGTGCATTTTTTTGAAATTGGGAGCCACTTTGGTTTGGAAGGAATGTACCTAAGTATGCAAGATAACATACGTCATTCCATGAAACTCTCAAAGAGGAAAAGAACAAACAGTTTTATAGTGTATGGTGTTAGAGAGTTTTCTGAGTTCCACGAAACATTTCCTCCCTGAAAATTAAAAACATAGACATCTTAGGTAAGTAAAGGCATAAGGCTGTCTTGAGGGACGAATACTGTCTACATGTCTTCTTGAAGTCTCATGTTTCTGTACGTTAGGGTTTTTTTTATTTGAGCTATATAGTTAATTTTGAGCCGCTTTCTAAATTACATAATCATTTTGAGGGATATTAAGAGGCATATATATACTTTTAATTAAAGAGTGGCTTCTGCAAATAGTAAGAATGGTGGTGTGTATGTGCTACTAAAGGATTAAGAACAAACAGTTCTACTCCTTTTTTTCCATCAAAGCCAAATAACCAACCAACCAAATCTGGGCAAGACTAAGAATTTTGCAAACACAATTTACACAATCTTTGAGTTTGGTTCTAAATAATGGATCCATAATTTTAAAATTATTTGTATTTCTGAGAAAAGGATTTAATTCGTATTTACCACAGACCTCTGTATTCAAAACAAACATCACCAATAAAGGTCCCTCTCTATATAAATCCATTCTATCTATCTACCTACCTATCATAATATAGATCTATATTGCCAATTGCAACATGGATATGAAGTCAGATCCTAAGCTCACGTGAACTAATGTAGCTCCACTGAATTCACTGATTTATACACCCCATAGACCCTGACCTTAGGTAAAGAGATCAGATACAGCTTATCTTTGAACATTACGGACCTAATCCTGGTACTAATTTCAGCATGACTTTTTTCATTGACTTCTGCCAAGACCTGGATAAACTTCCCAAGACCATAAGATATGGACAAGATAGGCTGTAAAGCAAGAAATTTAGACCACTTTAATTTCAAGTTTCACCGTTGTTTGAAACTATCTACATTCAGCARTGCAGCTTGGGACCACCTTGACACAGAGAACACACTGGGACCCTGGCCCTGTTTGACTGAGGCCACTGAGAATGGCTTTGGTTTCAGTGAAAACAATGGCAAAATTCAAGTGAGATTTTACCTAATGAATAGTCTCTTCAGCTGGGATTTTATCTAATGAATAGTCTCTTCACTAGGCGAAAGGTCTGTTTTTAATCATGTTAAATAACATCCAGCAAAATCTTATAGCAGTGTGTAATTTCTTTTAACACAGAATGTTGAATTAAGATGTACGGATAAGTCTGTATTTCATCTTGAGCTCCTAACTCCAGTGCAGACAATAAAAGAGCCTTGTCCTCATTAGAGTTTTATCTTACAAGAAAAAAGCTAAGAGTACAACTCTTTCTTCCTTAATAACGGTAAGACCTGAAATCTCAATTAAACTGAGTTGCATAAAGCATGTGTGTGAGCCTTTGCAAGACTGGGACCTGCTGGGTTGAGCAAAAATCCAGGAAATCACAAGCAAGAAGTCCTTATGTGGGGTTTGGATCAGGTCTCAAACTCCCATCTACCCAACAACCGGATTTGGATCCACTCTCCACGCTGTGACGAATTCTTAGAGACAGGACCTGCTGCTCTACTGCCTGAAGATCAAAGATGGCTCTGGACAACCAGAGACACGGGGTAATCTCTAGTTACAGCAAGAGATGGAAAAACCTCTGATGAATCTCAGGAAGTGGTACTGAACTTCTGTTTTCCAAACCTTGCATGGGACAACGCAGCTATAGGCTTACAATGGCAAGGCTCTTCACCACCTGTGTTGGGACCAGCATATTTCACCTTCCCATTTCTTTGCATTTCTCAGAAACCTTTTGCAAAAACCCTCTTTGGTCATCTCTAGATACAATGAGATAAGAAAGCTGCTCTCGGTATTTGTCCGAACACTTCATCACAGAAGTGTTACTTTCATCAATAAAAGAAAGCACATTTTATTGTAAGGCAACAAATTTTCCTAAATTCCTTTACTATGCACCTATATAGCAATAGATGCAATGGGTACAGTCYGGAGAAACGTTTCAGTGACATCAGAACTCACTGTTGATTTATTTGTGTTTAAATTCCTTACAATTTACTCTTCAGAAATCATGAGTGAGGATACTTTGTTCCTGAAAGCACTTGCCAAACCAAATTTTTGGCTGTCAGCCCTGATTAATGTTATTACAAAATTAAAGTGATTTTGAGTGGAAGCAACTAGTAAATGTCAAATTCATTGAGAATTGATTACATATAACTTCGCTGATAAATCATACAACTTCAAGTGGGTATGCAGCTCCTCCAAACCATGGGTTGAAATAGTCCACACAAAAACCCCCATCTTGTACAATGAATACATTTGCAAGAAGAACAACAAATCAAAACAAAACAAAACAAAATGGTCTGTTTGTAAGCCAACTATAAGCAAGAGAAAGAAATTAGTCACTTTTTGCAAACTGTTAGCTCAGTTCCTTGTGCACATAAGCATTATTTTAAATTGTACATCAGACAGAAGAACTGTATCTGAAGATAAAACTAGATTTTGTATGCTATATCTTTAAAATAGCTGGTAGGCATAAAAAGAAATACTTCCACTGGAGTAACAAAAACCTTAGTAGGAAAGCTGGTGAGAGATATAGTGTTCAGCTGGGAGCAAAAGATATTTCATGCCACAGTGTCGCTTACTTCTCATTATATCTGAATTAAGTCATATTCATACATTTTATGTATTGTTATCATCTGGTATATGGGATGCAAATGTGTAAGAATCACTTGTTCAGTTCCAGTTTTTTTCAGATATAAATATTTTTTCATACATGTTATGTACGTATGTGTATAAAACCATTATGAATATTACCACAAACCTGCTACATACATAGAATATTTAGGTCTTTGTGCATTTCATAAATGCAGCTTAGGGCAATGCTGTACAACTGAAGGAACTACTTCAACACAAGAGTTACTGTGATGTGAAGCTCTAAAGCCAATCCAAACCCAAAATCTCAGATCCAAATATTCCAGACTTCGGGGATGAACAGAATATGACTTTTGTGGCTTAGTCCCATGACACTAGTCCATGACATGTGTGGTCCCATTTGTTTAGAAAAACATAGTAATTTTTTATTTTCTGCAGGGAAGAATGGCTTTTTTACAGGATCTCAAGCTATTCAGGCAAATTTATGGCAGTGAAATCATGTAAGATGTGCCTGATTGTGTTACTCAATTTTTTTTTTTTGTTTACTTGCCCAAAGCAATCTCTTTTTTAATTTTGCATGTAGCTTTGGAGATGCAATTTAGGGCTTAAAGCACATTTCAATATGCTTAAGTTAAAGAAGTTAAAATTTTTTTGAAACTGTTTTAGCTGGGTGTCAATGCTTCCCAAAGTGATGGATGTTACTGTTGTATGAGCGTGTGGAAGGGATTTTGATTTTTGCTTCTTCACAGTGACGACAAGAGGCACTGGAACACCGTTAATCGCTACAGACTCTTCAYGGCCATAGGCAGAATCTCAGCTATTGCATAAACAGCTTCACTGGAGTTGCTGGGAGTATGCTGATGTACACTGGCTGAGAACATGGCCAAAGAAACATTAAAAAATGGAAATGTAAAAGCTAACAGTTAAACAGCAACAACAAAAATCTAAATTTCTCGTTTTCTTTTCAGAAGCAAACACTGCAAAAATTAACTATATTCCTTATGCATATGAAGAGCAGCGGCATAGCCAGATACGGCTTATCATCAGTACTGGATGTTCTTATTCGCTTCTAATCTGTCTTTGTTCTATTTGACAGCACAGTTCAGGAAGTCTGTATAATGGAGGAGCTGGAGAGCTATTTCTGATTCCCACTTTCCCACCGGGCCATTTACCTTGCAACCTTCGCAAGTGATGCAGCGATAATGATATCCGGTGGCTTTGTCCCCACATACTACACATAGCTCATCCTTGTCTAAGTAACTGGGTATATACCCTGTAAAGAAAAAGAGAACATGGCATGTAAACTCGATATAAAATGATACATTTGATATAAAAATCTATTAAAATCCACCGCAGATCTTGTCTACTAGCTCCATTCTTCCAAACTCACTGAATTTCCTGAATAAAAACCTCATACTATGTTACAGACTTATTTAAACACAGTCTGTAGTATCTTCTACTTTTCAGACTGTTTCAGCATCTACTGGTCAAGAGGGAGAAGTCGGAACATGACTGCTCTCCTCCTGAGTGAAATATTACCTCAGAAAAATAAATATATTTATTTTAACCTCAAAGGCTTTGATGTGAAAAAATAAACAACAGTGAGACATACAGTATATTTCTCTTTTCTGTTTCACAAAAAACCCGATATACTTGTGTACTGAAGATGAGACTCCAGGTTGCAGGGTGACGCAGAAGAAGTAAGAAATAYTTACTGAAAGATTGTTTGTTTCAAAACAGCTCCAGAGGTGTGGTTAGAGACGTACCAGCAACAGATAGCCCAAGCTGTATTGATCATACCTTACCTGGGCGTGTTCTGCAGGAACATTTAATATAGCCTGAATTTAGGGCAAAATACGTGGGCATTCAAATATGTGTGTGTGTGTATGTGCATGTATTAGAATGACATTTTCTCTTCTGAAGTGGTTTACCAGACACTCAACGAGTGAAATCAAATATTACTGCTATGAAAAACATTGGCAATGCTTGGTTCTTTTCCCACAATGACATTTGGTTTGATAACATAAACATATTTCCAATTTGAGCAAAAAACCCAAAACATTACTGATGGCAACCGAAAAGTAATTCTAAACTAAAGAGAACTTTGAAACAGGGTAAAATACAAACCTTTCAAAATAAGTGTTCCCATGACTCATAATTAATGGAGTTATGGTACATAACTTTTCCTTCTGAAAAATCTCTCTGTAAAGACGTAACACAGAGATCTCAGATTCACTTTGAGGGGAGAGAAGAAAGTGCAGCTATTTGTGTAACCGCGTAAGATCATTAAAGTGTAGTAAATATTTCACAGAATCCCAGAATGGCTGAGGTTGGAAAGCACCTCTGGAGGTCATCTTGTCCAACCCCCCTGCTCCAGCAGGGAMACCTAGAGCTGGTTGCCCAGGACCATGTCCACACAGCTTTTGAGTATCTCCAAGGATGGAGACTCCACAACCTTCCTGGGCAACCTGTGCCAGTGCTCGGTCACCCTCTCAGTGAAAAGAAAAGACTCTTTTCTTGTGTTCAGATGGAATTCCCTGTATTTCCATTTGTGCCCATTGCCTCTTGTCCTGTCACTGGGCACCACTAAAAAGAGTATGGCTCTGTCTTCTGCCTGGGGGATCAGGTATTTACACACATTGGTAAGACCTCCCTGAGCATTCTCTGCTCCAGGCTGAACAGTCCCAGCCTCTCCTCATAGAACAGATGCTCCAGTTTCTTCATCGTCTTTGTGGCCCTTTGCTGGACTCACTCCAGTATGTCTGTGTCTTTCTTGTATTGGGGAGCCCAGAACTGGATCCGACACTGCAGATGTGTTTCACCAGCACTGAACAGAGGGGAAGGATCACCTTCCCTGACCTGCTGGTGATAATCTTGCTAATGCAGACCAGGATGCCATTGACCTTGCCTCAAGTACACACTGCTGGCTCATGTTCAACTTCATGTCCACCAGGAACCTCCAAGTACTTCTCTGCAAAGTGCTTTCCAGCCAGTCGGCACCCAGTCTGTACTGCTGCATTTATTATTCCTCCCTCGGTGCAGGATTTGGCATTTCCCTTTGATGAACTTCAAGAGATTCCTCTCATCCCGTTTCTCCAGCCTGCTGAGGTAGCTCTGAATGGCAGCACACCCATCTGGTGCACCAGCCACTCCTCCCAGTTTTGTATCACCTGCCAGCTGTCTGAGTGCAATTTATGAGTGCAATGAGGGAAAGTCCTTTGGATGTGGCTGCCTCTAACATTATCCCTCGCCACTGGCTTGCTGAACCCATCTGTAGCATCACACATTAGACTAGACTCCAAGCTTGCTGTCTTTGTGCAGTCCTCACACCAGCTCAGGGACTCAGCACACCACAGTCTCATGGAGAGCAACCAGCAAGAAGACTCAGGGCAGCAGAAGGCTGTTGGAGGATGCTGCAAGGGGGGTGGACACCATCTTCCTGTGACTAACATGCTGGAGGATCAGCTCAGTAACAGTCAGCTTACATGAAAGTGCCTTCCTAGGGCTACACTTGCCAGAGGTTCTCCAGACAGAAAAGCTCAAATCAGAGGGAAAATACTTGAAAATAACTGAGCTTAAAATCATTGAATTTTCTGGAGGCTGGTGAGTGGATTAGGAGAAAGTAAAGAAGAAGGCAGAAAGTATTTGTAAGGTCTACTTTGTATGTCTAGTTTGAGCATAATTATGAGAACCTCAAATTATAGAGGAACATATATCCCTCTTCTGCAATGCTGGGAAGCAGGAGCACTCTGAAGCCATGCCCGGGTACCTGCATCTCAGGTTTGCCAATACTCCTACTGGTATCTGAAAGGGGAATGGGGGAATGAGCACAGATCTTACTGATGTATCATACCAGTCTATAATATGACAAAAGATCAGATTTACATTCAGGTTGTATTTCTCCATTATGAACAAGTTGCGTTTGGATAAAGACTGGTGGACATGCGGAGCTGGTTCTGTGACCTTGAGGGAACAGAGACAGCAGGGTTTCGACTCTAATTTACATCACTGACTCCTAATGGACATTATGCCAGTGAAGGATTAGCAGAGGCTATTATCTCCATCCTGCCCCCCTTTTGCTCACACCTGCCTCTGCACATGCAACACATACTCAACACAGAGCTGATACAAGAGGCAGCAGAGTCAGCAAAGGGATGCAGAATTTTCCACTAAATTTCCCATAAAGATTGATGGCTTCTTGTTATTGCTGGTTTCTGCCATTCATGAAACACAGATTTAGCGTAGCATAGACTACGTCCTCTAAAATTCAGTACCCCTGGTTTGCTGCCTCAAGAATTACTTCTGAATTAAATGCCTTGATATTTCATTAAGTATATAATCTGGTTAGCACTGCTCATGTAATGGCAGCTTTGTTCCATTGGAGGAGCAGGAGACCACTTGTCTAAACCGCTTCCTTAAATACATACAGTAGCTTGCACATGTGACCACTGGTGTCCATCTCCTTGGAGTTTCATAACTTTATCCAACCCAGGAAACAGCCTCCAATCCGGCAGAAAAGACAAATCTCCCACAGGCATTCCTAGTCAGAAATTAAAAATGGTATCTCTACATCCAACCACTTTCCCAATTTTGCTGTATTGGAAGTGTTAAGTGCCAGCTATTTAAGCTACTTAAATGTTAAATGATATGTTCATCACTTCTCCAGGATTGTGCCCATGTCACAAGGTAAGCACATACTTTCAACTCTTCTACTGATTCAACAGGAAACATGGATAGAAAACTCTTATCCCTGTGCAATAAATATCTTTTTTTTTCCTATTACAAATCTGAGAGTGATATCCACACTTTTGTATGTTTTAACCCTCCTTCCAACAGCTTATGGGGTCAGAAAGTAAGAAAATTGGACCTTCGGCAGTGGTTTAAGAAGATATAATTCAGACAAACAGGCATTATGCCAAGAGGAATAAGGGGACCTATATTCAGTTCTTACAAACTGTAATGTCCACTGCAAATAATTTCTAGTAGCTGCAAATTCCCAGTGTGACCCCTGTATAAATTCAATACAATTTCATTTGTAAGAAGAACGTGCAAATAAGCAGCCTCAGTGCATTTGTGCTGCTACTCAGAGTTAGAAACAGTATCAGCAGGAGGAAATTCAACAGTTTTTTTCTAAAGCTGGTACCAGCATGGAAGCTATGAACAGTGCAATGGAGATTCTTGGTGAAGCTGTGGATGGCAGCAGAGTTGTGTGTTGGATGGTTTGAAGAAGCAGCAGAGCAACAGGCTTCTCTCACTCCTTGCAGCACTTGGGGAAAACAGAGGAGGGGCAGACTAACAGGGACTTGTCTCTCACATCAGCAAGTACTTTGGCATCTTACGTGTTTAATAACTCTGAACCAAAAATAAAAACTCCTGTGTGGAAGAAGCAGATGCTATCTGGACAAAATAACCCAGGTGCACTCTTATGAAAGAATGTCTGATGACAAATCTCACAGGAATATTGGGTAGGCTCCTATTTCTGGTGTTCATATTTCATCCTGTATTTCTTGGTCAAGAACTACTTAAGTAAATAGCTAAGAAGAACCATTCAAAAGCAACACCAATTTCATTGAACTGTACAGTAATAACCAATATGGTTATTTGGTCTTTCAAGCCTCGGTCTGTTGTGTTCTAGCATCCTCACGGACCAYCATTTGGTGCATCCCGTGTGATCCTCAAAGTTAACTATTTATCTGTCAAGTATGACTTGACATTGTTCATCCCAATACCCACCTTGGACCATTGCTTTCAGTGGAGAACACCAATGAATGACCTTGACCTGCCATGTCTGGTGTTTCCCCTGCAGCTAAAGTAACTCCTTTGCTCCCCAGACTCCCACCTGCCAGCCTGCCTAATCTGACTGTCTTGGCAAGGCTAAGTACTCAGCAGGACCAGTTGCCCTGTCTAGAAGAATATGTTGTATAATCCATTATAACCAATCTTGATGGTGATTTACGCTATCTTTTAAATCATAACTGTAGCTTTGTAGAGGTATGGCAAGAAACAATTCTGTTCAATAGGAAAATGCGCAATGAGTTTGCCCCAGCAGCCGTAAGGACAGAACGAGATCTGCTAACCTATGCAGTCAGCTGAGGTACTCTCTTTCATTAATACTGTATGCCTACACTCTCAAATTACCATTTGCAGGAATGATACCTTAAAGCAGTATATGTGACCCTGCACAGTGTAACAGATTGGAGAGACACAAACGAGACACTCGGTGGCTATTTTTGCCCGCCTCACCCCCYCCCCCCCCCCCAAGGCAAAGAAAAACTATTTAAAAGAAAACAACCCCTGAAAAAGGATACTGTTTTTTTCCTCTGTACCTGGCACACATTAAAAAAAAAGCATGTTTTGAGAAAAGTAAAGAACCAGTTTCAGTTTTGTTCAAGTATCGTTGCACAGACTTTACATCTCCAGGTCTCTGACTGTACGGATACTGTAATATTGTCTTACGGATTAAACCACACCTTAAAAAAATTCTACGACCCAAACCGTATTTGACTACCGAACAGGGATATGAGTGACATCGATGCAAACAAATTATGACTGTATACCAGATGTTCCTTATTAGTTTGTTCCCGATCCACCATAGGCTTATACCTTGCAAGCAGAAAAAGCCATTTTTTGCTATTGCACAAGAACACTTGTGTTTTAAGATCATTATTCAGTATTTTGATTTTCACTGTACACAGGCAGAGTCATGTATTAAAGATATTCCCTGAAATCTTTCTTTCCCCCATCTGGTATGGTCTGTGTGACTAGAGACCACCCACTAAAATGAGGAGTTTAGGACTTATCAGTAAGCTCATATTCACTTACTAGACACTGCAGTATGAAAATGAAAAAGATGAAATTAATTACTACCTTTAGAATTCCCAAGTATATTAGAACTGAAAAGAAAATTCATACTGCTGTTCTACTGATTCCATAGTCACATTGTAACACTTTGCAAATTACAAAAAATTACAAGAACCATCCAGATACCAGCCTTCATACACTTGTGTAGAAAAAGCTTAAATAGAGTCTTCATCGGAGGAAGCATAGAGCTGAGTGAGAAAAAGCATACTCCATTCTTGTTTGTGCTATTATCAATATTCATCTGAAAGGCTGGGCTGATACACCGATCCTTGTTTCCCACTTTCTTTAAATTACTCCCACTGAGAAAAATTGCTTATTTCTCCATCGAGCTTGGAAGCACCGAGAATGCTGTTAAACAGATTCACACATTTCTTGTTAGCTAACTGGCTTGCTTGTCCGCAGTTTTGATCTTTGTTGACATTCTTTGATTTATGGCATTACTAAAATTTGGCAAGAGATTCTGCAAAGATAGAATTTGGAACATTTTTTACAGTTTCTTTTCCCTCAATGACTTTTCTATGTGTTAACCCTGTTCTTTGGGCTGAGTCAGAAACCTCAGCAACAGTAGTGCATTTTGCACAGATGTGCTGAAATATTTTAGCCCAAACTGTGTTATCACTTAAACGGCTGTGATCGGTACTGTACTTGTATCCGTTACCAACTACAGGTACAAAATGCACTACTGTAAGAGTCAGTCAGATCATGCAATTTTTTTCCCCAAAATTATCAAAATGTTTTTAGAGACCATAGCTTAGTATCGCAAGTAACTGATTTAGAAATCTAAGCCTCACTGAACATCAGTTTTACCACTGATGCAAAAGCAGAGTATGACTTAGTTCACTTTCCCATCCTTCGTTTGGTTGTGGAAAGGTTACAGAGAAGGAACTGAAAGCACTTTTTCCACTGACATTATTATTAAAAAAGAAACATATAATTCCAAATGCATAATGATTTGCTTAATAAGATGCAATTTTTCTGATCAGTGCTATCTCCTTAGATGGGTGGTCAAGAGCAAAATTAATCATTTTTAAGCCCAAAATAATTGCTAACATACTGGGAGCTGCTTTACTGCAAAGGTCAAGATGACAAATGCTCAGTGTTTTTGTAAATTGATTATATGCACACATACTCCCCGCACTGATGAGAAGACATTTTGACATAACCTCCATGTTGCATTTTCTTAGCTATTCAGAAAGTACCCTAATGTTTTCACACCACTGAGAACTCAGTTTGGACTAATTCAGTTGCATACTCTAGCAGTCATACAGTACGTATTCTCAGCTGCATGTAAATTGCCTGAGAAAATATAAAGGGAAATAATAATGACAATTACAATAACAACAATAATAACTTTCAAAGCCTCATTCTCCCACCATTCCAAGAGCCCGTAAAAAGGGCATAAACCTCACCTTGTATCTGGGAAGCAAGGTGAGATGCAGGGCTGAGGAGCYGGCACTGCTACAGCCCAACTCCAGAATTCCCACCTGCAAACCCTTGGTTTGGAGGGCAGCCTCTGGCTACTTCTGGTCCACCCACACAGAGCCTGAAGTTGAAGCCTAACTTCATGGACACCTGCGGGCATCTTCCATTAACTTTGTCCAGGAAATGACTCTGCAATGGGAAGTGAAAGCCAACTCTCATCCCTGTTTTAACTTTGCAGACCCATTTCCCACGTCGTCCAAATGGCCAAAACACTGCGCACACACCAAACGTGCGGATACTGAGGTTTCCGGACCTCCGTACATATTACTCTTCTACTTTCCTGACTGCACTACCTCTACCCTGTCACTGAGCACTCCTCCTCACTGTACGGGCGGTGTGAGGAGATCCAGGGACACTTTTGCCTATCTGCTCAGCCCCTGTGCAAGGGTAGGGTGGCAGGGGCTCCCCCGGAGCATCACCCGTCCAGCGTGCAGTGCTGCAAGCTCACCACGGCCGGCGGCACCGTAAGAGGGGAAAAATATTCCAGTCTAAGCTCTCTGGCACAGAACTGGGAATAGCACCTCGTTCTCACGATGATGAGCCCTGTTCTCCTCCTCAGATTTCACAGACCGGTGTAGAAAACAAAGTGTATCTGGTTGCCTGTCTCCTATGGTAGGATCAGGTCCAAAAGGGCTTCCTTAATAAAACAGTAAGCTCTTGCACAAATATTGTGCTGCTACCTTTTAACAGCATGCACTACAGCACAAAAGATACGGGAGCAACAAGCAGATGCAGAGCTAAAACCACACCTCCACCTCTTGATTTTCTGGAGCACAATTTTTGCCTTTAAAATTCAAGTCTTTCATCAGAATCTGTGACAGATAATCACAAAATAATAGTTTTTAATGTACTGTAATAACTGGATCAGCGTAAGTGCTTTCTTATATTTTAGAATAACTGGCTATACTTTCTAAATACTTTTTTTTTTTCCTTTAGTGACACACTGTTGAGGTCTTTGGTTCTTGTTTTCTGAAGTTATTTTCTGAATTCTTTTAAAGTGACATARAGAAGTAATTAAACTCCCCTTCATAAATGATATTTTTTTCAGCATCTAAAACGTTGATTTTTTTTATTCCCAGAGGGAAAAGATGACTTTAACCATTTAATAACTAGCAAAAGTTTTGATAGGAAAAGACTCCATGTGCTACTGTAAAGTACGATCTGATTGGAACAGCATATTATGGAGATTACTACAAATTTCAGGGGACTAACAGAAATACCAACTGCAACAATCAAGACTCCTCATGAACACCTGCTTAGGGACTTAATTTTGCTTTAATGGGCTATTACCAAGACTTCTCTAACAAACTCCCTCGTCCCCCTCCAAATCAATTCTGGATCAATACAGACACACATGCCCTGTGTAGAGCCTTCTGTTCTTAGGACAGGATTAAAAGACTCGTGAGTTTTACGATAGCTTGGTTAAAAGATGGAAATTAAAAAAAAAAGAGAGAAGATGCACATGTCCCACACAGTTTAGATCGCTTCTGCTTAACAAACTCAGCATTTGCARAGGTTTGACAGAAGGGAGACAACTTTTTATTGATTATCACAGTAATAAGGCTCCAAAGAATCCCAAAGCATGTTGCTCAGTCTCCGTGAATGATCAATTAAAAGCCTGCTTGAGAGCTGGCTTCCACCAAAATTCACTGCCGTTTCTTAGTGGAACTGAGGTAGTAGAAAACAAGGGCAGACAAGCAGTTTTTAAAAACAACTCTGTATTCTTTCAACCAAAGAAGTACAAAAACTTTAAACAGAGCAGATGTCAGGTGTCTGAGTACTGAAATAACTTACTTAAAGCTCTGATCTAGATATATCAGTTATTATTTATAACCTTTAACATTATGAAAAATGTATTCCTTCACTGAATTTGCAATAGCAAGTCTTTATTTTCTCTAAGTTAATCCTGAGTACTATTTTTCTTTAACCAAAAATAAGACATGGGAAAAGTCTACAAAGAGTTATAAATTCATTGGTTAAAACCCAATAGCAGATAAATAGCCTTAAAAAGCATTTAAAATGTTGCACAATACAAAAACATGCATTATCCACAACTACATTTAGTCTACAATTTGATCATGTTCTTACAGCTTCCTAGAATGGGATTTTAAAAAATATTTCCTTTATTATGAAATCCAATGCTGTTCAAAGTATAAAACTAAGACATTTTTCTACCAAACATACAAAATTATTGCACCAAGTGCTAATGAATATTGCCTGCACAAATGAAAATATTTCAGTTTTCCATGTAGTTAAGAAGATTAAACAGTCTACTTTTTACTACAAAGCCACTTTAAAAGTAGTAAATGGTGTTTCTCTATCTACCTAGTTATATCAGATTCATCTGGGTTTTGGATAACTGCATCCAGAAAATCTGGTCTTAATAGAAAAAGGACATTATGATGGTACAACAGACTGTGTATTTTTATTCTGTAATAATGTGATTTTAAAGAAACGCAGAGAACGTATACTTTGTATGCATCAGTTTGCTTGTCTGAGTTCAGAACAAACACCACCGAAAACATTTCCAAGTGTTTGTTGGTATTTTGGGCTCTTTTTGAATGTGCTTTGCTTACTTGAAAGCAAAAGAATAAATTCTAGAAACAGGCAATGATTTAACCCCGAGGGAGCAGATATTGCACTCTGATTCTCTCTTACAAACATTGATTAGATCAACTTTTTGGATGCAGACTAGTCCTTCTTGCATAGGTATATTCTTGAATTTTCAGTCTTTTTTGCTTTGCATAATCAGAAACTACATGATTTTCACTTAAAAGAGAGTAACTCTAYTAAATGTAATAATTTCCCCGTACACATTTACAGTTCCATTTTTCAAAATATTTTGCCTGAGTTGCTGAGTAAACAGAGTTCACATTTACTGATAGCAAGGACTCACACAAATTGTTTGTATGTAACCAGGAACACAGCTTTAAGATGCAGAATATATAGTAACGACATTTCAGAAGAGAAACTTTCTTACCTAGCTCACTGGTGAATAGCAAATGAACTTAATAGCCCCAGAAAGCAGAAAACAAGCAATATATTTGCAAATGTCTTTTATATATTAAGAAAAAGTGCTTGGAAATCGTCATCGCTCACAGAAAACCTTACAATCACCTAGCAACCTATGTTACTGCTGCTTTCAATTTTGAACAGGCAGCCTTCACATTCAAAGATGTATCTGAGCCAACTGATGCAACTGTAAGTTTAAAGCAAAACAAAAACAAAAACAGAGATTATTTTTTTTTGTTATTTAAATAAATTGCCCCTACCTTTCTTCTGAGAGTACGATGGCGACTGCACTTGAGAAAAAGTAGGTTTTTCTTCGGTGAAATATTCAGGTTGGTTGTACTGATTCAGGGCCATGTCCATGTCAGAGTACTCGCTTTTAAACACGTTTCCAGGGTAACTACAGGTATAAGGCTGATTCACCGCCCAGGCCTGTTCCATATATATGTTGTTACTGTGCAGGACCTGAGCATCACAACTGCTGTAACCCTGATTATCTTCAATATATGTGCAATAATCAGTGGACTGCATGTAGCAATTGCTACCAGCAGCTGGGTGCACTTCATATATTTCTTGCATACAGTAGTTCATTTTGTCACCCTATCTCAGCTTCTACTTTACGTACACACACACATGCATACACACGCAGGCATGCATACACATGGAACGGGAGAGGAGCAATGAATATACACCAACAAAGTCAACTGCAGAACAGCCCGTTTTACTTTGGAGCAGCACCTGATGTGCTAAAATCCTGTTTATATTGGGACGGCTTGTGAACTCCCCTGCCAGTCAAACATATTGGGAAGCAGATTTATGACAGTCAAAGGTCTTAATCTGTGACTGTAAGTTAATTCCAAGGGAAGATGGCAGGCAGGTAGCAATGACCACCAGACAAAGAAGCGACGTCCCAACAACCCTCCCGTTCCCCCGTTTGTCTGCAATAATCATTTTACAAACCATTTCCAGCCTTTTCCAATATGATTAGAAAATGATTACTAAGGCGAGGACACAGTTATGTCACTGTAGTTGTCAACTTAAGTGTGAAGCATTATAAAGACTGCTTAAGAACTCCCAGAGGGGATACGCTGAAAATCCTAAAATCAATAATCCTGTTTTTCAGCATTAAACCATAGAAAATCCAATAGTGCTGTGCTGATGACCCAAACAGTAGTCTAGTTTTACAGAATTTAGCAACTTAATCTGTCATCAGCTTTATTGATTTTGTTTTACAGAATTACACGCATGAATCTCCCCAGCCTTGCACACATACACAATCCTCCCCACTGCCTGGTAATGCATTTACGGGAAAGCAGCTTTTCTAAACTTCCGTGATTTGGGGAGGTAATATCTATTGAGTTCAACAGGTGGGAAACTTCAAAATAATATAATCAGCAAAAAGAACACTGCTTAAATATTATCAGTAAGCTAATTGCTTTGCTATTCTGATTTGTTATCTTTTATGTTTCAGTAATGAAGTACTTTTAGAAATGTATCTTTTTCGACAACAGACTGATAGTTTTTTGCTCGTTTTGGCTCACCTATGAGCTATGAACATGCCGATGCCACTACAACAAAAACTGTATGATCTTATGATTGCTTAATGCACCCCAAACCTCAATATAGTTAATATACCTTGTTTAATCAGTCATTCTTTTTGATCTAAAAGAAATTATTTTATTTTTAACTTATATTAGATGCCATTTGGTTTTTACTAGGCAAAATATGTTTTTTCTTTACAGCACAGCTAAAATATGGTAAAACTTGTGAAGTCAGCAACAAGACGGAATCCCTTTTCAATGTCTGTTCTTATTATTAGGAAGCAGACTTATTACTGATTTGATAATGAGGTCTTAGTTTTCTTATTTCACTCACTTTAAACAATCTACAGGATTGCCAAAATTACGATGTAGGTTGGCCCTTTTTCATCTAGGATCTTAAGTATATATCTAACAACCCTGATGAACATACACCTAAATGGTCCTCAAAAGTTAAGTGAAATAGGTAAGAACTGAGCATGACAGGTACATATTTCTTCCTATCCAATATTTTTTAATGTTTCAGTCTAATGCAAAGAGCCGTCAGAGAATTCTCCCTTCCAACATACAACCGTAACTAACCCACCTAAATAAGAAGCATTGCCAATTAGTATCTAATGTGCAGTATAACAGAATTCAGGATAAGTGCTTCTGAGGATCAGAGAAGTTAAAATTCATGCTTGGATTTTTTTTTTCCTACAAAAGAAGCATCTTTAACACACATTTCTTATTACCTTGCTCAGAAAATAGAAATACATTTGGTAAGTCAAAATGAACTCTATCAAGATCAATTCTACTGAAGTCAATGAAGTTGCTTCCAAAATGAACTTAAAACTCTGATAATTTAAACTAACATCTTACTTCATTAAGAGCAGTAATAGTTACTGAAATCCCAGAAGTAAAACACAAATGAACCCTCATCCTCCATGCAGTTTTTACCAAAGATCTAACTCAACAAATAGCATTATGAAATGCAATGTGAAAAAGCACACAATAAAAGTTAATTCTCATTTTAGCTCAGGCCCATGATCTAGATTTTACAAACAGTGATTTTGTCTGTGATAAAAAGCATGTCTCAGGCAAGATCCGATTTTTCAAGAATGAATGTTCAGCACTTCATAAAAACACGCCCGTTGTTTCCTAAGAAAGTCTGTAATAGTTGTTTACACAGAACCCCCCAAACCATACCCATTTATGTGATCGGTTGGTAATACTGTAGTACATACAAATGTAACACATACAACCTGCCGAGCTTACTTCTCCACACTCCACAGAAGGAAAACATTCCACAAGTGCAATACGTGGGTTGTTCATTTACCACAAAACGATCTCCTGTACAGCTAACAAGAATTTATGTGAGAGCTTGCACAGAGGTGAGGCTGTATTTTACAGGTTAGCAGAGAAGAATACCTAGTACTTTTACACCACCCAGAAAAGCTTTGGAGAACTAGGCTTTAAATACTTAGTGGGAATTTTTTTCCCACGTGGATTTGTCTTGCCAGATGAGCCAAAATTCCTATGAATTTTCTCTTCTCTTGTTCTTTTCCTCCCGATTTGATTTAGGTTTGTTACTGAAAAACTAAACAGAATTGAGACTGTGTATAGACAGAGCCATCCCAGCCAGGATGGCACCTGAGGATATGGTATCTCGACGTGGCACAGCCTGTGACTTACTTTCTGTTCCAAAATAAATCCCTCAAACTTTTTTTATTTTCTATTGCTATGTCAATAATGCTTAGAAATGTGTCATATGTACTACTTTTGCCAGAATTACTGTAATACCGCAAGGAAATTAAATTACATGAGACTGTGAAGAATGAGGAGAAAAAGAAAAATGGATGAGAGCATTTTCTGGCAAAAAAAAAAGAATGATAAACACTGCCAGGGAATGGGGGTTCCTTCCCTGTAATGTGCTGACATTAAAGAGGTTTATAGCACTGCAGATTGTTGTTCCCTTGGAAACAAACCAGTTCAAAAAACACTGCAAAGATTTAACATCCCTATTAAACATCCCTATTAAAACTGAAATATTCCTAAAATATTTTCATTTTAATCTCTTAGGGTCCAATCCTGTAGGTCCCCTTCATGTACCACTTTGAATTAAGTCATCTGATAAAAGACAGTCAGACGGAGTCTTTATCAGAAGTCTGAAAGTGGGAGTAGAAAATAATATTAACAACTTTCCTTTGTCTTGTATTCTGATTTGAATATTAGAGTCTTTAAATTATGTCATGTTGAGCTTTCATTGCCTTCAGCAATGTAGTATCGCACTTGGAATTTTACTAGTTTACAAGTGTCTGATTATGTGAACACATGGAAATTAATCACTAGCAGAATAAAATCTYCAGTGCGAGCAAACAGGCCGGCGATAAAACAGAAACTTTGATACTGCGGCAGAAGAGGATACAAAGTTTGAACTCTTCAGTCTCAAGTGTCAGTTCATTGTATTAAAAATGGCAGAAATTACTCGTTGAACATGAGTCTTGAATGCCACAAAGGTTTTGAAATACTCACCCTGGTGTAAATCAGAAGTAAGCGTAGTGCAGTCAGTGGTGTTACACTGGGTGGGCAGAAGCCAGGCCGAGAATGCCTGAAAGGAGGTGTCTGCAGCAGAGACTGCCTTAAACTAGACCATCCAGCTCTTCATCGACTCGTTTTAAAAACTGACTAAAACTTTTAATTATGAACAATCAGACGCCCGACCAAGCTGCACTTCTCTTGTGACTTAACTCAGTCACAAAACCCACCAAAACGAACCCACAGAAATGTTAAGGCAAGACAGTATTCCTGCGGATGATCCTCCCGACGGAACACCCCAACCAACCGAGAGCCCCGACATACACAAAAGAAGCATCACTCAGAGCAATCCACTCCTGTTGTCTACCTCTACTACCTGGGTGAATGTGCAGGTGACATACTACCTGCAAGAGTCTCGTTCTCCTGACTTGGTGCTCACCCCTGGTCTAGAGTCCTGCCTATCTCAATGCTGCAGTTCGGGCCCCTACGCACCCCTTCTAGAGGATTCGGCAGTGTCAGTATGTGGGAAGCATTGCAGAGCGTTCAAATTAGTCAGGGACGAGTGCTGCTCCTAAAGGCAGGATCTAGGACGGAAGGATCTTAACATGGTTGTGTTCACACTTTATGCATACAGATGAATAAAAATGCAGTATTTGGTCAAAAAGTTTTGCACATTTGAACATGTAGTTGCAAGAATTAAACATACCTTTCTAAACTCTTAACAGTTATGTACACTTGTATTATCAGCTTCTAGTTTTATAATACATATTTTTACATGTTACAAAATAACTGTTATATTTCCTATTCATAGATTTTCTTGTTGCCTGCATTCTCTCGGCCACTTCTGATGAAGGTTATGGGGGAAAAAAAATCAGATCACTGCTCTTCAAGGAGAAGGCAAATCTGCACCTTCAGGACTCACGCCACATAACGTGGAACATATCCCAGACTGTCCCTATCTTTTCGTATCATAAAGACAATATACTGAAAACTGCAACAGCTTTCGAGCAGAAGTAGTAATGTGGCTTTTGCAAAACATATAATTTGTCAGATACAGCTATCTCTTTGCCCACATGAGTTACCATCTCTCTTTAATGTTTATATTTGCCTACCTTATTCATTCACTTTACGCCCTATGATCAGAGACTCAGAATGGTGCCTCAAAAATATGACTATGCAAATTTATTGTCTGAGGAATCCACATATCAGGTTATCACATCAGTTTCAACCTTCATGGATAGTAGTATTACAGATTAAACTAAGAAAGAAAACCTCAAGCATCAGAATCCAAAATAATACATAGTACTTAGAAGAACAGAAAATGACCTCATGTATTATTTATCTTATTTTGAAAACTCTACTTGTGACTATATCATAAAGTATGTAGAATGATGGAACTCTAGTGCTGTAAAGTTGCAATAGCATTTGACGGTTCCTGCAGTATGTCTCAGTGGAATCAAAGACATTAAAATTGTCATTTTGTCTACACTATATTTATTACAGCAACTGATACAGTTGAGGGAGTAAGAGCGAAAGCTTTCTGGCATAAAATAATTTCTTTGGGTTTGCAACAGATGCAGCAAGCTTCAAACTAGCTGCCCATGGTTTAAGCCTGAGGAAGAGCTTATTTACACAATAGCACACCTCTTTTCTCAACATGTATTAATTCTTTCTCTAAAACTGCTTCTCTCACAAAACCTGCTGTACCTCGGTTATGACATGCCACTAGATTTGTATGTGACTCATAAAATGCCAGTGTGATGTGCCTTTTACTGAAACACTTCAGACTCATTAGTCTGTTTGGGTAACAATGACTGTCATAGTTTATATTTAAATGTTCAGATTCACTACAAATCCAATTCTCCCTGAAAATATTTGACACCTTGAATAAATTTGGTTAAAGAGAATGGAGCTTGCTCTTTCATGATCAAGAATCTTGAAGGGTTCGTTCTTGCTTTTTCTTGCACTATTTCCTTGCACCGTTCATGACACATGTAGGTAGCACACGGTCTTGTCAGAAAGCATTTCAGAGGTTTGCCAACAAACTGGCTAACAAAATTATTGAATAGTGTTTGACAACTTTTAAGATGGTCTCTGAGCAAATATTGCTAAGGGTAATTATAGACCTGTGACCCAGACCACCCAATTTGTTAAGTCTCCCCATATCTTATAATTGGAAGACCCTGTTAGCAGACATCAGTTAATTACACAGCTTATCTCTTGAGAAAGTAACTGCCAATACTTAGAATATGTACCTTTTCTGAGTCATTCCCTACCCCAACTCCACATGAAAACTTTAAGGTAAAAAGTTCCATTCGTTCAAAAATAAAACCAAGCAGAAAGCTAGCTAACGTAGCTTGACACAACATAATTAACAGACTCTTGGGTGGAGCTGTCTGGGTTTGGCAGCCTCCTGACAGCCTTTAGTAAGACGTTAAAGCGATCAACACCTGACATCTGTTAGCAAAGAGGCATTCTGAGGTAAAGAGCAACTAAATCTAAAGAAACCAGGTACTAAGACCAGTTTAACTTTTTCATGAGGTGATATCCTTCCTGACACTGTAATCTTTCTTCCTAGAGTGATGCAAGACTTAAGTAAAACAAAACAACTTGTAGTCCCTCCCTCCCAATATGCAGTAATTATTTTTTAGGCAAAGAACAATGAAGAACTATTTATTCCAGTTTAAAAAGGAATAAAAATAACTTAAGCACTRAATTTGTGCTAATACCTAAGCAACTGCAATTCTTAAAAGGAATTCCTTCAATGCTGTGCTGATGTGAACCCAAAAGCYATCTGAAAGAAAATGGTTAATTCTCCTGGCTACTGAGGCAACGAATATTCGTAACAAGAAGTTCCATTTATTTGAGTTCTGTATGTGCACTTACTGAAGCTTTGGGGATGGTTAATAGTAAGAAATAAAAAAAGGCAAACAACATAGACACAAGAAAAGGCAAACAACATAGGTGAGAGAGGAACACCCTGAAAGTAGTAAAAGAATGCTTTCGTTTGCCTTTGCATTTTTAACGTATCAAGGATATGCTTTATTTAAAAAAGCCAGGTTCAGGAAAGGTTTTGATCAGCTTATTAAGACCATAGAGAGAGAGACGAATGAATGTTCAAAGGGCTAAAGGAATAGAAATTATTTTATATTAGTTATCACACATAAAACCCCACTAAGTACTCATCACATTGTCATCTGGGCTCTTCAACAAAGCTATAAAATTGAATAAAAAGGAATACTAAAAATGACAACTATCCCTGCAGAAAAAAAAATAATTAAAATTWAAAAAATTGGTAACAAGAAAACACCCACCACATAATAATGCTTTTACCAATGGCCAAACCCCTGACCATAAACAAAGATAAAACAACCTAGTTGTTTTTTTTTTTCAACACAGCGTTTGCTGTGCTCTGCATAATAATGACAATTACCTTTACACTTTTTTTCTTCTTTTTGGTATTCCTGGGCACTTGACATGACTTGAAAGTTTGCTTTTGCATGGCCTGGCTGTAAAATTGTGCTAGTCCAAGTTGAAGCATGTCGACATTGCAAAAGCTGCTGTCCATTCCTCTGGATATCATAATTTTTGGAGTGTCTTTTCCTACACAAACGTTTTTTCACTATGCCCACTGCATTCCATTTCTGATTTCTGTCAGGAAGGTGWATCAGTTTGTCCCATGACAGGAGGCCACGTCCTGGATGTTTGGCAAATACTGCAGGGCTACAAACCGTTGGCGTTGACAAAATCCTGCTCAGGTGTGGAGTTTTGGAGAGCAAGTGGTTCCCCAGCTCTCCTGATGTCGTGGTATTCCCGTGCATCTCCACTTGACCGCACCGATACGACGCAGAGCCTTTCAGCCATGCCCATTCAGCCACCATAGTTCCCTTTCGGTACAAGTAAATATAAAATTTTCCTGTCTGTGAAGCCCGAACAAGTAGGCAGATCTATGTGGACAGGCTAACACTAGATGTAACTTTCACAACATCACAACTACAGCATGGGCCTCAAGGCAAGTTACCACTAATTTATTGCCTTGCTCATATGATCATTTGAGGTCTTGTAGGTCGAGGCTGGTCGTGAACAATTTTCAGATACTTAAAACAAAAAACATCAAGGATTCAACCTTGTTTGACTTTGCTCTTATCGGAGGCTGACCTGAGGGACACTCTGTTACCTAAGTGTGACATTCTTATGTGGGCATGCTTAGCAGTCCCGCTTTTGCTACCTACTGACTTTCTTTAGTTGTGGTCACAGTGGAGTATCAGAGACACTAATTTTATCACAGGGTTTTGGACATTTGGGTCCGGTGTAGATAATGAACAACACTAAAGCTGTGTGATTTGATCTAATTAGTCATAACGATTAGTCAAATTTATTTATTCTTTGATATAGAAGAAACTGAGATACCACTACTTGATAAATCTGTAAAACTAAATATAGCCTATTTTCTATTTTTGGGTAGCAAAACTAAATGCTATAGAAATGACACATCAGAGATTATATTCCACATTTAAATAAATTATTTTATTTTATAATATATGTATCAAAATTCAAACACAAAATAGCTTTTTAACCTGCATATAGAATATAGCAAATTCCTGACAGTTGATGACTGATATCCACTGTGATTTTAATCATAGTAAGATTCTGCTATTTTAATGGACCCAAGAGTTAATTTTACATACACTTCCCTCAGTAAAGTAATCCATATACATATTAGTAAATAAGTGTGTATTAAGTCAGTAATTTCCTGATAAAAATTATTAAAAATAACTTTGGATTTCAGTTACCAGTTCTATCATAGTACTGCTGTTTCTGAAAGTTTTGTCTTAAGACTTGTGTTAAGTGGAACATTACTAATATGGGACACAATCAGAAGACTTAATTATGGTTAGTATGAAATACTGTTATCCTATGTTAATCCCTGATAGTATACATAACTCTCCTCAGTATCTTGTTTAATTTTAAATGTAAATGCATACCTTTTTTTCTCCTGGGAGTGTAAGCTCACCTGATATTTGAAGTTAAAAGTCCATTCGTTCTACTCATTTTATCTCAGCTGGACATCAATAACATGAATTTGTATGAGAAACTATCTGGCACCAGAGACTTCAATGCATAGGGCATGTAAGTTAACTACAGAATTTGGACTTACTTACCTACTTACTTCTGCGTTTATACATCTGCTCTTAGTTCAGACTTGGTTTTCTTAGTAAAATTAAAAACTAACTCTAAATGCAGGTAATATGGCAAGAGAGTATCACTTGTAGGATGATAATCAGATTTAATATAGAATAGTGAAAGTAACCCAGAAAATACTAGGCAATTAAAAAAAATTAAAAGAACAAAAGATAAACCTTTTTTTCATAATTTGAACACTTTTATATCTTCTAGACATCATAATAAATGTAAGCTCAGAGGGAGAGACTGGATTGTTCTGGTAAGACCCTCTGAGAGCTGTACAGAACTTCCCTTTAAGATCTGAACCGAACTTGGCCACTTCACTCTTCTTGGCACCACGGAGCGGAACTGTGCACTATAACCCACCCTTCCACCAGGCTTTGTGTAACCTTAGATAACGTACCCTTCAGTACAAGGCTACTCTCCTCTTCCTTGTCTTCCTTCACGTTCTAGTATCTCCCTGCATGGATAATGTTGCATCTTTATATAAATACGAGAGTCAGGCATGTGCAATATATATATTAAAAATATAGGCATTTCTATAATTCACTCATAAATAGATACTTCTATGCTTTGTTGATGTCTTGAGCAGACCACTGACCCCACAGAACTCTTGACCTTGTTTAAAAAAGTCAGTTATATCCTCAGTTACCCGGTTCTTATATTAGTCCTAGAAATGAGATCAGTGATTCATAACCCAGGCTGTTCAATCTTGTTAGGCAAAAATTTCTGTATATTTTTCCCAAATTTATCTTTCCTATTAAAGGCCATCGTTGCTGTCTTTTAGCCTACATTATGCGGAATTGCATTACATTTGATTTTATTTAAAAAATATACACTCATCGCAATGGTAAAACTTTTGTTCCCCAAGGATTCAGAGGACGTGACATAAGGCTTACAGTTTTTAAGTTTAGCAAGGGACTCTAAAACCCTCCTGAACTTAAAAAATAAAATTAAAACATATTTTCCAGTTTCTGTGTTTGCAAAGCATCTGTGGGATTTTAAAATATGATTCTAGACACATTTAAACTATGAGAAGAAACTGATTCTATGACACCTTCCATCATTTGGAATTTGCCCAGGCAGAGTTTACAAAGGCTAACCCAACATCAAGCAGCTTTATCCTCTCTTCTCCTTTTAGTTCCTTCTGAAATTTGCCTCACTATTTTGACTCCTAAGCTAGCTACGGTTTATTTAATTTTACAAGCTTCCACTTGATTTTACAAATTCCCTTCAGTCACTAGGGACATTTTACATTCAAACTTTGCTAGACGAGGATTAAGTTGTAAGGAACTACCACTGAGGGGTCTCATATTTTGCCTCCTTTTCTTATACTTCCTATACTGTGGTGCAACAGATATGTATGTCCTAAACTACCATTCATCTTATTAAAATGTTAAATTACAGTTTCACTACAGGACTACATTATTTATTCTACTCCTTTTGTTTTAATATATCTTGCCTGAATTTCTCAAAAGCTTTTTTCTTTTTTTTTTTATTGCAACAGAGAATGCAGTTTAAATCTCCTATATCCGCTCTTGCTTTTGTCAAAACAAAACCCTTGATAAAGGATGATAATGTAATTTTGCCTGAGCTCCCTAATTGTAAGAGAAGCATCTCTCTCTCCCTCTAGCAACTGTTAAAATGGCTATAATCAAGGCAGAAAGCAGTACAGCCTACTGGGATGAATCATGACTAAAACCACAGGCCCTATTTAGGAATAAAGAGGGACTAATAAGAAGGGCCTAGAGCTCTTCTTGTCAACATAAGTAAAGGAATCATCAAGTAATTTCAGAGATATAAAAGCAGTACATCGTAGCAATAACTGGCATCTGAGCAGTCAACAGTTCAAAAGACCTTCTCAAGTTCCCATCAGAGTGGCTGTAAAGGTAAGTCTGTTTTATAGAAGCAGAAAAGTTTTAGTAGATGAAGTGCCCATTGAGCTAAACTAAAAGGACAGGCGAGGAGAATCCCTCAGAAATTGCTTATCACAGGCCAAGACAAAGACTCCTAATGGGTGACTGTAAAGATTGGCCTGTTCTCAGATATGCAGTGTTATCTGAATGTCAGTATATAAAGGACTATAAAAACAGTGGAACAATTAATTTGTTTTCATCTCAGTTATATGCTTTCTTCCATATTTCTCTAATAGTATCTACCAACAGGGTAAAGGAGGACATACAAAAAGCCTCTCCCCTCAAGAGAAGGGAGTCATAACTTGTTTCTTCCAGAAAGATGGGAGGTGATAGCCAGCCAGCCAGGAGGACAGCACTTTTTGCTGGAATGAGCTGTGTACCTATCCTGAACTTTGACCCTGACAAAAACTCAGGGTGCACAGCATAGGACCAAAAAGCACACTGAAAAGACTGCCTGTTCCCTGTGCTCACCACCACAACCCYAGAGGCACCGCATTAAATCCTCCCTGCGGTGCCCTGAGAGCGACACCCATTCTTCTTAGCTTGGGATCTGCCCTGTTACACCCAAGGCTGGCATTTGTACTACCGTTATTGCTATTACTGCTTTATACCGCAGTATCTCCAGTTGACAGCTAGATCCATTGGTGATGAAAGCTGCTGTGTGACCACACAGGCAATCAATCCCTGCTCCTCAGAGACTACATTGCTCACACTTTTTTCAGGAGTGCAGACATTTCTTTTTCACCCTCAGCAACAGGCTATCACTTAGTTTCGAGGCAAAAGGTAAATCAACAGTTCTGGGATGTCAGAG
Source organism: Oceanodroma leucorhoa (assembly GCA_030449065.1). Taxonomy (NCBI): domain Eukaryota; kingdom Metazoa; phylum Chordata; class Aves; order Procellariiformes; genus Oceanodroma; species Oceanodroma leucorhoa. The sequence continues at coordinate 7,051,605 of JASVER010000053.1, read as the reverse complement.
GATTGCTATTTTTACAGTTACAAAGACACTTCCTCTTGTAACAAAAGTTATTTTACGTTCTAAAACTGCTCACAGCCTGTAAGAATTTCAACTTGTAGCTGATCAAAATAGTAGCAATAGGTGAACATATTAGCAGTCTCTGAATTGTCATTAACTTACTTGATTGCAAAACAAAAGATTGACAAAACAATTCTTATCTAAAGTTTCGCCTCTTCTCATATTTAAAGTTTACTGAAAACAGAACAGCAAGGGCAACAGCACTTCACTGTTTTTTTTTTTTCAACATTGAAGTATGCAAGCACCTAAGGACACTGAAGTGGGTTGGCTTCATAAAGATCAACTAAGGCAAATGTAATCAGGATTAGGACTGAGGGGTGCATAGTAGGTTGATCAAGCAGCCTAGCTTTGTATGGATCCAGTCCAATAACACTAGATGATTTTTACTTAATGACTTAAGAGAAAAAAGCAAGCAAGCTACAGTTAAAGGACATCTCCCCAGCAAAATTAAAACCCGATTCATGTTTTGTACAAGCATTTTAAAGCACACAAAGTAACTGTAAGTAAAAACATGTAAAGTTTTCATGTGTGTTTGTGCTGGGAATGATAAAACTATCTGTACCAGACAAGGCTAAGGTTTCATTTCTTCTCATTAATGTTGCAGTCAGTTCACAGCATTTTCTTTCCTTCATTTTGCTTCTCCTCTCCTCTTCCCCTCTCCTTTCTCCTTTCCCTTCCTTCCCTTTTTTCCATAGCATTTTCTTCTTACTCTTCCTTATCAAACAGGGAAACACTTCACAATGGAGTTTCTCAACTTTTAAAGTTCGTGTGATCCTTGAATAAGCAGAAGGATGGAGCACAGCTAATACAGACTAGCCAGATTCTTCTTTATAAATATGCAAACCCTGCCTTCGTATGTGCTAAACAAAACCTTTGAGAACATGTGATTTCTTTCCTAAATTTTAAAATGTAAAAATGACAGTGGCTATAAGAGAAAATTGTACAATGAGAGAAAGGGACCCTAGCAGTTTGAACTAGTGATGTCTACTGAAACCACTAGGTGGTTTCCAGTATTTCAGGAAGATGTGTGTATGTGTATGCTTGTGGAAGTAAACAGAGCCAGGATTATTTAATCCAGGAGTGTTGTACTGTTAATCGCTTTAACAGTGGCAATATTATAAAATATTTAAATATTACATTTTAGAATATGGCTTTCAATATAAATTAAATTTCAGTATTTTCAAACAATCTTTTGGACAAAGATTACATCATCATGAAAGAAGTGTGTGCAGATATTACAATAAACTTTGTAAAGAGTTTTTAATGTGTAAGAAAAGGTAACATTAAGAAACTTGCAATACACAGTGTTAATAGCTTTATCCTTGTTCTTGCTGACAGGTATCTTAATGAGCTCTTCAGTGTGAACCAGGGTAATCGCTTTTTGAAAACACACTGACTTTCTATCAACTATTAAGGTAATACTAGACATATACTTATCAAGAACCTGGGCTTGACATTATGCTCAAATTTCTAAACATAAGAAAAAATTAATCAGAGGAAAAGAATATCCAGAAGAACGTGACAGCTCATCTGTAAGTTAACCAGAGGCAGGTTCTGAGCACAGAAAAGCAAATGGTTCAGGGTTTTGGTATGTAAAGAGCTATCTGAAACCCTCTCCTTAGAGAAATGAACAGGAGTTGCATACCCGAATATGGAATTTTGTGACAGCTACAAATACAATAAAAAAACTGTAGGAAATGAATGACCAAAGCTCTATGGGAAAAAGCAGTAAGATACGGGATACACACTGGAACTAGAAAGGTGATGTTAACCAATACCGTAACATAGATGCTAAATGCATTTGACCATCTCATAGTTCTGTACAATACATGGGAGGGAGTTTTTCTGAGAACAAGGTATACCTGAGCACAGCAGCTCTGTTCAAACCACAGGGCTTGCCTGGTAACTGTTCTCAAACAGGAGCCGTAAGTGAATACCCGGGGAAGAGTAAGAATAAAGCAAGCATACATGAGAGTTCCCACCAAGTCTCCCAATTCCCAGCTACTTGTCAGCTCAAGGGATTGCCTGAGCCCCTGTAGCCTATCTAAACCATAGTAATACCCAAGGGATCTCTCTTTGAAGTGCAGCCCAGTCTCCTCTTGCACGCACTTCTTGCATTCACAACACCCTTTGGCAAGGAGTTCCAGTATCTGTCTCTCTTTAATGTGCAGAACCACCTCCCTCTGTTTGTTTTAAACCAGGATTAATTTGATGCCCAACACACAGTGATCCACCTCTCCAGGACTCCTTTTGCAGACTACTGCTTGTGTGAATATGGGAACGTTAATGGATTTTTACTCTCTTCATGTTGTGTTAGGTAATTTTTTTAATGTCTGGAAACCTACTAAAATAAAGTGAGAAGCCAAAACACCATTTCCAGCTTATGGATCAAACTACCATAAAATAGATTTTTAAAAACATTTAAGTTACAGTGAAACCATTTGGGAAATCGCTCAAATCATTTCCACAAATCACTTCAAATTACTACCACTGTTTTGTAAAATCCTGAATCTTAGTACTGCTTTCCCCATGAGCTTTCAAATCAGTTCACATGGTCTTTCCTCAGTCCCACATTAGACCTTCCACCCCTCCRCACTGAGGAATGGACAGTGTATTTGGCCACTGTTTACTAACAGCAAATCCTGGGCATATGTACACATAATCGAAGTTCTTTGTTTTTTTCAAGATGGTGAAACAGTTCAAGCTATTTTAGTTCTAGAATTGCTTAAAGAGATACCCTGTATCTTGAAATAACATCTCCTGTTCAAGGACTGAGGTTTGAGCAATGGCCAGGTAAAAAAAGAGGTACTAAAACTAGCAGTCTTGACAAATACATGATTTGTGAAAGACAAAGAAGAATAAATGAACAAATAAAGTTTGCCCAAATAATGCAGTCAAAGGCTTCTTCAGAAAGAAAGACAAACTGGGATGTGAGGAGAGAATTCTTTAAAACTTGAAATAAACTGAAGCTTGGTACAGGTCTAAACAGTTTTCAGACTGTTATCACATACATAACAAAGCAGATCTGAAAGTCTGGCCTTCATGTTTTGCAACCTTTAAACATTTCCTTAAACATCTGTCTTCTTTTATGATAAGCGCTGTAGCAAATCTGATGCTTTCAAAGAACATAATCAGAAATGCATTTAGGGAATGTAAAAGGTATTTTGTTTATATAGAAATAACTGGAAAACACCTGATTGGATAGTAGCTTTCCTATAGTTCATCGACAGCTTTACATTTGGCACAAAAAAATAACAGTCCTCTCTATATATAGGACTGCATATCAAGGACAAGTAGTGTAAGTTCATTGCTCTGACATACAGCCATCAGAAAAACTGACCACCAGTCTGTGGTCAGGCTTACGAAGGCCATAAAATGGCAGACTGCAACTCCTGTAGCAAGCACAGCAGAGGAAAGTGTTTTATTTTATAGGCTAGTTGAGAAGACTTAGAAAAAACACAAGGACATTTTGGTTTTTCTAATTAACTATTTTAAAAGGGTTTTGCCTGCAAAATTAACAAGTATGTTTTATATTGACAACACTATGCACTCCTTCTAACTGATGGCAGCAGTGAAACACAGTGTTACACAGTCTAAGAATGATACTCAAAAATTTCAAACACAACAGTCTGCTCCCATAAGAAATAAATTTCAGAAAGATGAGCTAACAAAAAGAAGCACCTCTGGTTTAAATAAAATTACTATAGAAAGAGACTAAGTATACTGATGGATTATTGAAAAAAAAAATAGAAAAGGGAAAAAAATATCAGCACTAACATAATGAAACATACTTAAGAAAATGGCTAGCAGATGTTACAAAGCTAAAAAACCACGTGTTTGTTTTCTCTGTTCTTTGTGAAATCTAACCAGATCCAATTTTTTTGAAAAATGTGTGCATCTTATCTGGAAAACATAACAGGTATCCATGAGTTGTAAACACCAAACTTAAAACACCTTTAGAAACACATAGACATAAGATTTTCATGTTTCTCCTAAAGAAAAAAACCACTTTTTAGAGAGTCTTTTTCCGCCCCATGATGGGAAAGAAAACCCCAACACATTATTAAAGAATTGCATAAAAAATTGAAACATTACAAAATGTTATACAGACTACTAGCCTTTTGAAACTTTTGTATTTATATAGCACTTTTTGAAAGCACTTTTTAAAACATTAAAGTTTAAAACAAAAAAGTTAAAATTAAACCAGAATGTCTGTAACCTAGAACTTACCAAGTGTGATATTTTTAACTGCATATTCAAAAATACGCTTCTAAGTAATAAGAGCCATCATGGAGTGATTCATAGCTTCATGCAAAAACATCCCACAATATAAATCTTGTTAACCTTTTGAAAATCCCCAAAAGCTCATTACAAAGCTGCTGAATCCTGGCGTAACAAAACCTTATATTAAAGTATTTACTGTCCTTCTAAAAAGTCCATTACTTTAAAGAAATAATACACTTGAGTTAGTCGGATTTTATCATGGTCTGGCAGACAAGAAGTGTCAGACAGTGATGTATGTGAAATTAAATTATCCTAGGAAAATCATTATAGAAATTCAGGAGAAATAATTTCTCGACTCATGTTACACAATAAACTGTTCTCCATCTGAATTAATGGCAAGTTTACAGGGTAATGAGCATTACAGTGAAAAGACTCATGAAGAAAAGGTGGTACCTTTCCTATCCTATTACTTTTCCCAGTTCTTGGAAACTACATGCAACACCCTTGGAGACACTGGTTTTCAAATGGATTTGTTGCACAAAAGCTGATTAATTTTCTTCTCCAAATGAGTGACCTGTTACAAGAAATGCTGCATATTAAATTCTACTCACTGAAAATATGCATTTATGACATTTAAATTATATTCCTTAATGTAAGCACTTAATTTTATTATAATTCCTATCTTGATCTAACTTTACACTCATTACCAAATAGAACAGTGTGAATATTTGAGAGTAGAAGCACAATGCCTGAGTTGATTATGAAACTCCAAGTAAAAGCAGAGTAAAATCCTGGCCTTACTGAAGTCAGTGAAAGAGCTGCTGCACACTTCACTGACACCGCTATTACATTCTTTACATTCAATTTTCATCTGCCATGAAGGTGAAATTAATGGGATTTACTGTATTCTACAAATACTATTTTCTGGTTTTTAGAACCCATTCTTGAATTTCTAATGGAATAAGACAAAGATCTGTCTCAGGGTTTGTCCTTCATTTTCAGAGAAAATGTACAGAAGGAAGCCTTCAGTGATAGATTATTGCCAATGAATAATGATTAATTGCCAGTGAATAGTGATGCTAAAGCCAGAAGCTTCACTACAGTATTTAAACAGTAAGAATTTTTTAATGAACTATGTTACATACTTATTTATTTGAAAGTACTATATTCTCAATGAGAAAATAGTACTTTCCAACTTTTTAATTTTCCTATCCTTCTGTGCAAATGTATGGCAGAAAGTCTTGTAGTTATTGCTAAGATAGTACCAATTTTTAAAATGCTTATAATTTTTTTCCAGGTATTACTCTGTGGACAGTAATTGCTGGTGCCAACTGTAAAGCTGCTGATGAACTATGGGGGAGCATCCAATCAGTCATTTTCCACTTATTTCTATTTAAAAAAAAAGCCAAACATATTTTACTTATGTAAAATATGCATTTTTGATGTTGTTCTTTAAAAGCACCAGATCTGCTGCAGCATTTATCATAAAAGACAAGAAACATTTAAAAAAATCAGGTTTCAAAACAGGAAAGCTAAACTTTCAGATTTTGTTACATTTGTGTGTGTCATCACTCACCTGAAAACTGTTTTATTTTAGGGATGTACCAAGCTTCAGTTTATGGGAACAGAATTAGTCTGTCTCAGACTTAGTACTCAACTGCAAGATGTATTATGTCCAGCTCTCCCTCTCCAGAAGCATCTCTTTATCTCAATGTTCGGTCATCATCTGAGTTATGTGTACGTAAAACTGGTTAGGCAAGTTTTGACACTTACAACTGGCAGAGTTGCAAAAGTATGCTCACAAGCACAGTATTTACAAAACCTGTAGGTCCAGCTTTTCACTTGTCAGCTTCTAATGCCATCAAGTGCTCAATATTAGGTGTTCATTAACTCCACCTGTATTGCTGTGTGAACTCTACTTTGACTGCATTCTAAGAAAAAGGAAGAGTAGTTTGGACTTCATTAACTCAACATTTGCCTTTCAGTTTGGACTTCATTAACTCAACATTTGCCTTTCAGTTTATCTTTTTGCATGCAAAAATTGTACCTGGTGCATTCATTTTGCTTTTTATTTTTCATTTTATTCACTGTTAAGTAAGGGCTTCTACACTTCTGAAATCCTTCCATGTTACCCATAACTTTGAAGTTCCCAAAATAATTTTGGAAAACTTGAACTCTCCCTTTATTAAAAGCTATAAGCACATAAATTACAGATGTGTGCCATAAAATAATCACACCAGTACATGTTTTTAAAGCTGAGATGTCAAAATATTCAAAATATTTTTCCTATGACAACTGCAAACTGTAGTAAAGCCTAGCTTTACTACCAAAGGCCAAATTCTACAATCTTCTGTCAGAAAAACTGCTCTAGATTGCACTAGAAACGGGAGGCTTTTGGGCAGTGCCTACAAGAGGAAAATTCTTACTGCAGTAAAAATGTAACATATGGGCAGAGAAATTATCTRTCAAAAAATCAGAATAATACAGCCTATTATTTTAGGCAACTGGTTTGGTTTTGGATTTGATTCTAGTCTCGTATTCCAGTGACTCAGTAACAGAATCTAAGCTTTCATTTTCATTCTTTAGGAAAGGAGTCCTATCTGGCTCTGGATGGTGGTATTTATGCAGTTTTTATGCAGTTTGAAAGATTTTTATTTCATCCATGCTTCTTTTCACATTCACACTCATGTAGGGAATTTCATTCCTATAATGAGAAACAGAAAATATGAACTGCTCATAATGAAAAGTGCTGGACATCTACAGCTGTACCAACAGTCATCTTCTGCAATGAACCTTTTTTTTCGCCTGGCGATTATTTTCTTTGCACATATTTGTTCTGCCCACTTCTTTCAAAAGAAATGCAGAAAATGTAGGTCCTTCCAATTAGGCTTTGTGTTTCACTGAGCTTAGCCGAGCTGCCCTGCCAGGAGGAAGTCCAGGGAGACATGTCTGGTTAGAGTGCTAGTGGGAATTCTCCATAAAACCCCCCTCCATAGGAAGCTACACCCCAAACAGATAAGGTGAGGATAAAGTGGGTACACTGCATTTTCTTCCCCATTTCTTGCCATCACATAGCACAAGCTACTAATCGCTCCCTCCAAAACCACAGCAAAATCAAGCCCTGTAGTAAAAGGTCAAAAAACACAGTTTAACATGAGACAGAAAAGAACACAACAGAGAGCTGGAAAGACTGAGTTATGTGTCAATGCTTTGAATTCTTCCAAAACAGGTATTTGCTAAATGAAATTATCATGCCTAGAATGCCTGCAGAAGAATGCAAACACACTCTAGTGGGCCCTGCCAACGTAGCCTAAGGATAGTAACTCCTTCCTGATCCTCATGTGGCAGTGATGCCAATCCAGGGCCTGACACACCAACCAAGGGTCAAGTATTCCACTTTATTCCATGAAAAGCCTCGATGCCCTCTGCCTCCATCTTATATTCATCTGTGCCTAACCTCCGCTTCAATGGACAGCAAAGAAACCATAAAAACAGAAGTCAAATGACACATCTTTGCATATTATCAAATAATACATTTTACTATGAAAGCATGCATTTAAACAATACTCTAGTTCTCCCCATGAATTTTACTCTCTACCTCATATCTAGGACCCTAAACTTAAAAGACCAGCTTTGTTGGTGAATGCAGCTGTTACCCCCTGCTGGCCAATACAAAAGGATGAGAGCCTTCTAGGGGAAAGGAAAGGATATTTGATCTGCCCAGTCAGTAAAAATAAACTGTCCCTTGAGCATAACACCAGGAATTCAGTCTTGTTTGTTATGATTTTCCCTATGTAGCACATGCTGCATTTACGAACAGGCTTTTAAAAGGTCCCATTTATGGCATTTGGCTCTTGAAATATGCATTGACAAACAGTATCAGAACATTTTCTCTTCTTACGCAGTTTGATGAATTCTGGAATAAAACAAATTCTGGAAGTCTGAAATTCTCTGGTTTTCTATATGATCTCCACGTAATAAGTACATCTTTTTAGACAACCTGTTCTGGGATTAGAATAGATGGGTTCTTTGACACAGCTAATTTATGTATGGCCTTCAAATGCTTTGCAACTGGCAGGACAAGACGGTTAAGAGGACTTAAAACGGTTAATGGTCATTTCAACTCTGGATCTTCAGCCCACCTGCAGACCTAGTCAATTATTATCTGAAGAGTACTTGGTAATCTATGTCAAACGAATTTTGACTGTCTCCTTTTGAACCTCAGGGGATATGTCCATGTTACAAAATAACTTAGGCCAACATACTCAGCAGAAACTGTCACTGTACTGGCAGTTTCAGCAGAAATGTTGAAGCTGAAATGTGCGTTTAGAACAAAACACAACTTTGTTTCTGAAGGAAAACCAAGGAGGATGAGAGTTTCAGTGGAAAAATGTTGGGGAAGATTAGTATGTACCCCACATCTCTACGCTCTGGGTAGAGAAAGATTTCAATTCCCAGCACCAATGCATTCAGAACTTGTTAAAGCAGTATTTTGCAGTAAACATTTAACAATAATCACTCCAGCAAAGCAAGAAATATTGCATAGATGCTCTTATGAAATATGATTACCTGACATACTGCTGGGAGTTATGGATATGTAATCATTCTCGTTCTTCTTTCGTCACCAATGTCACCTGCCAAAAAAAGAAAAAAACCCCATGTAATATGTCCATAAATGCAAATCTGCAGAATACCATTAACATTTAAACAGGATGGAACATTTTGGATCTTGAATATCAAGGCCCATGTTTGATGGCTTAACACATTAAATTCAATGCACTGTGCTGAACTGCATAATGCAATGAATGCAAGTCAGATTCAAAACCTGGTGGACTGGAGGAGCTGTGGGTAACAGGGATTTGGAAGCAAGGTCAAAAAGCTGGCGGCTACTGATGCAGAAAAAAGAAAATGCTTCTGCCCACTTCATGGAACACTTTCCCTTAATTTTTTGCAGAAGTTCCCTTAGGTCTAATATGTAACTTCAGGAGCTAGTGGCTTTTTACTTTACAGTTTCCAATTATATATGCCCGTTACTCTCAGATTCAGTCAGAATAGAAGATTCAAAGGAATTAGAAATTCTCTGTCTACAGTTACATCGATTCTTCTTCAACCATTTGAAACTCAGAAGTCTATCAACTTTTACAAAGTTTGGAGATGTAAATAGTAATTTTACTCACTTGGTAGAAAACTAATTTATACATATTTATTACTTAAGTTTTGAACAATGGCACCTTCTATTTTATTAAGGAGATAACTGCAGCTGTGAGGAACTGGATTTGGCATCCTAAAGTCGTGGTTTTAATATTTAGATTGCCTCCCCCATTTGTCTGTCCATACATACACGCTGACATATTAACTATACTGCTTTTGTGTCTAGTAGCAAACACTGAAGCCCTGCAAGATAATTTTGTGTCAGGAGAGAAAATCACTGATACCAGTCACGGCATCTTCCTCAGCAGTATCTGTATTTATACTAGCCATAATGTTTTTCAACAGAGGCATCAAAGGCAGTATGCCCTCATTTAGCCAGCCCAGCTGGATGATCCCGGCTTGCTCCCTAGTTGAAGCACCAACAATCCAATCCGAGCAGAGACAATCCTAAAGGCATTACTCCAGAATAGAGACAAGATCTCATTAGAATTTTTAAATAAGAAATCCCAGGCCTCAAAACTGACCCCACTAATGCCAGTGGAAAACTAGCCTGGGATCAGAGTCACGGTTTCTTGATCATCAGGAAACATGTATCTTTTAATCTTTCATGTATCTTAAAATGTCAATCGGGACAATCTATGTTAAAAAACTGTCCTTTGGTCTTTACTTCGTGAACGAACTTTTGCTTTTTATTTCCATCCATTCAGTGCCACAGCCCCATCTGTATTTCCTCTCAGCCACTGTCTCCTCATACAGGGAGCGTTTCCCTTCCTTGTCCTTGAAATAAATATCCTCCACCAACAGCAGGCTGAAAGGACATCGAGCACATCTGCTCTATTTGGCACAGACTACAACACTAGAATGAGAAAGCAGGTGAACTGCAGCAATCGCATATACCGTGTAATTAATGTATCTGGGACGCAGCCTCGCAGTTTCACCTAAGCTCATCAACTCCCCCAGCGCCACACCAGCGAGGGCTGAAAACCCTCCCGGGAGCTCAAGACACCTGAGGCTTTGCAGTCACCCTTCAAAGGCTCCACAAGATGGCGGCGGGACGCCCACGCCGAGCTTTGCGGGTCCCGCACCGCCCCGGCCCCTCGCCCCAGGCACCACTTCGCGTCCCGCTACTCGAGACGGGGTGGAAACCAGCACCTTCCCCCGCGCCCAGGAAAGGCCGGCTGCCCGCTCGTGAGGCGCAGGGAAGAGCCGCCGCCTGCCCGCCGTCCCAAAACGGCGGGGGGAGCCCGCTGCGCGGTTTTTCTCACAAACACCCCCCGGCCCCCACCCCCGGGCCGGCCACGCCGCCGCGCGGTGCGGCGCAGTGCAGTGCAGTGCGGCGGCGCCCCCTGGCGGCCGCGCGGTAGCAGGTGGGAGAGGAGCGGGAGAGCCCAAAGCGCCGGGGGCGGCTCGGCCCCGCACTGCGCACCGCTGCGCGCCGGGCCCACGTCTGCACTGCAGCGCTGGGGAGGGGGGGTTCTTTCCACGCGAATCTCGACCTTCTGAATTAACAGCTTCATTAAGAATTAATGATCTTCTCCGTAACGTATTCCCCATCTTTATCATCACTTTATGCCTCATTACATTAACCGGGCATATCTGGTAAATCTTTAAACTAAATTAATTGCTACGCCAAGACTCAGAGTTGCTTCATGAT